>JAGFNQ010003772.1:180535-318683 GCA_024364735.1 Boesenbergia rotunda
TTCCCTTTTTAAAAATACTAAACGGACTCGGAAAATTCCATAAAAATATTCTAAAAATCCCTAAAAATATCTAGAATATTTCTAAACCATTTTTAAATAATTCTAAGGACTTTAAGAACTGAAAATGGGAATTTTGGGGCGTTACAATCCCCCATACCTTATGAAAAGTTCGTCCTCGAACTTAGAATAATTCTGGATATCTCTCTCTCATGCTGTCCTCACGTTCCCAAGTAGCCTCTTCATGCTTTTGATTCTGCCAGATGACCTTCACTAGTGGCACTTCTTTGTTTCTTAATCTTTTAACTGCTTTGTCCACTATCTGTGTCGGTCTGCTCTCATAACTAAGATCTTCTTGGATCTGTACTGACTGAGGCTGAATCACTTGGCTAGGGTCGTGAATACACTTCTTTAGCATAGAGACATGAAAGGTACTGTGGATAGCTGACATATCCTCTGGTAGGTCCAGCTCATATGCTACCTTACCAACCCTCTTTATGATCTTGTAGGGTCCTATGTAGCGAGGACTTAGCTTGCCCTTCTTGCCAAATCTCATCACTCCCTTCATAGGAGCGACCTTGAGAAATACTGAATCTCCAACTTGGAATTCAAGTGGTCTACGGCGTGTGTCAGCATAACTTTTCTGTCTACTCTGGGCAGTCTCAATCCTCTGGCGGATCGTCTGGATAGCCTGAGTGGTCTCATCTATAAGCTCAGTCTGGCTGTCTAGTCCTGACTCCATCTCTTTCTTCTCACCAGCTTCTTGCCAACATATGGGTGATCTGCATTTCCTGCCATACAATGCCTCATAAGGTGCCATCCTGATGGTGGCCTGATAGCTATTGTTGTAGGCAAACTCAGCTAAGCACAGAAATTTGCACCAACTGCCTTTAAAGTCCAATGCACAAGCCCTGAGCATGTCTTCTAAAATCTGATTTACTCTCTCTGTTTGTCCATCTGTCTGGGGATGGAAAGCTGTGCTGAACTGAAGTCTGGTGCCTAGGGCGTCCTGAACACACCTCCAAAAATGGGAGATGAACCGCCCATCTCTGTCAGAAACGATCGACTTCGGAACTCCGTGAAGCCTGATCACTTCTTTCACGTACAGCTGTGCTAACTGCTCTACCGAATGCGATAACTTAATGGCTAGGAAGTGGGCAGACTTGGTCAATCTATCCACTATCACCCAAATTGCATCGTGTCCATGGGTGGTTCTTGGAAGACCTGTGATAAAATCCATGGATATCTCTTCCCACTTCCACTCTGGAATGGGAAGAGGCTGCAGAACTCCTCCTGGTCTCTGATGTTCTGCTTTGACTCTCTGGCAGGTCAAGCAGGTACTGATATATCTGGCCACGTCTCGCTTGAGTCCAGACCACCAGAACCTTTGTCTTAAATCTTGGTACATCTTGGTAGAACCAGGATGTATAGAGTACGGGGTACTGTGGGCTTCTTCTAAAATATTCTTTCTTAGTTCCTCATCATTGGGGACGCAAAGGCGGTCTCCAAGATAGAGGATGCCACTATCTGATACTCGAAACTCTGAATTTCCTGCCTCTTGGATCCCCTGCTTGATCTTCTGGATTTCTGGGTCTTGACTTTGCTTTCCTTGTATATCCACAAGCAGGGTTGACTCTAGAGTCAATGCAGAAAGTTGCCCAATTATTACCTCGACTCCAAAATCCTTTATTTCTTTCTGAAGTGGTAGAGACAGTGATGATAGGGACATCAGTGCTGCGCAGGATTTCCTGCTCAGTGCATCGGCCACTTTATTAGCTTTACCTGGGTGGTAGAGGATTTCACAGTCATAATCTTTGACCAACTCTAGCCACCTGCGCTGCCTCATATTCAGGTCCTTCTGAGTGAAGAAGTACTTCAAACTTTGATGGTCTGTGAAGATTCTGCACTGCACTCCATACAGGTAGTGTCTCCAGAGCTTCAGTGCGAAAACCACAGCTGCTAGCTCAAGGTCGTGGGTAGGGTAATTCTTCTCATAGTCCTTGAGCTGTCTGGAGGCGTATGCTATTACCTTACCATCTTGCATGAGGACAGCTCCAAGGCCCATCTTGGATGCATCACTGTAGATGTCAAAGGCCTTGTCACTCTCTGGAACAGTCAAGATGGGAGCACTGGTCAGTCTCTTCTTCAGCTCTAGAAAACTGTGCTCGCATTTATCTGACCATTCAAACTTCTTGTTCTTTCTGGTCAAGGCTGTGAGTGGAGAGGCTATCCTGGAAAAGTCCTCCACAAATTTTCTGTAATATCCTGCCAGGCCTAAGAAGCTTCTGATCTCACTGGCATTCTTGGGTCTACACCAGTTGCTGACTGCTTCTATCTTGGCTGGATCAACTTGAATGCCTTCTTTGGATACAATGTGACCTAGGAAGGTCACCTGATCTAGCCAAAACTCACACTTTGAGAATTTTGCATAGAGCTTCTCCTGCTGAAGGATCTGCAGCACTATCCTCAAGTGTGTAGCATGGTCCCTGGAGTCTGTGAGTATATGAGAATATCATCAATAAATACAATGACGAATTTATCGAGATACTCCCTGAAGATGTGGTTCATCAGCTCCATGAAGACTGCTGGAGCATTGGTTACTCCAAAAGGCATTACTACAAATTCGTAGTGGCCGTATCTTGTCCTGAAGGCCGTCCTGGGGATGTCACTTTCTTTAACCTTTAGCTGATGATACCCAGAACGCAGGTCTATCTTCGAGAACACTGTAGCCCCTTTGAGTTGATCAAATAAATCATCTATTCTAGGAAGGGGGTACTTGTTCTTGATGGTCACCTTGTTCAGAGCTCTGTAGTCTATGCACAGACGCATAGACCCATCCTTCTTCTTGACGAAAAGTACAGGAGCTCCCCAGGGTGAATGACTCGGGCGAATGAAGCCCTTGTCTAGTAGCTCCTGGAGTTGCTCTTGTAATTCCTTCAACTCTGCTGGAGACATACGATATGGGGCCTTCGAGACCGGACCGGTACCGGGCACTAGCTCGATCTCGAATTCCACTTCTCGGTTGGGAGGTAGTCCAGGTAATTCTTCTGGGAACACTTCTGGATATTCGCAGACTACCCGTACATCCTCCTGCTTGAGTTCTTCCTTTGCTTCTGATTCCACTATGTGTGCAAGAAAACCAGCACACCCTTGCTCTAGCATCTGGTGGGCTGCCAAGGCTGAGAGAAATTTCTGAGTCTTCCTCCTTGGGGCTCCTTGAAACTCGAATGGTGGTTCTCCTTCTGGGCTGAAAACCACCTTCCTTCTACGGCAGTCCACTGAAGCGCTGTACTTACTGAGGGAATCCATGCCCAGTATGATGTCGAAGTCCTGCATCGCAAGGACTATCAGATCGACATATAGCTCTCGGTCTGAAATCTTGATTGGCACAGCCCGGAGCCTCTGGGTGGACTCCATGATTTCCCCTGAAGGGAGAGTTGTCAGGAATCTGGACTCCCAACTCTCCGCAGGCACCTGTAACTTACTAGCAAAAGGTACTGATACGAAAGAATGGGTCGCCCCAGTGTCAAACAGTGTAGTAGCTAAATGCTGTAAAATAACTATTTGACCTGTTACGACCGTGGAGGCGCTGGCAACTTCTTCCTTCGTGAGGGCAAAGACTCTGGCATTGGTTGGAACTGGTGCTGCTTCCAACCCTCCTTGACTGATCTGAGGTCCCTCCAGTATAGTAGGCATGTAATGTAACTGAGGCTGGCCTCCATACTGTACGGACTGCTGAGGAAGTACCTTGAACTTGTTTGGGCAGTCTTTGGATCTGTGTCCCTCTTGTCCACATGAATAGCATCCAGTTACACCCAAAAGGCATGTTCCTGGATGGTTCCTCCCACACTTAGGACAAGGTGGATACCTAGCTTGCTTATTCTCTGGTTTTCCTTTCTGGCTGCCAGGCCACTGCTTCCTTTTGTGGTTCTTGTTCTTCCAGTTCTGGCTATTTGGCTGAGGCTTCTGGCCTCCTATTGTCTTGTTCTCAATCAGGACTGGCTTCTGCTGTGCTTGCTGTGCCTTGATGCTATTCAGGTAGTGCTCTGAGATTAGAGCACTACTGACCAACTCCTCGCTGGTCTGGGGTCGGTGCATCCCGCTGTTCACGTTGAGTGCTATCTCAGGGTTCAGCATGCGGAGCATCAGTCTGACTCGCTCCTTCTCTGTGCTGACTAGCTCTGGGCAGAGGCGAGCTAGTCTGTTGAACTTTGCGACTGCTTCTCCCACTGGTAGGCTACCTTGTCTGAACTCCATGAAGTCCTCGTAGTGCTTGTTGGTAACCCGCATGTGGAAGAACTCCTTATAGAACTCTTGCTCGAAATCTGCCCAGCTCATCTGGTTGACTATCCTCTTACTCTTGACTCGCTCCCACCACATACGAGCATCTCCAGTTAGGCAGAAGGAGGCACATTTGACCTTCTCGACTTCTGGCCAGTCAAGAAGCTCCATCGTGCTCTCTAAAGTCTTGAACCAAGCCTGGGCATCCCAGGGCTCAGTCGTGCCTGAGAAGCTTTCGGGTTTCAGCCTCTGCCACTGGACGAGGTATGCTTCTTGTCTTCGGTTCACGGCAGGGGTCTCCTGTGTGACGGGTGGGACTTCAGTCACCACTGGAGTTTCCACTCCTGCTGGGGGTGGTGTAGGGGGCACTGGGTGCTGATTTGCCATCAGTGTGGCGATGATCTTCTGTTGTTCTGTCATCTGAGCTTGCATTTGAAAAATGACTGCCATCAGGTCTGGCTGTTCTGTGCTAGGCTCATTGTTATCTTGAACTGGGGTTCCGTTCCTTGCATTAGGAGCTCGGCCTCTTCTTGCCATCTAATAATGTATAAGGGAACAAGAAATCACTACTACTTCTCTAGGTATAAACTTATCTTCTTACTTAGTATCCTAATGTCCATTCTAGGGATTAAACATGATTCCGTGATACTAAGGGATTAAACATGCTTCCTTGTTCTATGCACATGTGAGTAGTACTTAAGCATTTCTCTATACTGCAATTAAATAAAGGAGCAATAGAAAAACTGAAACTTAAAGCTTTCTTACTTGAAGACGGCAAGGTTGATGCTGATGTGTGTGTGATGCTGGAGAATGGGAACTGCTCTGATACCACCTGTAGCGACCCGCCTTCTCTGCCTTAGACGGATCGTTACTTTTGTCTACTTCTCGACTCTAATGCACGACTAAAAATGCGGAAATCTTTTTTTTTCTTTTTAATCTATCTAAGAATGATATTCTAAGTTAAATAGTCATGCATGATACCATGTCACACTTTCTTTCTCAAAAACTCGTAAGAAAATACTTATTGAAACTTGCCTCGCCCAACTCAGCTTACGGGTATCAGTCGACTGGTACTGTACCAGTCGACTGATAAGTCTGAAAACCTGATTTTCAGATTCGAAGCCTTGTTTCAAAAGCCCACCAAACATATAGTTTCGAGCCATATAAAATCATGACACCATTTCTATACTCTATGCCAGTTTTCTAAACAATTTAGCCAATCAAAACGAATCCATAAACTTGAAATTAGAACTTTTGTGGAAGTAAATAAGCTATTCAAGTTTATATGAACTTTAACCTTAGAGTTTGTACCAACTTGACTCCTATGCATTCATAACACCAAATACATGTTCTATAACCTTGCTAAAGCATTATGAAATGTGAATGCAACTTTTCTAAACATATTTAAGCAATAAAAACTTGATTCAAAGGGGACTAGTACTATCTTGGCACATGCATCAATATCTTCAACAAAGTATCAATATTCCAAACTACTCACACTTCTACTCATCCAACGCAATCATAAGGATATGTATGCTAAATGAAATGTCATGGAATCTTTACTCTAAGAAATTGAGCATGTAGTACTATCCAAGCTTAAATGTTCGCTAAACTCCATAAAGCAAGAACTTGAAATTTGAATAAACTAAAACATTGTAATTCAAATAACTAAATTGTCTCGTCTCAAGGATCTCTCCAAAATCAGCCACCACACACACTTTACTCAGCACCGCCTCGTCGCCTTCCTTCAGAATTGCTTGCCTTTACCTTTATCTGCAGTAAGAGGAAATGCAACTAGTAAGCAAAAAGCTTAGTAAGTACTATCTAGCTCACAAAATCTCAAAATGTGCAAACATGCTTCTTGATCAATATGAAAATCATATGAGATACTTGTATGCTTGAAGGAAAACTAAGAACATGTATAACTCAAAACATGCATACTCAAGCATTAATAAATCTCAATTTACTTTTCTTGGCTCAACTTGAAACTTTAGTTATTCTTTAACTTTTTGAAAACTCTTTAAACTTTAGAAACTTTGCTAAAGCATATACTTGAAAATAATAATCACTTGGATCCACTGAAGACGTAAGTACCATCTCATGCGCGTTCCCTAAAAGGTTGGGGTAGCGAGCCACCAATCCTAATAGAGCAGACCTTGGTCTACCAGGGCCAAGACCTTGGAATTGGACACCTGGATTTCTTTAACGACGCCCTTGGACGCCGGGTACTGGCCTTAGAAAATAAAATAGCTTTTCTTTCTTTTCTTTCTTATCTGTAAATGCCTTGGCATTTTCTCGAGCACCTTGCGTGCTAAAATCCCTAAGTCTTGACTTTTGGGGATTTCTTAAGGCCTTGGCCTTTTCTTTTCTTATCTTTATCTTCTCTTTTCTTTTCTCATAACTTTCTTAGCCCCTAATCTCACATAGGGTGCTTTATCAAACTTATACAAGCATATAATGAACTAAGATCACATGCAAAAACTTAAAAAAAGGAAATATCTCTTTTAAAAACTTTTAAGGGAAAAATTCTTGCGGAAAACCGCCTCTTACTGCAGGTGAGCAGTACTTACATTGATATCTTGGACTTACTACCAAGATTGACGTCTAGGGCTCGGGAGAAACTTGAGATCTCGGAGAATTCTTCGCGCCTACGCGTTCCTCTCGTCGCAGGGATCCCGAATATAGGAATATCTCTCGGAGGAGAACCTTAGCCGGCCCCCTTGGCCTTGGTGTTGGTTGGCGTCGCCCAAGAGAGGAGAAGGGAGGCTGTCTCGCGCGGCTAGGGTGAGGAAGAGAGAAAACCAAAAATCTAATTTCCTCTCTTAACTTATCTATTTATACTATCTTTATGAAAAGAATCGTAACTACTCTATAAATATATTTCTCTCCAATTTTCATTGTGCTTGATACCCTAGCCTAGCCGGTCGCGCTCGCGCCTGGTCTCCTGCTGGTCGCGGGTTCGAACCCCCTGCTGCCCTTTAACGTTTTCCCTTTTTTAAAAATACTAAACGGACTCGGAAAATTCCATAAAAATATTCTAAAAATCCCTAAAAATATCTAGAATATTTCTAAACCATTTTTAAATAATTCTAAGGACTTTAAGAACTGAAAATGGGAATTTTGGGGCGTTACATGGAACACGTTATGGATAGCCGACATCTCTAGAGGCAACTCTAGCTCATATGCTACCTTGTCGACTCTTTCCAGTATCGGATACGGTCCCACATAACGCGGACTCAGTTTCCCTTTCTTCCCGAATCTCGTTACCCCTTTCATAGGAGCCACTTTGAGGAATACCAGGTCCCCAATATTGAATTCCAGTGGCCTGCGCCGGACATCTGCATAACTCTTCTGCCGACTCTGAGTAGCTTCTATCCGTCGTCAAATGTTCTGTATAGCTCGGGTGGTGTCGTCGATGAGGTCCGTCGTGAGCCCCATCGCCTTCTTTTCACCGCCTTCATACCAACAGATCTGAGACCTACATCTCCTCCCGTACAAAGCTTCATAAGATGTCATGCCGATAGTAGCTTGGTAGCTATTATTGTAAGCAAATTCCGCTAAACATAGATATCGGCACCAACTCCCCTTGAAATCTAGAGCACAAGCCCGTAACATGTCTTCCAGCACTTGATTCACTCGTTCAGTTTGCCCGTCAGTCTGAGAATGAAAAGCTGTACTGAATCGTAATTTAGTGCCGAGGGACTTATGGACACATTCCCAAAAATGTGAAGTAAAGCGACCATCCCTATCTGAGATGATGGTCTTGGGAACTCCATGGAGTCTGATTATCTCCTTAGCATATAATTAACTAGTTGCTCAATCGAATAAGTCATCTTGATTGCTAGGAAATGAGCAGATTCGTTAACCTGTCCACAATTACCCATACTGCATCATATCCACTTGTAGTCTTGGGAAGTCCTGAAATAAAATCCATAGAGATATCTTCCCATTTCCATTCCGGAATCGGGAGTGGCTGCAGAACTCCTCCGGGTCGCTGGTGCTCTGCCTTCACTCGTTGGCAGGTCAGGCAAGTGCCAACATGCTGAGCCACATCTCTCTTCATACCGGACCACCAGAATTTCTCTTTCAGGTCTTGATACATCTTGGTGGATCCCGGATGCATCGAATAAGGGGTTTCGTGAGCTTCTACTAATATCGCTCTCCGCAGCCCTAGATCATTAGGAATACATAGACGATCCCTAAGATAGAGTACTCCCCCGTTGGCGATATGAAAACCATCACCCTTTCCTTCTAGGATCTCCCGTTTGATTCTCTGAAGGCTCGGATCACCATCTTGTTTGTCCAATATGTCCTCGAACAGCGTCGGTGATAATGTCATAGTAGAAAGCCATCCGGAGATGACCTCGACCCCAGACTTCATAATTTCCCTTTCGAGTGGTCGGGGTAATCTAGATATGGACATCAAGGTGGCACATGACTTCCGGCTGAGTGCATCGGCCACTTTGTTTGCCTTTCCTGGATGGTAGAAGATCTCGCAGTCGTAGTCCTTTACCAAACTCCAGCCACCGGCGTTGTCTCATATTTAGGTCCTTCTGAGTGAAGAAATACTGCAGGCTCTGGTGGTCTGTATAAATCCTACACTGCGCTCCATACAGATAGTGCCTCTATATCTTAAGAGCGAAGACCACAGCGGCTAATTCTAGATCGTGGGTGGGGTAATTCTGTTCATGTTCTTTAAGTTGCCTAGAGGCGTAGGCAATGACTTTACCATTCTGCATAAGCACAACTCCAAGTCCCAGTCGGGAGGCGTCGCTATACATGTCGAAGCCCTGGTTATTTTCCGGAAGGGTAAGAATTGGAGCACTTGTAAGTCTCCTTTTTAGCTCCAAGAAACTCTTTTCGCAGTTTTCCGTCCATTCATATTTCTTATCCTGCCGAGTGAGAGCTGTTAGAGGGGCTGCAATTCTTGTGAAGTCCTCCACAAATTTCCGATAATAGCCCGCCAGCCCAAGAAAACTTCTGATTTCGCTGGCGTTCCTCGGCCGACTCCAGTTATTCACAGCTTCAATCTTTGTTGGGTCTACCATAACCCCATCTTTGGAAATAATATGGCCCAAAAAGCCCACTTGGTCAAGCCAGAACTCACATTTGGAGAACTTGGCGTACAGTTGTTTTTCCCGAAGAGTCTGTAGTACTATCCTCAGATGCTTGGCGTACTCTTCTTGGTCTCTTAAATAAATAAGGATATCGTCGATGAAGACGATTACAAATTTGTCGAGAAAAGTCGAGAACACCCGATTCATAAGGTCCATAAACATAGCAGGAGCATTGGTCATGCCGAAGGGCATGACAACAAACTCAAAATGCCCGTACCTTGTTCGGAAGGCCGTCTTCGGGATATCATCCTGTTTTACTTTGACTTGATGATAACCAGACCTCAGATCGATTTTCGAGAACATGGTAGCTCCTTTTAATTGGTCAAACAGGTCGTCTATCCTCGGAAGAGGATACCTGTTCTTGATCGTTACATTGTTCAGTGCTCGATAATCTATGCACATTCGCATAGATCCATCTTTCTTCTTCACAAACAGTACCGGAGCTCCCCATGGGGAATGACTAGGGTGAATAAGTCCCTTATCGAGCAACTCCTGTAGCTGTTCTTGAAGTTCCTTCAATTCAACCGGCGCCATACGGTAGGGTGCCTTGGAGATCGGGTTAGTACCAGGAACTAATTCGATCTCGAATTCCACCTCTCTATCAGGAGCTAACCCTGGTAATTCATCCAGGAATACCTCTGGGTACTCGCATACAACTCTGACATCTTCCAACTTCTGATCCATTGTTTGACCTACGTCAACCACATGTGCTAGAAAACCAGTATATCCCTTGTCTAACATCTTCCGTGCTTTGAGAGTCGATAAGAATTTCCCGGTTCTTTTCCTTGGCTCTCCGATAAATTCAAACGTAGAATCTACCTCGGGTTGAAAGACCACCCTTCGTTTACGGCACTCGACCGAAGCACCGTATTTGCTAAGAAAATCCATTCCCATTATAACATCATAGTCCTGCATGTCGAGTACTATCAGATCGCAGTAGAGTTCTCTTCCCGCAATTCCGACTGGCACCGCACGTAGCACGTGAGTGGATGTCATTATTTCTCCCGAAGGCAGGGTTGTTAAGACTTGCAGTTTAAAACTTATGGAGACATATCTATCTTCTTAGTGTAGAATGTAGAGATAAATGAATGCGTTGCCCCAGTATCAAATAATGCGGTAGCATGCTGACTGTAAATAAGTATCTGACCTGTGACCACCGTTGAAGCATTCGCGGCATCCTCTTTAGTAATAGAGAAAACCCTGGCATCCGCCATAGTTGGTGGGACCTCCAATCTCCCTTGGCTCATCAGGGTACTCTCCGGCTCTGCTTGCATATAATGTAGTTTCGCGGATGCACCCTGGTACTGAACAAGCTGTTGGGGAGGTGCCTAGTTCCTGGTAGGACAGTAAGAGGCCATGTGCCCTTCCACTCCGCAGATGAAACACCGGTTCGTACCTTTGCAGCATTCCCCGGGGTGCATTTTCCTGCATGTAGCACACAGGGGAAACCGGGACTGTTTATTTGCTGGGCCCCCTTGGGGGTTGTTCAATGGCGGTCGTTTACCACCTTGGTTTCCTTTCCAATTAGCGTTGGTACTCTGAGGTTTCTGACCCCCTGAGTGTTAATAAAAGGAAGGAACATTAGGGATAATGAAAGATAACGAATCGAGAATCCCGGAGTGAACTTGATTCTTACTTTCATTTAATGCCTTCCTTTGTTGGTTGATATTGTTCAGGTAATGTTTGGTGAGTAGGGCACTACTAAACAGCTCCTCTGTAGTTTGCAGTCTGTTAACTCCGCCGGCTACGTTCAGAGCTATTTCGGGCCGCAACATCTTCAACATAAGTCGGACCCTTTCTTTCTCAGTGCGAACCAGCTCAGGGCATAGACGAGCCAATCGGTTAAATTTCTTTACAGCTTCATCGACCGAGAGGTTGCCCTGTCGGAATTCCGTGAACTCGTCATAATGTTTGTTTGTGACACGCATATTGAAGAATTCTTCGAAGAACTCTGATTCGAAATCTGACCACGTCATCTGGTTCACCTGTCTCTTGGCCTTGACCCTTTCCCACCACATTCTGGCATCCCCAGAAAGGCAGAATGATGCACACTTGATCATCTCATGTTCAGGCCAGTCCAGCAGCTCCATTGTACTCTCTACGGTTTTGAACCACGCTTGGGCGTCCCACGGTTCACCAACACCCGAGAAATTTTCCGGTTTCAGCCTCAACCACTGGATCAAATAAGCCTCTTGTCGTACTACAGTGGTCGAGCCTGTTGGAGGAGTTTGCGTAACCGTAGGCGCGACGGGTATAGCAGTCTGGTTCACCGGTGGAGTAGTAGAATTTTCTTGTTGGTTCATCAGGGTATTAATGGTTTGCTGCTGCTCGGTAACTTGATGCTGAAGTTGGGTCACTAATTGCATCAGGTCAGGCGAGGGAGTAGTCTCATTAAGTCCGTTACTCTGTCTTCTAGCCATGCTTTCCTTCATGAAGGACAAGTATGGATAATATGAGTTATCGTTATTCCTACCCTCCATATTAATTTCTAAAGTATTAATTTCATAAAAATGAGGTAAAGTGTTGTTCACATTACATATCCCAGAAGTACTTGCTATTATAAAGTATCATTCATACTTGCATATTCTAGAATCATAAGATATCATCCATACTTGCTTATTCCAGAATCATAAAGAAAGAAATCAAATATGCATAAAAGTACTTATTTGGAAGCGGCAGGAAGAAGGCTTGATATGTGTGTAGTGAGATGACAACGGCTCTGATACCAACCTGTAATGCCCGCCTTTTTCCCACACCTTATGGTGTGGCGAGAAAACGGCGTAACGCTAACATACATTGTACACATATAAACATCCTAATGCAGCGGAATAATTTTTTTTTCTTCTACACATGTGTTTAACCATACAACTAATCCATGAAACATATATACATGCCTAAATTATCATTCATAAACATGGTGACGTTGTAAGTTAGCATATTACCAGCATACCTAGCATTATGATATAAACTTTCCATAACTTATCCATAAGCATCATGAGTAGCAAGTAACTTATCCATAAACATCAGGAGTAGTAAGTTGTTTCTTAGGCATAACTATCATGAGTTTAGCATAAACCAAAGGAGGCATTATAAACACAAGACATGCGATAGGTGTAAATAGAAGAATCCTTTGCCAAGTCACCGCCACACACACACATGCTCTTGCCCCTCCTGCTGCTTCCCTTAGTAATATCTTGCTTGATCTGCGGTACGAGGAAAATAAGACTATAAGCACATAGGCTTAGTAAGACCCTTTCCTACTCAATAAAACCATACGTCACTTAAACATAACCATATAAAGCATTTGACATAACATAATTCTGAACATGAAACATAAGCATAGTCTTGGCGTAAATCATAAGCATATGAACAACTAACATAGCATGATTCTTAACATAAACATAAACTTAAAACATACTTAGCATGACACAATTCTTAACGTACATGAGCATGAAACATACTTATCATGGCATAACATACTTATTTATGAACATAATTCTTAGTATGGGCATAAGCACAGTCTTAACATAAGTATAAGCATAAAACATACTTATCAGGGCATAATGCATAACATGAATGGATGCATGAGTCAAATGCGTATACATAAGGATGCTTAATTTAAAATCATACTTTTAAATACTTAAACATAATCATAACATCATTGGGGTCCCCGGCTTGTACCACATACATACATCATAAGCGCGTATCCCTAAGTAAATACGAGGTAGCTAGTCTCGACCTACTAGGGTAGGAACATCTACGGTAGTTCCAAAAACCGAGGCGTTCTTAAGGTGCCCATCCCTGTTGGACAGCTACGGTAGTCCCAGAACCGTGGACAGCATAGTCGGTAGTCCAGAACCGGGGCGTTCTTAAGGTGTCCGATCCCTTGGACCCTTACTTCGGTCCGGTACAAGCCCATTTATAAAGTAAAATAACTATGCATGCTTCATCATTCATACTTGACATATCTTAGAACATAAACATAATCTTGTTACATGAAGCATGACATAAACATGTTTGGCATTTCATCAATCATACTTATTTCATAACATCATTATGCCTTCATTATTCATACTTATCATTCATACTTAAGGCATAAACATCATCTTCATCCATCTTCTTTATTCATAAAATATAACATACATGCATAATCATGTCTCCAGATATAAACATTATCTTGGTTCATAAAGCTTGCATGATCATGGTACATAGATAAACATGCAATTCATACAAGATACATTTCACCTAGCATACATAATCCTAGTATCCATCATAGAGCATGTATGGTAAGATACATATGAACATGATGCATACTACTTAAGTACATGACATTCATCATAGAACATGCATAGACCTTCATACACATACATCCATTATAAGCATTTAACCTTTTACATGCATTATTCTATCTAACATAACATACCCCTATATCAATTACATATGTTCATGGTATATGATCTAAATATTCATGAGTAAAGCATAACATAGAACCTAACATACAAGGTCATGTTACATAACACATAAGCTAAGATTTTAGTAATATAAAGATCCTTACATCGTGCTTAACTATGTTCTTACATCATGGTAACTTATAAACATGCATTCTTGAGACCTTAGCCCAATCCAAGCCCTAGATTAGGGACTTGGCCGAAACCCTAAAGGACCATGGGTCCATGGAAAATTCACATAGGTCATGATTAACATCCAATACCTTACATATCATGCCATGGAAAACCATTTGAACCCTTGATTGGATTTAACCCTAAATCCTAGACCTAAACCATGTGTTGGCCGAAACCCTAGAAGGGTAATAAGCCCATAGGAAAATTCATATAATCACCATTATTACCCATATGATATCATAGGAAACATACTAATCATGCTTGAAGGGTTGGAGTTTACACCTAGCCATGGTTCCTTGATGTGGCCGAAACCCTAAGGGGGTTCTAGGGTGCTACAATATTTCCAAAATCATACTTTTATGCTTAACTTATTATGAGTAAACATTAGGAAACATAATAGGGGTTTTCAATATTATTTTAGCCTCAAAAACTTGCTTGGCCGAAACCTTCACAAGCCCTAACCATGGATTTCCCAACATAGTATGCCAACAAGAACTTAGATCATGACAAACAACTTGGAAGCTATCATACCACAGGTGAGGGGGTCTTACCTTTCTTGATCTTGATTATAAACCTTGAATAGAGAAACCAAAAGAATTTTCCTTGACCTTAGACTACCCTTATCCCTTGTAGCCTTGTAGAAATCCCTTAGATCTTGAAGAAGAGGTCTCCTTGTGAGACTTTTCCAAAGGGAAACCCTCCTTGTAGGTTTCGGCTAGGAAGAGAAAGAAGAAGAGAAGAAGGAGTTTTGGTGGATGAAGAGACAAATGCTTAAGTGCTAAGGTGTCTCTTCCATTCCTCCCTCTTATATACTAGATGAAGGAGGCAAGTGAAGAGACATGATGCTATGACTCTTCACTTCCTTTAGCCTTAACAAAAATCCACTTCATTCTCTCCTAGCACTCCCTTGCTAGGTGAATTGGTTAGTACATGCATGGTGGTACCATAGGTCCAAGGTTCAATCCTTGGTGCATGCACTTTATTATTTTTTTCCTATTTTATTTTTATTTTACTTTTTTTTATTAATTTCGAAAATTTCCCTAAGGTCCACCCATAATCATGCTAATATTCCTAATTAAAACCCATTTTTATTTATATTAAATTCTACCTAGAATACACTAATAACCATGGTACTACGAAAAACCCATGTAAGGCCTATTAGCACCTAGCTTCTTATTCTATATCAAAAATCATGGAGCATCATACTAAGGTTTACACTAGTGTCCCTACGTTCCTCGAGAATCTATCTAGGCATGGTCAATATTTTTAAAGAAAATATTGAGAAAATTTTCCGGGTCGTTACACCTTTTCTCTGAGATTTTCGAGGCTTGTGATTAGTTCTTTTACCTTTGCATGTAATCTCGCAACAGATTCTCCGTCTTCCATCCGTAGATTGGTCAGTCAGCTTCGAAGAACATCTCGTCGCGCAAGTTTTGCCTCCGAGGTTCCTTCGTGCAGTTCGAAGAACTTTTCCCAAAGTTCAATTGGTATCAGGATTCATAAACTCTAGTACTTAGCCTGGAGGTCTAGAGTTCGAATCCTGAGGAAGGCAAAAATCCACTGGCCAGGGGTGGGAAGTACTTGTGAGTAACGACCGCCCAAGAGGTCGCCAAAGGGGCCGCCAAATGGGATTTGGCCACCCAAGGGGCCGAGGGCCGCCTAGTGGGCCGCCAGTTGGGCCGCCCAAGGGGCCAAGGGGCTGGGTCGTTACAATAAAAAGGCGCCTTTTTATTGTAACGACCCGGCCCATTTGGCGGCCCATTTGGCGGTATCGACCGTCGACCGTCGACCGTGCCATTACCAATACTAGGTCTTCCCACTCCTGGGCGTGGATTTTTGCCTTCCCAGGATTCGAACTCTAGACCCAGGCTTAAATCTAGTTCTTTGTGAATCCTGAATACCAATTGAGCTATAGCTCAATTGGTATTCAGGATTCACAAAGAACTAGATTTAAGCCTGGGTCTAGAGTTCGAATCCTGGGAAGGCAAAAATCCACGCCCAGGAGTGGGAAGACCTAGTATTGGTAATGGCACGGTCGACGGTCGACGGTCGATACCGCCAAATGGGCCGCCAAATGGGCCGGGTCGTTACAATAACCCCTTTCGTGGGTGAAACACGAAGAAAAACATGGTCGCCTGCCGAGAATTCCAGAGGTCTCCGTCTCCGATCAGCATAACTCTTCTGCCGGTCCCGGGCCTCTGACATCCTCCGTCTAATAGTGCGTACAAGCTCTGCCTCCTGCTGAGCTCTCTCTGGTCCTAGCAGCTGGGCCTCTCCAACCTCCTCCCAGAGGGTGGGTGTCCGACATGGCCTACCATACAACGCCTCAAACGGCGTCATCTGAATCGCCGAATGATAGCCGTTGTTGTAGGCGAACTCTACCAAATGTAAATGATCCTCCCAGCTGCCTCCGAAATCCAGAACACATGATCTCAGTAGGTCCTCCAATGTCTGAATCGTACGCTCTGACTGACCGTCTGTCTGCGGGTGAAATGCTGTACTGAACCGGAGATCCGTCCCCATGGCCCTCTGTAGGCTCTGCCAAAAACGGGAAGTGAATCGAGAATCTCGAGGAGTACGGGGAGCGTCAGTTGCGGAACAAGACAATCCGACTGGTTAAAGTCGAATGACAGCATCATTCGGATGCCGAGGCGACTTGGGAGCTCGAGGACACCATTCGAGCTCGCTACCCGCACTTATTTGTTTGAGGTACGTGTGAGTTTTCATTCAGTACATATATACTGTATATCTCCTATTCAGTGGGTTTGTACTGTATGTTCTTACATGGTGCTTGTAAATCATAAATTTGGGGACCAAATTTTTGTTAGTGGGGGAGAATGTGAGAATCTGGGAAATTTGAGGGTTAAAAGGCAAAACTTTCGAAATTAAGGGCATGGTTGGGATTTCGAAAAGCTGAATGGGTTTTTCTGCAAAAAGCCACCGCTTATTAATATTTCATTATTCCCATTCGGTGTGCCCTAGCCGCAGCACGCCTCTTCGATCCCATCTCTTCTCTCCGCTCGGGCGCAGCCACAGCCTCTCGCCCGTGCCCTAGCCGCAAGCAGCCAACCCGACGTCTCCTCCCCTCGTGCCCTAGCCCACGGTCGGCGCCGCCTTCCGGTTACCTTCGCGTGACCTAGTCGCAAGAGGAGTCTTTCCCCCTCTTCTCTTCTTCGCGAACCCTAGTTGAAGCGCCGACTCTTCAATCGCCGCAGCCAAGCAACCGAGCGGTCGATCTCTTCCGCTAACCTCGAACAGGGATTGGTTTACAACCACCTTGATCCGAAGTTTGGTGAAGCGAGGAAGCTACTGTCGGCGGGCATCCGAGGTAAGAGCTATAGGTCTTATTCCTTGATTTTGAATCGGAATCGTTTTGCTGTGAATTGAGTTGGTTTACATCAGAGTTGTGTGTGGATGGATTTTTCCCCCCTACTGTGCCGATCTTGTGTTTGGTCAGGCGATGGTCTCTGTTCTTAAATTGGGGGTATTGTTGCCGTGAGTATTAGGATTAGATCTTGGCTGGGTAGTATCTGTGCTTGAGCTGATTGAGGTTGTCGTGTGGTGAAGAATTCACAGAGGGTGATGAGCTGGGGGTTGTTGGAATTTTGGTTGATCAGATTTGATTTGGGTTAGACCTATTTAAACCTTGATTGATTTGGGTTGGGGAGAATTGATCAAGGATGGCTCGGGTTGTAGGTTTACTGTGTGTTGTGGTCTGGTTCGTGATAGGTTGGAGTTGATGTTGATGTGGAGTGTTGCCGTAAAGGATTAATTTGGGGGTTAATTAGTTATAATCAACCCTAATTAATCTAGATGATATATTTGACTAAGTATCTTATTGGTTGTATAATTAGATAAATTGTATTGGTTTTGATTGCAGGGCATTGATTTGATCCATTCTTCGCGGATAGTATTCTGGACGGGGGGTTCTCGACGCCTGGACTTCTTCATATCGAGGCGGGTACCTCTTTTATGCATAGTTAGACATAGTTAGCAGTAGGGATATCTGATATCTGTATCTCTGTGCTCTTGCTCCGGTAGTTGTATCCGTTAGCTTTACTGCTTACTATATCTGTATGGATTGATGATGCACAGTTTACCTTATACCTTACGCTAGGATTTAGGTATTGGTGCATACCGGTTATATGGACTACTGCATATCATGTAGATGACAGCAGGGATAGATAGTGGATGATGCATGGGATAGTGACACGCATCATTATTGCACGTAGCATAGGGGACGACCTTTGACTCCCTGGAGGTTGAGATGGTCGTCGTACTTGCTACTCGTGTAGAGGCATATGTAGGCGACCTTTGACTCCCCTAGTGGTTGAGATGGGCCGTCAAACCTGCCACATGACCTGTCGTGTAGCCCCGTTGGCGGACCCGGCGCTGCAGCAGGTCCCCTACCTATCCGATGATAGCAGGGACGTTTAGAGCGTTACTTCACCCGATGGTGGGGTACGTTTATGGTCTCCGACCCTACCCATTCGGTCTCGCGTGTGCATTATCGACCGTCTGTTCGTGCAGGGAAGACCAGGTCACAGCCCTACCCATATGGTCCCGCGTGTGCATTATTGACCGAGGCGTCAGGGGTGACCCATGCTGCATCATGAGCATACTGTGCATCGATGCATTTGATTGTGATTGTTGCACTTGATTGTTGCACCTGGATGACATGCATACTACCGGGTTTGGGATCGACGCAGGTAGGTACGTAGTCCCTTTATTGCTTATGGTTCAGTTATGCATTTCTATTTACTGCAGTTATCTTCAGTATTGTGATAGATAGATTGACGGTGACTTACTGCTATTATTTCTTCCTATGCACATTAGACGGTATTCGCTGAGTTCTTAGGACTCACCCCGTTGGCTATGTTTTTCTCTTATCAGGATGATCGTCTGGATTGTTCAGCAGCCTGTCCCAGTTCATGTGTCTCCGAGACGATTTTCGCCGGTCTTTTGGTCGGGGTACATGTTGGTACCCGTTTCTTTTGTTCATTGTATTTCTTTTCATTTCCGCTGTTAGTATGTTATACTCTTTTGTGACGTCTATGTTACGGCAGGATAGTTGTACTTTTGTGTGCCATGGAGGTCTCGATTTCGTTTTGGTTTTTGTCGTAAGTCGTACCGGTACGCAGCTTTGTCGTCGTTTTCGTTTCTGTTAATTGCAGACGGTTGTTCCAGCCCTATAGGCTGAGGTACAATCATCTGGGATGGTCGTAGAGGTTAGGTTTCCGAATTGTCCGTCGGTCGAGGGAGTGGCAGTCCGGTCGGTATCGGACGAGCGGCTTCTCGGGGCGTGACAATTTTTGGTATCAGAGCACAGGTTCTCGGGATATCTAGTGGTCTTATGGGTGTTTCCCAGATTTTGTGTCGGAGTCGTTTTCTCGATAGATGTGATTGGGACATGGCGGCGACGGGATAGCTCCAGACGATCATGAAGTTATGGTAAGATCTTGTTAGTAGTTATGAGAATAACGGTAATAATGATTGGGTCATATCTCTGCAGGTATGCCCCGTCGTCGAGTCGAGCTGACCCCGCCTCGGCCCCGTGGTGGCCCTCGGCAACCACCACGTCGGATGACTCGGGAGCCTACGGGAGATGAGACTATTGGAGCAGAGGCGGAGTCTCCAGAGAGACGACCTGTGGTTGATGCTGGACGCCGTAGACAGACGTCTCCGGGCCAGAGGCTACCATCACCGAGGATCCCTTCGCCGTTTCCGACAGCGGTTCCAGTCGCACCCCCGATAGTGCCTCCTGTCGCCACCCCGGTTGTTCCTTCCGTAGCACCCCCGGTGGTACCCGCTACGGTATCGTCCGCAGAGCAGTCAGCATCGCAGCCGATCCAACTAGTACTACAGACGCTGCAGCAGTTGATTCAGACTTTGCAGCCGGTGTTAGCTTCTACTCATCCGGCTCCTCTGTCGTCTCAGACAGTACCTCTGGAGGGGCAAACCTGCGGAGCGTCGGGACAGGCAGCGCAGTCAGTACCCCCGGCAGTGCAGCCAGTCGGCTCACCCGTACCACCTGCGGTACCAGCGGCCCCTGTGGGCCGAATCATGGACAGATCACGGATCCCAGCATTGGCTGCATCCGTGAAGGGCAGGTTCACACTTTTCCACGGAGGGACCGATCCGGGCGTAGCCCAATCATGGCTTAGCACTGTGGAGGATACCTTCTCATATATGTCCTGCTCCGACTGGGAGAAGGTTGGATTGGCAGCCTACCACATGCGAGAGCGGGCCACGACATGGTGGACAGCTCAGCAGACCATCTATGGCGAGCAGTCGATTTCTTGGGGCATGTTCAGGGAGGCCTTCCGACAGAAGTACCTTCCCGCAGCATATCAGATGACTCATCGTGAGCAGTTTCTACATCTCCAGCAGGGGGATCGGACGGTATTAGAGTACGATGCGGAGTTTAACCGCTTGGCGGAGTATTGCCCCCTGTTAGTCGCAGACGATGGGGAGCGGAGGATGCATTTTATTCGAGGGCTGGCCTCGAATATTCAGCTTCAGCTGTCCACCTGCGACATTACATCATATCGACAGGCACTGGAGCGAGCTCTTATCATTGAGTCTACTCGACAGCGACTGTTCGGGGATAAGAAAAAGGGTAAGCAACCAGTTTCTGACGCAGCTCAGTCTCAGCCACAGCAGACCTCGCGGAAGCGAGGCAGGCAGAGTCAGCCAGGGCAGGAGATTTCTGGGGCTACATCTGGGTCTCAGAAATCCGGACATACGACGACGGACTCCTCCCAGACTTCTCAGCATGATCAGAGGACCTACGTTAGACGTCGTTGCATGCAGTGTGGTTCCAGGAGGCATGATAGGTCCGAGTGTACGCTGGAGCAGGCGGTTTGCTTTCACTGTCAGTTACCCGGACATAGGAGTCGCGATTGTGCTCGAAGGGCACAAGATACAGCATCCGGTGTCGCATCACAGGGAGAGCCTGCTGGTCCGGCACGAGCACAGCGCGGGGGACGGGGGTCACGGACTTCTTTGCGGACTCAGCCGACCGCCCCTCCGCCCGTGCATGTGTACTATATGTTCGGGCAGGGCCCCGAGCATACTCATTCATCAGCGATCCCTCAGCACCCCGTTGTGGAACCGCAGCAGCAGGCTTATATCGGACATCAGCCTGCGATGCATCTGGCTCATCAGTTTTCCAGAGTTTCTACACCACAGCTTCCATCGGTACCTGCTTTACCCCCACCGCCACCTGAGACGGGTCGAGTGTATGCACTCACCCGAGAGGAGGCTCAGCGAGCTGATGGTTCTGTTTTTCGAGGTACAATTTCCTTGGTGCATGCACTTTATTATTTTTTTTCCTATTTTATTTTTATTTTACTTTTTTTTATTAATTTCGAAAATTTCCCTAAGGTCCACCCATAATCATGCTAATATTCCTAATTAAAACCCATTTTTATTTATATTAAATTCTACCTAGAATACACTAATAACCATGGTACTACGAAAAACCCATGTAAGGCCTATTAGCACCTAGCTTCTTATTCTATATCAAAAATCATGGAGCATCATACTAAGGTTTACACTAGTGTCCCTACGTTCCTCGAGAATCTATCTAGGCATGGTCAATATTTTTAAAGAAAATATTGAGAAAATTTTCCGGGTCGTTACACCTTTTCTCTGAGATTTTCGAGGCTTGTGATTAGTTCTTTTACCTTTGCATGTAATCTCGCAACAGATTCTCCGTCTTCCATCCGTAGATTGGTCAGTCAGCTTCGAAGAACATCTCGTCGCGCAATTTTGCCTCCGAGGTTCCTTCGTGCAGTTCGAAGAACTTTTCCCAAAGTTCCTTCGCCGATTCGTACTTACTGATCCGGTTCACATCTTGCTCTGGGAGGACGGTCAGCAGATGAAATTCTGCCTTTCAGTTTGCTACAGCATCAACTTGTTCCTTCTTGTTCCAAGAATCAGGATCCTTGATCTTTCCTTCATTGTCTTTGGGAGCTGCATAGCCATTTTTTATAATAATTAATAATTCATAATCCGTAGTAAAAAATACCTGCATCTTCCGTTTCCATGCCGCGAACTCCCCCTCAAACTTAGGTGGGTATATTGCTGGTCCAACCATCTTAAAATTTGCTGCAGTTGGCGGTTAGTCCTTCTGTGGCAACCTGGCTCTGATACCACTTGTTGGATCGGGTTGGTCCGGCTAGAGGGGGGTGAATAGACGGCTAATAAATGAAAAGTGGTGGAAACTCGTCTATTAAAAAAAAACTTGGTTGCAACTTGGTCGTTGCTTCCAAGACGGTTAAAGCTCGAAAAAGATCTCCTTGTGGCGGAGAAGCCTTACAACTGAAGATTACTAAACTTAGAGAATTACAATAGTATTGATGATTGATTCTACCTCTAAATCTCTAAGCTTATTTATAGGTTGAGTGATATGATCTTGACAATTGATACAAGATTGAGTTTCATCTTGATCGTAGATGAAATTGTATCTCAACCATTGATTTTAAAGGATAAATTATTATCCTTTAATTGTTTATCATTAAGGCTAGGCTTTCGGCGTGCGTACAAAAAAGATTTGACCATCCGAACAAATCTTGAATCGGCTAAGCTTTCGGCGTGCGTAAAAAAATCTTTGACCATCTGAATTTATCCTCGCCTCTCCGAATTTATCCTCGCCTCCACTTGTAAGAAGCACCAATAAAAAACTTTAATTAAAAGAACGTTCATTTAAGAAGCTTTAATAAAATAAAATTAAAAGAACGTTAGAAACTTTAATTAAATTGAAACTTTAATTAAAGTTTTAATATAATTAAACTTTATTATTTTAATAGCAAGTCAAATGTTGACTTGATAAAAGTCAACTTAGTTGACTTTTCGTCAAACCATCGATTTGGTGATTTTCGGTCAACCGGAATTAGGTTCACACGAACTCGACTCTGGCCTTTCGCCCTGATGGACCCAAAATAGACTGTCAAGAATGTGGGTCTACCAAATTTAGATATGAATGAATAACTGGAAACCCTTTTACAATCAAAAGTATGAAAATGTAATATAGGGGCCACAGGTCGTATTTTTCTCGGGGCTAGTTGAAGGTTTGTTTGATTCGCGCTTGTATTTAGGTGTCGTTTGTGAATTTGGGTTTCGAATGAGTAATTGGTTTGGGTTTCAATTTAGAATAAAAACACAATAGAAAGAAAAAGACTTACATCATGAACTAAACCAAAGTAATGGCAATTGAAGATTCAACCAATTGGATCACTTACTCATCTAAAGCCCTTAAGCAATTTGTTTAAAACTGATTTCTGATTTCAAAAGCAAATCAAATTACCAAGCAATGAAATAAAGGCAGTGATTGAGTTTTTCGGAAACAAACTAGCTTGATACAATGAAAAGCATGCAAAATTTAAGAATTTGAACAAGTACCAACTTCAATTTAATTTAGCTATAAGTTTTGGTGGTCAACAAGTGCAAACTAAGTTCGGAAACGGATGAATGCAGTACCAGTTGATTTCAGATCATATAGCACACTAGAAACACCCTATAACTTGGTGCCAATCACTGCTTAAGCATGAACTTGATACAAAGTGCTGAATTTCAGCACATTGGCACACAAGAGAAGAAAGCTGCTTCCCAACTCCTGCTGCCTTTGCAGAAAATTTCCAGCTCAGAATTCAGAGTGGAAGCTGGTCAATTGAGCTTAGAAAGCAAGGCTAATAGTGAACAAATTTGCAAGAGTTGAAGGAAGGTATCAAGCATCAAAATGCAGCTCCAAATCAGAATGTTAAGGCAAAACAATGTGCAGAATTCATGTACAATTCAGATGCAGAGTTCAAGTTCAACTTCAGAGATTTAATGCTGCAATGTAATGGACGAAAAATAATCCAGCAAGCAACTAAAATCTAATGCTTGAAGCTAGCTGCAGAAGTGATGAATTCAGAGTTGATCCATGGCAGAAACAAACAGAAATTCAGAATGGTGTGCAGAATTGATTGCAAATGCAGGGGTGCAGATTTTGGATGTAGAATTCAGCACTTAATGGAATGCCGAACAAGCAAACCAACAATATAAAATCAATGCAATAATCTACCATTTGAAAAGGACTGAGAAGAACCAAGGATTACTTGACACAACTCAGGAACTCGAATATGTAAATGAATTTGCAGATTTGAAACTGATACTCACAATGGAAAACTGATACGCGAGAAATGGAATTGCAACTAACTACAATTAAGTGCTAATTTAACTAAACACTCTACCTATCTAATGCTAGAGCAGAAATTAACAACTAAAAAGCTTGAAAAGAATTCTAAGATTAACCACTCGGAGACAATTCAGAAACTGAAGAAAATTCAGAAATAACATGGCACGCAAGGAATGAAATTGGCACGCAATGATTTAAGCTACAATTAAACTGGAATTTAACTCAACTATCCACTAGAAAAGTTCCTAAATTACTGAAATCGAAGTGTAACAACCTAATTAAGCTCAACTATTCAGAAAACCAAATCTAAGTCGCTGGTACGAAAATGCAGAACAGAACAAGTGGCAGAAATGAAATCTACAGCTAAACAATGAAAATTAGCTAGCTAAACTACTCCTCAACTCTCCCTAAGCTCAAGAACTTCTTGGTCGTCAATCAAGAGCCGGCTTCGAACCCCTAGGCACAGCAAATCAGTGGAAATCCATTTCTGAAGTTGATTCTGCTTCAAATCTGCGCTTGCTGGAAATCACAGTCCGATTCACTCCATCTCAATTGGTGGAGCTACGATGATGAATTGGGAAGCTTCTAAGCTCATCTGAGAACCCCTACAAATGGCTCGGAAGCTTTGAAATGGACTGTGGAAGAGAAGACAGTGGTCGGACTGAGGAAATGCCGAAACCCTCAAGCAATCCCTATTCTGGCGCAAATGGAGCTGAATTCTTCAAAGAACGATTGCCAAAGACTCAATTCTTGATCTAGGATGAAGATTGAGGGGGTCGCGCCCCTTTGGATTGAAGAAAACTAGCTAAAACAGTGAAGAACACGAAGAAGGAAATGTTGCGGCGAGGAAACGCGATGAAGGAGAAACGCTAGGAAATTTTCCTTAAGTAATTAGCTTTGAACGGCTCAGATCGATTTGAGGAAATCCAACGGCTGATCTTGCTCTGATTTGATCCAAATTTTGATGATGATGATCTGGGGTCAGGATCTGCCTCGTGGTAGCTCGGATCCTCCAGATGTGCAACGGATGGTCAAGATCAACTCAATCTGTGAATGGACGATCTAGAGCCCTCCAAGCTTGATCCAAAGCCCTCCAAGCTTGATCCAACGGTTGATTTAGCTCTGATTGGGATGAAACCTTCAGATCTTGATCAGAGTGCTTGATCAACCCTAACCCTAGCTCGGATTGCTTCAGATGGTCCCGGATGGCTCAGATCTAACCGCTTTTGAATCGGACGACCCGGATTAATCGTAGGCTTGATAATTCGATCCGGTTCACTTCCGACTCAAGTTTGACCCAATATGCCCTAGGTCCATGAACCTTTTATGCCTATAAAAATAAATCAAGAATTTAGTGGCCAAATAATCCAAAAATTTGTATATTTGCAATTAAGTCCAAAATAAAGGTAAGTTCTAAAACCTATTAGCAATAAAAACATAGGTCAAACATGGATTTTAGCAACTCAAATAATCAATAAAATGGTATTTATCAACTCCCGCACACTTAACCTTGAGCGTCTCGCGAAAGCAGTAAATATGTATCCCTTAGGCTTTCTTAAGCATGATTAGAAGCAAATGAAAATAAATTACCTAAGATTGTCAATTCTCAAAAATCTAAGCTCTATGGATTAGTATCTTGTTCTTAAATCAACAACTTAGCCTTTTCATCCATCATGATTCATTGAGATGAATTTAAATCACTAGCCTTTCAAGGAAAATATTGGTGGCTCTCTCCTTAAATTCTAACTTGATGATGGAAGTGGAGCTCACTCAAACACACATGCTTCTTGCACTACCATAGGCTTGCTTATTGTCTAATCTCCACCATTATTCATGATTAGGATCAACAACTAAAAAAACAAATGAAAACATGAAAAATGGTGAGAAATGGAATAAAAACCAAGAAAATGGAAAAATTGATGGAATGGGAGACTTGGCTGCTCAAAAATGTTTCCAATGTGCTTTGCCCCTCTTTACAGTCTTCTAGTGATATCAAAATGTGTGGCGAAGTCAAACTTGAATAATTCTTTTGATTTGGATGAAGAAAACCCCTTTTGATCTCAATGTGCCATTTTCTTCTCTTGTGTGCCAATTGCTTCCTTGTTTTGTTTTCTGAATTTTTCTCTGTTTAGCTCCTACTTCCCATTGTTCAGTCATGACATGCTCAGCTCCCAATTCTTTATCAGAATCAGCTCCCATCCACTCTGCTATAATTTTTTTTCAAATGAAAATGTAGCTGCTATGCCCTAGTTTCCAGATTTTTTTTCTTCTCTTCATAGCTGCAATTTTCCTGTTTCAGGTTTCAAATGCCTATTCCACGCAGCCAATTCAGAATTTAAATTCAGCAAGTTCTTCATTCTATACTGCACAACCTTGTAAACCCAAATTTCAGCTTCAATTTGATACAATTCTTGTGCAAAAACTGCTCATATGGTACACTAGCTTTAACCCTAGCAGTCCACTGATTTTTTCTATCCATGCACTTGATTCTTACCTGATATTCCCTGTTTACTTCAAATTCCAGTAACCCCTTCACTGTTTTCCGAAATATGTAGCTGCAATTCAACACTTAGAAAAATGGCTGAATACCTTCATATCATTATTTTTTTTCTCTTTTTCTCTGTTCTGATATCAAACATCAAATCAGCCACCAGTTCTGTTTTGGATCAGCAGGTTTCAAAATTCCTTTGCAATTAATCTGCACATGTTGCAGCCAGATTCACAATGGAAGCAACTTCACCTCCCAAACTCAAATTGACACTTGGTTTCTTTCATCACTTTGGCACAAATTCTTTTCTTTTGCATGCCAATTTTTTTTTCTTGCAGATTTTTTTTTCATTGCCACTTGGATCTTCAAATGATGAGCAAGAATCTAGTGCTTCAATTGTTGTCTTCCTCAACTACTTCTTCTTGCTTGATCTTGATACCAAACTAAACTCAATTGGCACATGATTTTTTTTTTTAACTCAAATGAAGTGTTTCCTTGCTCCAAAATAAATCCAAACTCTAGTCACTCCCCCACACTTAAATCTTTGTCCGTCTCGGGCAAAATAGCATTAAGAAACATCTCAAACAATAAGTCCAAAGAAAAGTGAAGGTAAGAGTAAGAAATAGGTAAAGAAAAATGGAATGAACATGATTTTTGTTAAAAATTAATGTGGAAAGGGAAACAAAGTGATTAGTCTCTATAGATGTGATCCGATCATTGAAATATGATTTTGAAAGAACCTAAGCAAGTTCTAGAGCACAATGACATTATGTGTATCACAAAAGTAAGGCTAATTCTCACTAGGTGAAAATAATTCATCCCAAGTCCTCAATTAAGAATCTAAAGCAAAGTAGTACTCAAACATCCAAGATTTCATCCATTGGCTCAAACCCTAAGTTTTAACAACCAAATTTAATTTATTTTCCAAAAGACTCTAAAATGCTATGGAATAACCTAGAGGGATTCATTTATTTCTACTCATGTAAGAAACAAACTTCCAAGAGAACTAACATGCTTTTATTGACAAGGACTCAATTTAAAAGAAAATTCTACTTCTAAAAAGCATGAAAATGAAAAATGCAATAAAAGAAAATACAAGAAAGAACAATCTCCCCTTTATTCTGGTGGACGGAGCCTATCAAGCAGTAGCCTCCATCTTGGTAGTGGAGGAGTCTGGGTGGCTGAGAGAATTGGGACTCCCCCACACTTAAACTTTGCAAAAAATTTCTCTGGTGGCCTAAGGCGATTCAGGTTCAAGAGCCATTCAAGGGGTGGAGTGCTTTTAATTAAAGTAAGATCATCTCCTCCTTCTTGATGCCCTTTAGAAGTCCTTCCAGGAGGTTGAAGTCTGTTCAGTTGGAGCACCCACTCCTGAAGTCTTCTGGACCCTGAAAAACAATGTAATACCTCTCTCAAGCGTTCAGGGTCAGAAAGAAATGATATAAATTCAGTCTCTGCATGAAATGAATCCAAAACTGCATCATGTCCAATTAAATCAAATTCTGGTACCTCAATGAAATTATCAAAATCATTTCCTACAAAATTTTCATCCAGATACTCATCACAAATAAAGAAATCAATTTCTGGCACATCAATAGAAATTTCGTAATTATTTTCCAATGTATCACAGCCAATCAAATCAATATCAGATATCTCCATAAGTTTTTCACATTCAACCTCAGCATAAGATATAGCAAGAGATTCATCAAAATAAATAACATCAATTTTAGGCACTTCTAAAAAATTTTCACTATCCATATTCACAAAAGATGTATCTAAAGATTCATCATAACAAACTACATCAATTATGGGTGCCTCTAAAATTATTTCGCTATCCATATTTACAAGAGATGTATCAAGTAATGCATTATGATCAATGAAATCAATGTTTGGTACCTCTATTGGATTTTCACAAACAATTTCTATACAAGGTATATCAATAAATTCATCAGAATCAATAAAATCAGCACTAGGTACCTTTTTGAATTTTTCTGAACAAAGAGGAGAAATACTTACCTGAGCGTGCTGGAGAATACCTGAAGGTTCTATAATAGTAGATGTATCTGTGGCCTCCTCCTGATCAAGTACATGCTCCTCTTCAGCCTCACTCTCTGGTGGACACTCAACTAGAATAGGTGATCCTTGGGTGCTTGCTTCCACCATGCAAGTCCCTACACTTTCTGGTTCATCTTCTGAATCTTGTGGTGGTCCCTGGGGCTTAGTGCAATCCCCTACATCTATGGAATCATCTCCTATGCATTCTTCTTCTGTAATATCTGCAACAACAATATCAGAAAAATTAGGACCATCAATAATACTATCATCACAAATTAAAAGTAGATGTATCTGTGGCCTCCTCCTGATCAAGTACATGCTCCTCTTCAGCCTCACTCTCTGATGGACACTCAACTAGAATAGGTGATCCTTGGGTGCTTGCTTCCACCATGCAAGTCCCTACACTTTCTGGTTCATCTTCTGAATCTTGTGGTGGTCCCTGGGGCTTAGTGCAATCCCCTACATCTATGGAATCATCTCCTATGCATTCTTCTTCTGTAATATCTGCAACAACAATATCAGAAAAATTAGGACCATCAATAATACTATCATCACAAATTAAAAGATGAGAATGGTCCTGTGGAGCTGAAAAATTTGGCAATGGATTTTGAATAGGAATCTCCGGAGGGATGCATGCTGTAGGTGCCCTATATTCGATGATTACTTCTTCTTCTTCTTCTATCAGATTTGCAAGATTACTTGAAGAAAGACTTGGCCATGCACTAGGGTCACCTTGAACTGATATTAACTCAACTCCGCAGCCCTCAGAATTACAAGCAACTTGAGAAGATAATTGTTCTAATCTTTGGGCTTTTATTTGATTCAATCGATCATGCAATTTTGCAAGGCTTCCTTCGATGTCTTGTTGTTGTTGTTGTAGAACTTGTTGTCTTTGTTGTTGCCAAGCTTGTTGTTGTTGTAACATTTGTTGACACATCTCTATTATCCTTTGTTGTTGAGCCTCATCCCAATCATGATTCTCAAAACCTCCTTGGTTAGTGTGGAACCCCTGTTGGTCTTGAAATGGAAAATAGGGCTGCTGAAGTCCAGGAGGAGGCTGTGCATTCTGAAATGGAAACTGTTGGGGCTGCTCAAATGGATGAAATGACTGATTTAACTGCTGAAAACTTGGCTCAAAAGTTGGTGGAGATGGCTGAAAATTATAGCCCTGAAAATTTTGGATCTGAGGTTGAAATTGTGGTGGTGAACACTGAAATTGAGTGGGCTAAAAATTCTGGTTGCAAGGGTCAAATTGCTGTGGAAATTGTAATGGTTGCTGGAAATTCAAATTATCTTGGTACCCTTGCTGAATTCCTTGAAAAGGTGCTTGATCTTGTTGATAATGTGGCTTAAAGTTGGGCTGAAATTTCTGAAATTGGGGCTGAAAATCTTGGAATTGTGGCTGCCCATTCTGAAAATTCTAAAAATTTGGTAGACTTGGCTGAAAATCTGGCTGAAATTTTTGGAATTGCTGTGGTTGCTCGAATTGTTGTAATGGTGGCTGAAAAGACTGATTTGGTTGCTGAAAATTAGAATAGGGCTGTTGGAATTCTTGCTGTGGTTGATTGAAAGGTTGGTTCTGCTGAAATTGTGGACACGGCTGCTGATAAGTGGATGAAAACATTTTTAACCTGCACCCCTGTCACAAAACAAACAAGAAAAATGGCAGTAACCGTATATAAAAGATAAAACAAAATAAAATAGAACCCAATGATATGTCCAAAAGTATACAAGCAAAAAATCAAACAAATCAACTAGTTGCTTCCCCGGCAACGACGCCAAAAATTTGATGGACCCAAAATAGACTGTCACGAATGTGGGTCTACCAAATTTAGATATGAATGAATAACTGGAAACCCTTTTACAATCAAAAGTATGAAAATGTAATATAGGGGCCACAGGTCGTATTTTTCTCGGGGCTAGTTGAAGGTTTGTTTGATTCGCGCTTGTATTTAGGTGTCATTTGTGAATTTGGGTTTCGAATGAGTAATTGGTTTGGGTTTCAATTTAGAATAAAAACACAATAGAAAGAAAAAGACTTACATCATGAACTAAACCAAAGTAATGGCAATTGAAGATTCAACCAATTGGATCACTTACTCATCTAAAGCCCTTAAGCAATTTGTTTAAAACTGATTTCTGATTTCAAAAGCAAATCAAATTACCAAGCAATGAAATAAAGGCAGTGATTGAGTTTTTCGGAAACAAACTAGCTTGATACAATGAAAAGCATGCAAAATTTAAGAATTTGAACAAGTACCAACTTCAATTCAATTTAGCTACAAGTTTTGGTGGTCAACAAGTGCAAACTAAGTTTGGAAACGGATGAATGCAGTACCAGTTGATTTCAGATCATATAGCACACTAGAAACACCCTATAACTTGGTGCCAATCACTGCTTAAGCATGAACTTGATACAAAGTGCTGAATTTCAGCACATTGGCACACAAGAGAAGAAAGCTGCTTCCCAACTCCTGCTGCCTTTGCAGAAAATTTCCAGCTCAGAATTCAGAGTGGAAGCTGGTCAATTGAGCTTAGAAAGCAAGGCTAATAGTGAACAAATTTGCAAGAGTTGAAGGAAGGTATCAAGCATCAAAATGCAGCTCCACATCAGAATGTTAAGGCAAAACAATGTGCAGAATTCATGTACAATTCAGATGCAGAGTTCAAGTTCAACTTCAGAGATTTAATGCTGCAATGTAATGGACGAAAAATAATCCAGCAAGCAACTAAAATCTAATGCTTGAAGCTAGCTGCAGAAGTGATGAATTTAGAGTTGATCCATGGCAGAAACAAACAGAAATTCAGAATGGTGTGCAGAATTGATTGCAAATGCAGGGGTGCAGATTTTGGATGCAGAATTCAGCACTTAATGGAATGCCGAACAAGCAAACCAACAATATAAAATCAATGCAATAATCTACCGTTTGAAAAGGACTGAGAAGAACCAAGGATTACTTGACACAACTCAGGAACTCGAATATGTAAATGAATTTGCAGATTTGAAACTGATACTCACAATGGAAAACTGATACGCGAGAAATGGAATTGCAACTAACTACAATTAAGTGCTAATTTAACTAAACACTCTACCTATCTAATGCTAGAGTAGAAATTAACAACTAAAAAGCTTGAAAAGAATTCTAAGATTAACCACTCGGAGACAATTCAGAAACTGAAGAAAATTCAGAAATAACATGGCACGCAAGGAATGAAATTGGCACGCAATGATTTAAGCTACAATTAAACTGGAATTTAACTCAACTATCCACTAGAAAAGTTCCTAAATTACTGAAATCGAAGTGTAACAACCTAATTAAGCTCAACTATTCAGAAAACCAAATCTAAGTCGCTGGTACAAAAATGCAGAACAGAACAAGTGGCAGAAATGAAATCTACAGCTAAACAATGAAAATTAGCTAGCTAAACTACTCCTCAACTCTCCCTAAGCTCAAGAACTTCTTGGTCGTCAATCAAGAGCCGGCTTCGAACCCCTAGGCACAGCAAATCAGTGGAAATCCATTTCTGAAGTTGATTCTGCTTCAAATCTGTGCTTGCTGGAAATCACAGTCCGATTCACTCCATCTCAATTGGTGGAGCTGCGATGATGAATTGGGAAGCTTCTAAGCTCATCTGAGAACCCCTACAAATGGCTCGGAAGCTTTGAAATGGACTGTGGAAGAGAAGACAGTGGTCGGACTGAGGAAATGTCGAAACCCTCAAGCAATCCCTGTTCCGGCGCAAATGGAGCTGAATTCTTCAAAGAACGATTGCCAAAGACTCAATTCTTGATCTAGGATGAAGATTGAGGGGTCGCGCCCCTTTGGATTGAAGAAAACTAGCTAAAACAGTGAAGAACATGAAGAAGGAAATGTTGCGGCGAGGAAACGCGACGAAGAAGAAACGCTGGGAAATTTTCCTTAAGTAATTAGCTTTGAACGGCTCAGATCGATTTGAGGAAATCCAACGGCTGATCTTGCTCTGATTTGATCCAAATTTTGATGATGATGATCTGGGGTCAGGATCTGCCTCGTGGTAGCTCGGATCCTCCAGATGTGCAACGGATGGTCCAGATCAACTCAATCTGTGAATGGACGATCTAGAGCCCTCCAAGCTTGATCCAACGGTTGATTTAGCTCTGATTGGGATGAAACCTTCAGATCTTGATTAGAGTGCTTGATCAACCCTAACCCTAGCTTGGATTGCTTCAGATGGTCCCGGATGGCTCAGATCTAACCGCTTTTGAATCGGACGACCCGGATTAATCGTAGGCTTGATAATTCGATCCGGTTCACTTCCGACTCAAGTTTGACCCAATATGCCCTAGGTCCATGAACCTTTTATACCTACAAAAATAAATCAAGAATTTAGTGGCCAAATAATCCAAAATTTTGTGTATTTGCAATTAAGTCCAAAATAAAGGTAAGTTCTAAAACCTAGGGCAATTTCACATTTTTAGCAATAAAAACATAGGTCAAACATGGATTTTAGCAACTCAAATAATCAATAAAATGGTATTTATCACGCCCCTCGAACGTACTTCCGCTAGGTTTCTGATCCCTCGGATGTCGCGCACGTCCTTCTTGGTCCACCGGCGTACTCTTCCGCAACTTCCGCGTCCCTCGGATTGCACCGAGCCCATCGGCTCACTTCCCCGCGCAATCCTTCTCGTCCACTGCGTCTTACGCTCGACTTCCTCCATACCTAAGTTCCTGCACACTTAGCAGAGGGATTAAAACCAACAGGACCTAACCTAATTTGGTTAATCACATCAAAACCAACCGGGGCACCAACACTACATAGTGTTGTTTTCTGCTGCACCAACTTACTAGACTATTCCCTAACAGTTGGTAGCTTCCACTTATGCTCTTTCTATCTAACTTACAACCAGCGTAGTCAGAATCCGAGTATCCTGACAAGTCAAAGGTTGAGGTCCTAGGATACCAAATCCCTACATTTAGGGTGCCCTTAACATATCTTAGTATTCTTTTTAGGGCTGCTAAGTGCGTTTCCTTAGCACAGGTTTGGTATCTAGCACACATTCTACAGCAAAAAGGATATCAGGTCTGCTGGCTGTAAGGTACAGTAGACTTTCAATCATACTTCTATAGAGTTTAAGGTCTACTGGTTTACCATCAGGGTTACTATCTATTTTTACATTTGTGGCCATGGGGGTACTTATACTTTTAGAATTATCCATTTTAAATTTCTTTATTAACTCCTTAGCATATTTGGATTGATGGACATAGTTTCCATCCCTAGTTTGTTTAATTTGTAATCCTAGAAAGAAATTTAGTTCACCAACTAAGCTCATTTCAAATTCATTTTCCATTATTTTAATAAATTCTTTTAGAAAATTTGAATTGGTGGGCCCAAAGATTATGTCATCGATGTAGATTTGGGCAATGAGGATTTCTTTTCCTAGGGTCTTAATAAATAAGGTTGAGTCAATTTGTCCTTGTTTAAATTCTTTAGAAGTTAGGTAGGTTGATAAACGTTCATACCAGGCTTTAGTGAGTTTGTAAACATAGTCAGGTCTTTCTAAGTCCTCAAAACCAGGGGGTTGTCCTACGTAGACTTCTTCCTTAATGAATCCATTTAGAAAGGTTGACTTTACATCCATTTGGTATAGTTTAAATTCTTTATGGGATGCAAACGCTAATAACATCCTAATGGACTCAAGTCTAGCTACTGGGGCATAGGTTTCGTCATAATCTAACCCTTCTACTTGACTAAATCCTTTCGCTACTAAGCGGGCTTTATTTCTGACTATTTCTCCTTAATCATTTAGCTTTTCCTAAAAACCGACTTAGTGTCAATGATGGATTTGCCCTCAGGTTTAGGTACTAGTTCCCAGACTTGGTTCCTCTCAAATCGGGCTAACTCTTCTTGCATAGCTATGATCCAATCAGGATCAGGTAAGACTTCCTCTATAGTCTTAGGTTCAATTTTTGAAATCATTGCTATCTGACTAAGGTTTCTATAGGAAGACCTAGTTCTGACTCCTAAAGTTGGATCACCCACAATTTGATCAGTTGGGTGACTGAGTCTGGGTTTCTTATTTTTTCTTGAACTTGGTTCAGCCTCAGGTCTGGCTGGTCGGTTTGGTTCAATATTTGGTTCAACTACTTGGGTTGGTTCAATTTTTGGTTCAATTGACTTAGTAGTTGGTTCAATAGTTAATTCATTTAGGAGTTCAATTAAAGGTTCAACTGTTTGTTCATTATCTTCTTGATCAGTATTTAATGAATTTCGATCTGGATTATCAGATTTTGAGTTAATTTCTTCATCAAATATTAGATTTGTTGTTTCTTCAATTTTCTTAGTTTGTTTGTTGTAGACCCTATAGGCTCTGCTTGTTGTTGAATATCCTAGGAAGATGCCTGGGTACGGTTGACTTAGACTGGAATTTACCTAGATAGTCCTTGGTGTTTAGGATATGGAGTTTGCACCCAAAGACCCTTAGGTAGTGTATGTTTGGAAGTCTATGGTAGTATAATTCATAGGGTGTTTTATTGTCGTTTGTTAATGAGGACCCTATTTTGGATGTAGCAAGTCGTACTAATTGCTTCTGCCCAATATTGGTTAGCTAAGTTGAATTCATTGAGCATAGCCCTAGCGGCTTCCTGTAGGGTTCTATTTTTCCTTTCGACTATCCCATTTTGCTGGGGGGTTCTAGGACACGAAAATTCGTGTATATACCCATTTACCTTACAAAACTCCTCGAATCGTTGATTTTCAAACTCTCCTCCGTGGTCACTCCTAAGTCTTTTGATTTTTGTATCATTTTGATTTTCAATTAGCTTACAAAAGTCATTAAATAGGTTTAGGGTTTCATCTTTGGTCTTTAGAAACCTAACCCAGGTAAATCTAGAATAATCATCAACTATTACTAAGTAGTACCGGTTTCCGCTTAGTGACTTGGCTCCATGTGAATCAAATAGGTCAAGGTGCAGGAGCTCAAGTGTAGTTTGAGTTAGATCAAACTGAATTAGTTTGTGATTAGACCTGGTTTGTTTACCTTGATTACATGATTTACATATTGTGTTTTCATGGTTCTTAATTTTAGGGATACCTTTAATTAGGCCAAGTTGGGTGATTTTTGAAATTATTCTTAGATTAGTGTGACCTAATCTCCTATGCCAGAGGTTTGACTGTTCTAACTGAGTTAACATGCATTTGGGTACTAGGGGTAGTTTTATAGTGTAAACATTATTTTTCCTAGTGCCCTTAAGCATGATTTTTGAGTCTTGCAGGTTTCTAATCAAGCAGTTAGAATTGGTAAAGGTAACTACATAACCAGTATCACACAATTGACTTATGCTAAGCAAATTAAATTTAAAATCTTCAGTCAAAAGAACTTTCTTAATAACAAAGTCAGATTTAAATTCAATATTACCTGACCCAATCACCTTGAGTGTAGCATTGTTGTCAAATGCTACTGAGCCTAGGTTCTTGAACTTGAGTTTGGTGAATTTCAATTTATCTCCAGTCATGTGTCTGGAGCACTGATGTACCCGCTAACTAGGTGTCACGAATGTAGGTCTCAAAATTTAGATGTGTGAAAAGCTGGAAATCCTTTTTGCAATCAAAATATGAAAACGTAGTAAAGGGGCCACAGGTCGTATTTTTCCTAGGGCTAGTTGAGGTTGTTTGATTCGCGCTTAAGTTTATGTGTCGTTGATGTTTTTGGGTTTCAAATAAAACTTGGATTTGGGATTGATAGTAAAAGGCAAAAATGCAGAAATGACATCCACTTTTGATACAACTTGTTATGCAAAAGAAATCTGCCTTACTAGAAAAAGATTGATGTGCCAAACACTTGATACTAACTGCAGGAAGTATAAACTTAAGGCATTGATGGGATCTAAAATTTAGAGACAACTCAATGCAACCTAACTGATTTTAAATGCAAAGATATTCCCAAGTGTCTACAACTTCAGCGGAATTGCATTCGAAACAAACTGAATTGCACGTAAGCTGTACACCAACTATCTTAAACTGTCTTACTTGATACAAACTCACAAGATATAAAAATTGCTGTGCCGAGAGATTGCCAAAACTTGCAGCAACAATGAACTGATAATTCAGAGATGGACTGATCAATTCAAAAATATCTTGATGCAGAATTGAATTGCAGGAATGCAGAAATGAAGTTCAAACTTTCAGAAATCAAATGCATGCAACACACTGGATAAAAAAAAATCACACAAGGCAACTGAAATCTAGTGCTCAAAACAAGCTTCAGGAATGCTCAATTGAGGATTGCAGAAATGAGAATGACCAATTCAGAAATGATTGAATGAAAGAGACAAATGCAGGATTCTAAAAGCTGTATGCAGAAATGATGCGTAGGTAAATTAAAACAAATGCAGAAATTCAGGACAGCTTAAGAGAAGCTAATGGTTTCTTGGCACAAATTTCAGAAATGACAAACTAAACATGCTGAACTAAACTGATACGCAAGCTGAACTTAATGCAGAAGTTGATAGAAAATACTATGCAAATGGAACAAGCTATCATGGAACTCCAGAAAAATAACTAAGATTCGCGGGATACAAAATTCAGAACCCAAAGCAAGGTATGCTACGCTAGAACAGAATCAAACAAACTGATACGCAAACATATTAATCAGAAATGCAGAAATGACAGTGATACGCATGAACAGGCTGATACTCAAGCAGGAAAACACGGAATGGACTGAAATTAAAAGTAACTAGTCATTAATAAGCAATCTAACTAATTGGAATGTTGAATTGGAAGACTGACAACTGAAGAAACAATTTAGAACCAAATTTAAAGCGGCTGATACAGAAATTCAGAAACAGGACATATTGTGGAAATGAAGTTGTAGCTAAAGAACTGAAAATTCCCTAATTGAAACTAATCCTCAACCCTTCCCCAGCTCAAAACCTCCTTGCTCGTCACACAAGGGCAAGCCAAGAACCCCTTCAGCTCTGCAAATCACTGGAAACAACTCCAATCGATCGATTCTACTCAAACTGCGCTCAGCTGGAAAATCGAATCCAATCTCCTCGATCTCAATGGATGGGATTGCGATGATGATTTGAGGACGCTCTGAGCTCACCTGAGAACCCCTACAGACGGCTCAGATGATCGAAAATGGCTCGTGGATGAGAAACAAGTGATTGGATCGCAGAACTGCCGAAACCCTCAAACAACTCTGTCCGGCGTAAATTCGAGCTGAATTCTCCACAGAAGCTTCCTCCAATGACCCAAATCTTGATCCAAGGTTGAAGTTGAGGTAGTCACGCCTTTAAACTATGGAAATTGCAAGCAAAAATGAAGAAAAATGAAGAACGAGCACTGTTGCGGCGAAGACGCGATGAGGAAGAAGTGTGGATGATTTTTGATTAAATACTTAACAATGGACGGCCCAGATTTCTTTAACTCAATCCAACGGCTGATCTTAATTCGATCTGACCCAAACTTTCCAGATGTTGATCAAGGGTTAGGATTTACCTCGTGGTAGCTCGGATCCTCCAGATTTGCAACGGATGGCTCAGATCAACCTGATCTCTGAATGGACGCTCTAGATCCCTCTGATCTTGATCCAACGGCCGAATGATCTCTGATTTGGATGAAACCTTCAGATCTTGATCAGAGTGCTTGATTAACCCTAACCCTAGCTCGGATTCACTAGATCATTGGCGGATGGTCCAGATCTTCTCTTTTTCTCAAATGGATGGTCTAGATCTCCTTGTCTTGATCCAACGGCTGGATCTTCTCCAATTTGCCCCTAAACCTCCAAATCTCATTATGATGATCAGATCTACCTTTCCTCAGCTTGGATCCATCTGATTTGCCCTGGATGATCGAGATCTGCTTAACTTCTAAATGGACGGCTCATAGTTCTCCAGAGCTTGATCGCCTTGATATGAGCCTGATCCTGACCACTCTTGACCTCGATCCATGATCCTTTCATGCCTACAAAAATAGATCGACAATTAAGTTCAAAAAATATTTCAAATGTATAAAGATTTGCAATAAAGCCCAAAATAGAACTAATCTATGGAACCGAGGGTAAATTCAATGTTACGCATGTAAAATGTGGGTCAAACATGGATTTTAACATCTGAAATAATCAATAAAATAGCACTTATCAAGCACCCGCTATCCAACATCCAATGGTTCAAATCTTTATGTTCTACACATAAAGAGTTTTGTTGATTTGGATCCAATTAGAATCAGGAATAACCTAAATTGATTTTCACAGCCTAGTCTGTCTCACCCAAATCTTGGGTTATCAATCACGTTAGCCTTATAGGTTTTGTGAGATAGGTTTTAATAGATAGAATTATTTTGAAAAATTATGATTTATTTTGAAAAAGTTAAATTAATTTTGAAAACAGTTGATTTTGAGTTTATTTAATAAAATGTTTGAATCTATAATTAACTGAAAATTTATGTTAGATTCGAATTTTACAAAGAATAATTTGAATTTGAATTTCAAAAATTGGCTTCTAGGTCTTGGCGAGACACTAGGCCTTCTTTGGCCGTAGCCTTATTGGATCATCAACCCTTTCCTTGACAAAGCCTTTTAATGAAATTTCATTTTCAAAATTACTTTTTGAAAAATTCTGGTCTAACTAGTTTGGGTCTTGGATCGGTAGCTTCGGCTAGTTTCACCAGTCTAAAGAGACCAAGTAGAGTATACTTGACCTTATTAGAATTGGCTTCCCTAACGTACTATCATCTCACCACCACCAAATACTAGGTTGTTCAAATTTCAGTTAAGTTGGTTTAGTCCTTAAACTAACCTGTCCTAAGTCTAAGCATGATAAATTGCAGAAATTAAATAAACAAGCAATCAAACAATTTTAAAAACAAGAATAGAAGTTTGTCTAACTATGAATATCATTTTTAATTTGGCTCCCCCTGGACTAAAGCTGCTATAATGGTTCGGCAAGATGTGAATCTTGTCCTTGGGGATCCAATACTGATTTGATCCAGTTTGTTTGTTCAGGCACAGTTTGGGTACCCATGCCTGAGTTTTAGGTCTGGACTGGTTCAGTACAACATAATATGATCTTTGTCTAGATTTGGTTCTATAGCCTAATCATGATCGATTTAGAACCTACTTCTGTTTTCCAAGGATCATGTCAAGACCCTTGGAACCAGAAGTGAATCGTTCTAATGTCGTTCTGAGGTCCTTGACTTGAGTTTTCAAGGAGGAGTTCTCTTTCTCAAGTTTTTCAACTTGAGTAGAGGTTCCTTCTTGAACCTTCTCAGTTAAGGATCCAGAGTCAGTTCCCTCTTTCAGGAGTTTTACTTCCTGTCGGAGGGATTCGAGTCGGATTTTGGCTTTCACCAAGTCTCGAGAAAGATATGTAATTAATTCGTTTAATTGACTTCTAGAAAAACCACTTACAGTGATTCCACCATCCTCTGAAAACGTGAGTTTGCCGTCGTCCGGCTCCGATTCTAACTCGGTCTCGATTTCTTCTGAGGCGGTTAGTGCAAGCAGGTTCGACTGTGGGGTCTCTTCTTCTTCTTCTGAGGAAGACTCGTCCCACGTTGCTTGAAGAGCCTTCTTTCTTCTTGCTTTCTTGGCTTCTTTTAGGTTAGGGCATTCCGATTTGAAATGACCCTTTTTGTTGCATTCGAAACAAGTCACACTTGATTTGTTCTTCGTTGGTTCATCTGGATCGTCCTTCTTTCGGCTGGCTTTTCTTCTGTTGGATTGATTCTTCAATTCCTTGTAATAGTTCCGGGCAAGCCGGACCAACTTGGGTCGATCTCCTTCGCTGACTTCTGAGTTTGAATCTGAATCAGACTCGGGCTCAGGTTGAGGCTTCTTCTTGGTTGTTTTTCCAGTTTTACCTGCAATAAAGGCAATGCCTTTCTCGGCCAGTGTGCAGTTAGTCTACTCATGTAATTCAAGTTTGGAAAATAGTTCATCTAATTTAATTTTAGACAAATCCCTTGAAACTTTGTACGCATCTACCATAGATACCCACAAGGTGTTTCTTGGGAAGGCGTTAAGGGTATACCTGATCAGATCACGGTTTTCTACCTTGTAACCGATGGTGTGTAGACCGTTCATCAGCTCCTGAATTCTGGCATGGAGCTGAGCTGCAGATTCGTTGTCGTTCATCTTGATAGTATACAGCTTGTTCAGAAGTAGGTCCCACTTGCTGATTCGGGTGTCGGAGGTTCCTTCGTGTAATTCAATCAGCTTACCCCAGAGTTCTTTTGCGCTGTTGAATGGACCCACCCGGTTCAGTTCCTCTTTAGTTAGGCCACATTTGAGCGTTTGGGTCGCTTTGGCATCAGCTTCAATTTTCTTTTTGAGTGAAGCATCCCAATCAGTGTAAGATTGTTGTACTCCGTCAGCATTCTTTGGTATTTCCAGTCTGGACTAGATTATTATCCACATATCCACCTGAGTTTTCAGGTGGACCTTCATCCTGCTCTTCCAGTAGGAGAAGCCCTCCCTACTGAAGAGCGGTGGTCTTGCGGTACTGAAGCTCTCTTGCATGGCCATTAAGGATTTACTGAAAAAGACAGAGAAAAGGAAAAAATGTCCCAAGACTTGATCTTGGATTAGCAGTGCGGGAAAAAAATAATTATCGAATGGTGTTGCACCGGTCTCGATTAACGATAAAATTTCGAAGAAAAAATTAAAATAATTCGAAAAAAATCCGAAAAATTCTCAAATTGATGGTTGTACCAAATTTGAGCTTCCCCGCTCTGATACCACTTGTTGGATCGAGAGAATACGATAGAGCGGGGGGGGGGGGATGAATATCGTAAAACGTTTTCGGATTCGTAAAGAGAATAAGCAGCGGAAAATAGAGAAACACACACGCGAACTCAAGCGATTTTACTTGGTTCGGCGTCGCGGTCGGCTCCTACTCCAAGGCCCACGGTCGTTGACCGTTTACTGTGGGCAATTCTATATGTGCGTAAATATTTACAGAGAAATTTTATAGTTGTAGTACAGTAAACAGAAAATTAAGCTCTTTCGTTACCGACGCCCGGTGTGGATTGTACTTCGGAGCAGAGGGTCGTCGTCGGTGCTTCAATCTCAAGATGGGAGGTTTCTGGGAGCAGAGCGCTTGAGTAGAAGAGTGTATTGGCATTGGAAAGTTGTGTTGAGAAGCTATAGGGGTCGACCCCCTTATATAGTGCACCTGGGGGCGCCCTGGACGTTGGGGGCGCCCTCCATGTGTCACACGATCCGACAAACTCTCGGTCAGCCTTTATCCCTCCAGGATCGGGCTCGAGGTTTTGACGGGGGCGCCCAGGAAGCAGGGGGCGCCCGAGTTGACTCAATCAGCTGGCTTCTCGGCTGGATAAACTTTATCCGCTTCGTTGGCTTGAGCCCAGGGCGCCCAAGGCATCCGGGGCGCCCGGGAGCACGGGGGTGCCCGGGAGCTTGGGGGCGCCCCGTCCAGTGAGCTTCCGAAGAGTTACTTGCTCAGCTTGTCTTGCCTTCACCTTGGGGGCGCCCGGGACCTCCGGGGCGCCTTGCCCAGCTGCTGCCCCTCTCCTTTGGGGCGTTCTGAGCTGCAGAAACTCGTTCCTTCGGTCCTGCATCCAGGGTTAGTGCCACACTAAACAAAGCAAGAATGTTAGTGAGTCTTACAGCCGTAGCTGTCTTGGTTCTGACTTTGGGTCTCCCAAATGGAGACCTAGGTCGAGCCGACGCCTATTGTTCCCTCGACGGGGAACGCGTCCTCACCTACTCCTCTCAGGAGAGTTTACCTTTTGCCAACCGGCTTCTCCGGTTGGACTTTTACCCGATGCACCTGACCAGGTCTTCGTGCCCACCTTCCGAGCAGGTCTTCGGTGCCCAGCTCCTTGCCAGGTCTTCGTGCCCAGTCCTCAACTAGGACTTCGTGCCCACCTTCCAAGCAGGTCTTCGGTGCCCAGCTCCTTGCCAGGGCTTCGTGCCCAGTCCTTGACCAAGACTTCGTGCCTAGTGTACCTAGGGCTTCTTTTCCTGTACACTTAGTGAACATGTTAGATCAACATAACATCTTAACTTTTGAACCCTTTGCCATTATCAAAACACAGGTTCGACTTGGGTGCTGTCTGCACCAACACTACCAACTTACAATCCGGGTCAGTGAGATAAGCTTGATTTCTCACCTGCTCCTATTTTTAGGACGGATCCAGGAGACCTGACTTAGGGCTCCCGACCGGGACCTCCCGACCGGGGGGGGGGGGGGGGGGGTCATCACATATAAGGCACCCTGCAAATATTCCCTCCAGGGCCTCCTGATCGGGGGGGGGGGGGGGGGTTATCAGATATAAGGCGGCCTGCTAATATTCCCGCCTTAGCCCGGCTGACCTTTCCCGACTAGTGATCCCCGACTGGGAAGGTTCCAGGCCGGGAACGTCCGATTGGACATCATCGACTGAGTTTCAGCTCCAGTTACCTCAAACTCTAATCTTCTCAGCCAGGTCGATGTAGAGCGCACCCGACCAAGACTAAACCCGACTGACTTCTTCCGACCCAGGCTTGATCCGACCGGGTCCTTGACCAACTCTGAAAACTTACTCGTCCGGATCACAAGCCTCCCCTTCAAGTCTAATCGAAGGAGGCGCCGAGTCTGACTGACTAGGCTATTCGCCCGGTCGGATAATCCCAACTTCAAACCCCTGGCCCTCATCTGCATACTTAAATGCAGAATCCCCTATCAAATCAGCCATCAATGCATCTGCCACGTGTCATTCCCCAACTGGAATCCTCTGGCATCGATGTGTCATCTGTCAGACTCATGCGGCGGCAGAGGAAAGGTCTCGAGGCCTCGGGAAAGAGCGGGAGACCAACGGTCAGGATACGATCCCACCTTTTCTCCTCTAAGCATCCGACAGCTCTCTTCATCCTCTGGATAGTATAAATAGGCTTCTCCTCTCATTTTACCCTTCCCCGTTTCACTTTTCACCTTCACTTCCTTTCATGCCTGACCTCCGCCACCCGACCCTTGTGAGCTCCCGCGACCAGTGATTTCCAGTGAACCCGACCCCTAGGTACTCTTCTCCCTTTCTAAGTTTCTTCCTTTACTTTTCGACTCCGACCCAATGGCTGAGTCGAGCACCTCGGCCGGGCTATGGTATACAACTACCATCTCGACCTTGACCCTGGGGCACTTAGAGGCCATTCGCCTAAACTACCAGATTCCTGAGGACCACCTTTTGGCCCTCCCTGCCCGGCGAGACTGACCCCATCAACCACCCATGGGCTACTTTACCATTTTTAAGGATCATCTCTTAGTCGGCTTGCGATTTCCCCTACACCTGTTCATCATAGAAGTCTGTAGATATTTTCAAGTGCCTCTGTCATAGCTAGCCCCGAACTCGATTAGGATCTTATGCGGTACAGTAGTTATCTTTGCTACCTACGGAGTTCCACTTGACCCCCGAGTCTTTCACTACTTCTTCTATCTCAAAAAACAAGAACCGGGCAATTTTTTCTTCCAAGCCCGAGCTAAGTTTGCCTTTCTGGATAAGGTCCCTTCTTCCAATAAGCGATGGAAATCCCATTTCTTCTATGTTCACTCAGCTCCACCCCGACCTGGCCTACCGATTGGGTAGAGGACTTGCCTACTCAGCCTCCCATGCCCAAGAGTCACCGTTCAGAGCCGGGCTATCAGTTAGCATTTTCTAAGATCGGGGGGCTTCTCTTCAATGCCGACAAGTTGCTGAGCGAAGCCGTATTGTATATCTTCCAGCTGAGTCACATCCCTACAGAGCTGCCCGGCTCCTTCGGTAAGTTCTGATTTTGCTTATGAACCTTTTAGTGCTAACTAAAGCTTTCTTTGTGCTGCAGCTGACGCCATGTATGAAGCTCTTGTCTCTGATGAGCTGGGTCTGGAAGAAGCGGAGCTAAATGCCCAGGCTGCTGCACAGCTAGCAAGCCGGGTAGTGCCTCCAGTAAACACTGCTCCGGTTCCCGAGCTACCCGGGGAGGGAGGAAATGATTCAGAAACTGAACTACCTGCTGGGGGCTCGATGGTAGTGCCCTAAGTGGTAGATGCGGAGATGGAGGAGCAAGCGGAAGATGAGGGGGCAGAGCAACTAGCTTCTGAGAACTTAATAAGAAACGCCGCCGGGTAACTATCTCCTTGGGTACACCTTCAGCTCAGGGGGCCGACCCAGGGAGCTCAAGCCTCACCAGCCCCTCGCTCGGACCGCGCTCCGTCCGGCGTCAAGTCCCCGACCTCTAGCTCGGTACCATCTAGCTCGAGAGCCCAGGCGTCTACTCCAACCACACCCCACTCAGGAGCCCCCGCGTCTACTTCAGCGGCATCCCATTCGAGGGTTTCGACTTTAGGCACAACACCATCACGCTCGGCCTCCTTGACGGATGCCTCTAGAGTCGATGTCGTGGAGGCCCTTCTAGCGATGCATTCTCCTCCCTGAGCGATGGTGGATGTGCAACTTCCTTCAGAAACCACTCTGACCTAGATTGTCCAACCTCAACCACTCAACTTACACGGTCGATTGGTTTCTAGCTAGGATCAAGGTAGGGCGATGGCTCAAGAGAGGAGCCCTGTGAGTCTGGACGATAATTTTTTTCTGGACGCTACTCAGGTACCTCTCTCTTTTCCTTTGTTACCTCCGCTTCTACTTATAATTTTCGTTACTATGTAGTTCTGGGTTGCATGCCAAGCGGTCACCCAGTCTCTGGTCACCAATACCCGGGAGTGTCGGGCAGGGGAGACGAGAATAAAAGAACAGGAGACCCAACTAGCCCATTGTACTCTTCCCCTGGGTGAAGAGGGCCTAGACCTCCTCCGCTCGGAGATAACAACCCTGAGGATGCAATTAGCGGACGCGGGCGCTCGGTCAGAAGAGGAACATCAAGCACTAGCCACTGCTCTCCGGGAGATAGACCAGCTATCCAATCGGCTGGACACCGCGGAGACCTAGAAGAAAACCGCTCTCACTCGCTAGGCCCGAGCCCGCTCTGACCTGGACAAGAAAACAGTTGAGGCCAAAGCCCTACAACAACAATTGAAGGAATCGGTTGCCGCCCATAATCAAATTCAACTAGCTCTGACATATAAAGAAACGGAGCTAGTGGTCGAGAAAGAGGCTTATAAGGCATTAGATTCCCAGATGGTAGCCAAGGATGCTGAGATCTCAGAACAAGATACCGAGATCGCCCGGCTGTAAAAAGAGATGGAGGATTACAAGTCAGGCGAGCCAGCTCGGATTGAAGAGTCCCGACTGGCCTATATTTGGTCCCAGCCTTTTCTTCAGCAAGTGGCTCGGCGCACAGTTGGCATGATTATGTATGGCATGAAGGGCACCTTGCAGCAACTCAAAGATGTCGACTATATTCCAGAGGACTTACCTCCCAACGCTGTGAAGCCTACTGAGATCAAAGCCATGATCCCAGAAGACATGTTCCCCCCGTTCACTTGAAATGTTGCTTAGTTTTTCTCTTTTCTTTCTGACTTGGCCCTTCGGGCCCCGCTAATGTTTTGTAATGGCCCTTAGCCTTATCTTGATTATGAAACTCTCTTTCTTCGGTTTTCTCATCTCGTTGTAATCTTGTCTTGTTGTTTTTTCATTTTCCTCGATGGACTTCACTATTACCCTCTGAGTCTGTTTAAACGACAGACTGGGGGCATGGGGTCATTCAGTCTACCACTTCAATCGTGTAACCCTAATACTCCGAGGCCTCTATTCAGTATCAATCATTCAGGTCATCTAACCCATTCGCTTGGGATCGGTCACTCGGTCCAATTATGACCCCTACTCGGGATTGACGGCCTAACTCGACCGAGATCCCTCCTTCAGGCGAGAACACTCAGGGACGATCGTCGCCGAGAGTCTGACTCGGGATCACTTGCTCGGTCAGGTCGAGACCCTGACTCGATAGCTTCACTCGATCAGGTCGAGACCCTGACTCCGGATTCTCGTTCGGTCAGGTCGAGACCCTGACTCGATGCCTTCACTCGGCCAGGTCGAGACTGAAGGATCGTCTAGGCGTGCTAGAGGGGGGTGAATATCACTTTTTCGGATTGGATCTCTACAAATTTGTTAGCGCAGCAGAAATAATATGCAAATGAAAATGATTACAATGCTAACACTTATCATTTACTTGGTATCCACCCAGATGGGTGACTAGTCCAAGGATCCACACCTCGAGCACCACTTTTCACTATCGAAAACTCTCCTTAAGGTGGAGAAACCTTTATAGTCGATCTTCCTCTATTCAGAATACAGTATAATACAAGAGAGGAAGTGGAAAATACTCTTCAGACGAACATCACTTCGACTGTGTACGGAACCGTACCGTCCAAGTGCAAAAAGGTGCTCCTTTTATAGGTGAACAGGACAAACTCGCAGTCTGTCCAACCCCGCACCAGTCGACTGCCCCAAGGGCAGTCGACTGGTCTAGCATTAATTTCTAGCCAACGGCTAGTTTTCGGGGTTACCAGTCGACTGCCCCATGGGCAGTCGACTGGTCCGAGGCCGAAAACTTTCTGTGGGTTTTGGTAGTCGACTGCCTTGCCTCACAGCCTTGTTCCAGCCACTCCGGACCTTCTCCTTCACGTGTACCTTCAGATCTGCTCCCTTGGCTAGCCCCTTGAAGTCCTCTTCCTCTGGCTATCGTCCCTCGGATGCGCACGCAAGCCTTCCCTTGGCTTGCCTCCATGCCACCCTTCACGTATGCCCTTGAAGTCCACTTCCCGACTTTCCTTTGGAGCTCTCCTCCCTCGGCTCTCGTCCCTCGGATATGTCCACCATGTGTGATTCTCCAAGTCCTGCAAACTCAATCACACACATCAAATACAACATAACACTCTAACCTTAAACATATTCAACCACACACAGCAAAACCATGATCTTCCAATCATTTAAGGGCTGATTGCCTCAATAATCTCCCTCTTTTTGATGCGTGGCAATATGTTTAAGTTAGAGATAAATAACAGCTACAATAACAATAGCTAAAGATAGCAATTAAAAAAGCATATGACATAGTAACCCTAAGAGGTAACCGCCCCCTTAACCTATGTCTTCTTCCCATTTTCAATTTTAATCCTAATCCAAGTTAAGTTTCCACTTAACACTCAACAATCTTAAAAATGTAAGACATATCAGAACCTAAGAGGTAACCTCCCCCTTAATCCATGTCTTATCCCCATTTTTAATCATTCAAGGTCTAAGTGAGAAAGAAAACCTTAAACCATCCATTTCAAGTTAAAATTCTAACTTAAACCACCCATTCTCCCCCTTTGACACCATCAAAAAGGATTGCCTCAAGCTACCCAACCCTATAGCATCAAATGAGAGAAAGTTGGATTTCTGAAATTTCTCACAGAGGCTGAAATTGGTCGTGCCAGTCGACTGCCCATGGGCCAGTCGACTGATATGCCATCAGTCTGAATTTTCAGCTTTTCTACCGAATTTCAGAAACTCCCAGAAAATTCTAGAAAATTCCAAAAATTGTAAAATTTTGCATACATGTTTGAAATGATATACTCTATTAGGGAAAGATATTAGTCCATATAAAATTTCAATCATGCATGACTTTTGATAAAAATCCAAAAGTTTTAAAAACCACTACATTTTGTATCAAACTTTGAATCTAATTTTGCAATCATATGACTTTTAAAGGCATGGCAAAGTATATAAAATACAAAATGGTTTTCAAAGGTTTAAAATGTCCAACTATGATCTTTGGGCAAAGTGTCCATTAATTAAACACTTGTCTTCCCATAGTTGGTCTAGTTTTCATATTTTGATACTTCTAATGGTTCAACAATGTGCCACAAGCACAAGTGAATCAAATGTATCACCCTAATGGATCAAGCACCCTTTTTCAAATCTAATATCGCCAAGTTCATCCTATACTTCCACAAAACACATTCCAAGGCTTTTTCTTAAGGATGTAAACTCCGATTCGGGAAGAGGCTTGGTAAAGGTGTCGGCTAGGTTCGACTTTGATTCAACATAGTGTAGTTCTATGTCTCCCCTTGCCACATGGTCTCTAATGAAGTGATGTTTCACTTCAATGTGTTTTTTCCTAGAATGGTGAACCGGATTTTTAGTTAAGTTGATTGTACTTACATTATCACACAAGACTTTAACCTTGGTGTAATGTAACTCATAATCCTCCAAGGTGTGCATGATCCAAAGGAGTTGGGAAACACACCCACCCATTGCCACATATTCCGCCTCCGTTGTTGATAGGGCAATGCATGGTTGTTTCCTACTACTCCAACTAACTAAGGATGACCTAAGGAATTGACACCCTCCACTTGTACTCTTCCTATCTAGCTTACAACCCGCATAGTCCAAGTCGGTGTATCCAATTAGATCAACACTAGGAGTTCTAGAATACCCAAGTCCGACTTTTAGGGTACCTTTCACATATCTTAGGATCCTCTTAACTACAACCAAATGGGACTCTTTGGCACAAGATTGATACCTAGCACACATACCTACCGCAAAAAGTATATCGGGTCTACTAGCGGTTAGGTATAGGAGGCTACCAATTATGCTTCTATATTGTTTAGAGTCTACCATTTTCCCTTCAAGGTCACTATCCATTTTCACATTGGTTCCTATGGGTGTAGATGCTACCTTAGCATTTTCTAAACCAAATTTCTTTAACATCTCCTTAGCATATTTGGTTTGAAAGACATATGTACCTTCATTAGTTTGCTTAACTTGAAGACCTAAAAAGAAGGTCAACTCTCCTACAAGACTCATTTCAAATTCATCTTCCATTCACTTGATGAATTCTTGTAGGGAGTTATTATTTGTTGACCCAAAAATAATATCGTCTACATAGACTTGGGCAACAAATATGTCCCTGTCCTTAGATTTTAGGAACAAAGTAGGGTCAATTGTTCCTCTCCTAAACCCCTTAGACACCAAAAATAAAGAAAGCATTTCATACCAAGCCCTAGGAGCTTGTTTCAATCCATATAAGGCTTTTCTTAATTTGAACACGTGTCTTGGATAGTTAGGATCCTTAAACCCGGGGGGTTGTTCTACATAGACCTTTTCCTCCCATTAAGGAATGCCGACTTCACATCCATTTGCTGGAGTGTGAAACCCATGTGAGCGGCATAGGCTAGTAGAATTCTAATTGATTCTAACCTAGCTACGGGGGCATGTCTCATCATAATCTAGTCCCTCAACTTGGTTAAACCCCCTAGCTACCAATCTAGCCTTGTTCCTAGTGATTTTACCTTGGTCATCTAGTTTGTTCCTAAAGACCCATCTTGTGGTTACAATGGTGTAATCATTGGGCCTAGGAACTAACTCCCAAACTTCACTTCTCTCAAATTGATTTAGCTCTTCTTGCATGGCTAAAACCCAATCAGCATCTCCCAATGCTTCATCAATGGTCTTGGGTTCCATTGGGAGATTAGAGCTATTTGACTAGTTTGATCCCTAAAATAGGACCTAGTCTTTACTCCTTGAGTGACATCACCCACTATTTGGTCAATAGGGCGATCATGGTGATGTCTCATAGGCCTAGAGGTTGTGGGTTCATTTACTCCTTCTTCCTCATCCTCTAGGGTACTTCTTACTCCCCCTTGATCATTACCCTCCAAATGTAGGTCTTGGATTCTTTGGGCAAGAGGTTGGACCTCGTCTATATCCTTATCAATTGAGGCCTTTCTAGGGTAGGTACTAGTTGTTTCATCAAACTTAACATTTGAGGACTCCTCAATCACTTTTGTCCTCTTGTTGTAAACTCTATAACCTCTACTAGTCAAGGAGTACCCTACTAGAATTCCTTCATCGGCTTTGACTCAAACTTCCTTAGGTCATCTTTGGTGTTTAAGATGTAGACTTTACATCCAAAGACCCTAAAATAGTGGACTTGAGGTACCCTTCCGTTCCATAGTTCAAAAGGTGTTTTTCCTAGGAACCTATGTACCAAAACCTGGTTTTGAATATAGCAAACGGTGTTAACTGCTTCGGCCCAAAAATAGCTAGGAAGGGAATATGTATTAAGCATAGTCCTAGCAGCTTCTTGTAGGGCTCGGTTTCTCCTCTCAACTACCCCATTTTGTTGAGCAGTCCTTAGGCATGAAAATTCATGCTTGTACCCATTTTCAACACAGAATTGTGTGAAACATGCGTTTTGGAACTCCCCACCGTGGTCACTCCTAATTCGGTTTATTTTGATTTATTTTTCATTTTCTACCCTTTTACTAAATCCTATAAAAATTTCTAGGGTATCATCCTTATGTTTCAAGAAGTAAACCCATGTAAACCTAGAAAAATCATCTACTATGACTAGGCAATATTTACTCCCTACAAGTGAGGGAGTGCTATGGCAATCAAATAAATCTATATGCAAAAGTTCTAAAGGTAAAGAAGTAGTGGTTAGGTTTTTACCTTTGTTTGATGCTTTTGATTGCTTACCCTCTTGGCATGCATCACACAACTTGGTCTTCTCGTACTTGATCATTGGTAGCCCCTTCACCAACTCTTCCTTGGCCACTCTTGCAATGCTCCTCATGTTGACATGCCCAAGTCTCCGGTGCCACAACCATCCTTCTTCTTCTTTTGACATGAAACACTTAGCATCATTGTTAGTAGTATAAGTAAGATCAAGGTAATATAAATTTGCCTCTCTAAACCCTTCTAATATGATAGTATTTGATTCATTATGCCTTATTATACATTTCCTAGCATGAAATTCAACTCTAAAACCGGCATCACATAGTTGACTCACACTTAATAAATTGAACTTCATATCTTTGATTAGAAGTACCTTATGTATAGAAATGGTGGAAGATACCTCAATTGTGCCCCTACCAATGATTTTCAACTTTCCACTATTCCCAAAGGAGACCGTCCCTTCTCTTAAGTAGTTAATAGTGGTGAATTTGCTCACATCCCCGGTCATGTGTCTTGAGCATCCACTATCTACTATCCACATAGTTGAGGTCTCCTTCACCTTTACCTAAACAACATGGAAAACATACTCTTTTGGTACCCATATCTTTGATCCATAAGCATCATTTAGAAATCTCTTAGGTACCCATGCATTCTTTGTGGTTCCCCTAGCCCCTAGTCTTCTAGATGCACCAATCCTACCAGTAAGTGAGACAAAAGCCACTTCCTTTGTCCTAGGCCAATATCCTAAGCCGGCCTTGTTATATACAGCCCTTTGACTGTTGATGATCATATCTAGGTTACTAGATCCTATTTGAAATTTCCTAAGGGCCTTCGTGAGGTCATCTACCTGTTTCCTTAGTTACCTATTTTCAGTTTCAGCATGTAAAGCATGTGAAGAGGTAGAACTAGCATGCAATTCCTTAAGTTTAGCAGATTCTACTCTAAGCATGACAATTTCTTCTTTTAGATTCTTAATTTTACTTCTAGCCTTAGCTAAGTCCATGTTAGTGCTAGAAATTAGCTTTACTAAAGTAGAGGAGGGTAAGTGGTATACCTCACTTACCGAAGCTTCTGACTCTGATGATGAAGTGGAGGAGCTCTCATCTTCACTACTTGAGCTTCGTTCATCATCTGATGAATCTGAGTTGTCTTGTGCCATAAGAGCGAAGTGGGAGACTTGCTCTTCTTCTTCCTCTGAGGATGATGGATCATCCCATGTCGCCTTTAGGTTGGTGACACCCTTCTCCTTTCCTTTTGACTTCTTCTTGTCCCCTTTCTTCTTCTCCTCCTTCTTGTCATCTCTTTTCTTCAATTGGGGGCACTCGTTCTTCATGTGTCCCTCTTGGTGACAGTTGTAACATATGATGTCCTTGGTCTTACCCTAACCTTTGGACCCTTTCCTAGCATAAGATTTGTTAGACAAACTTTTAAAAGCTCTACGAAATTTTCTTACCATGAACGCCTCTTGATCGCTATCTAAGGAGGCACTGGATTCTTCTGAGTCTGATGATGAGGAGTAGATCACTTTCTTCTTCTCCTTCCTTCTCTTCTTCTCCTTTTCTGCAACAAAGGCAATACCCTTCTCTTTGGCTGAGACATTAGCTTGCTCGTGTAGCTCAAATTCACAGAAAAGGTTGTCTAGTTTAACAATTGACAAATCCCTTGATACCTTGTAAGCATCAACCATGGATGCCCACAGTGGTTCTCGGGAAGGCTTGTAGAACATACCTGACGATGTCCCAGTTCTCGATCTTCTCTCCAATGACATGGAGCTCATTGATCACTTCCTTTACCCTTCCATGTAGCTGGCTGACGGTCTCGTTGCTCTTCATGGATAGGGATTGTAGTTGGGTCACTAGCAAGTCCTTCTTGGCTCTTCTAGACTCGTTTGACCCCTCGTTCAATTCCACCAACTTGTTCCACAGTTCCTTGGTGCTCTTGAATGACCCCACCTTGTTCAGTTGCTCATTCGAGAGCCTGTACTGCAGTGTGGTGGTGGCCTTGGCATTGGATTACGCCCTCTTCATCACCTCCTTTGACCAAGATCTCATCGGTGTTGGGTCTCCTCTTTCATCGACGGGTGCCTCGAAGCCATCTGCAACACTGATCCAGTTTTTAATATCATTCATAAGATAGTATTGCATTCTACCTTTCCAGTAAGCGAAGTCGTTCCCGTCGAAGAAAGGTGGTCGTGCGGTGGAGTATCCCTCTTGAAACGCCATTAGATTTGCTCCGGTTGACGGTTAGTTCTTCCGAAATGTACCGGCTCTGATACCAACTGAAGGATCGTCTAGGCGTGCTAGAGGGGGTGAATAGCACTTTTTCAGATTGGATCTCTACAAATTTGTTAGCGCAGCGGAAATAATATGCAAATGAAAATGATTACAATGCTAACACTTATCGTTTACTTGGTATCCACCCAGATGGGTGACTAGTCCAAGGATCCACACCACGAGCACCACTTTTCACTATCGAAAACTCTTCTTAAGTTGGAGAAACCTTTACAGTCGATCTTCCTCTTTTCAGAATACAGTAGAATACAAGAGAGGAAGTGGAAAACACTCTTCAGACGAACAACACTTCGACTCTGTACGGAACCGTACCGTCCACGTGCAAAAATGTGCTCCTTTTATAGGTGAATAGGACAAACTCGCAGTCTGTCCAGCCCCGCAGCAGCCCCAAGGGCAGTCAACTGGACTAGCATTAATTGCTAGCCAACGGCAGTCGACTGGTCCGAGGCCGAAAACTTTCTGTGGGTTTTAGCAGTCGACTGCCACAGGGCCAGTCGACTGCCCTGCCTCACAGCCTTGCTCCAGCCACTCCGGACCTTCTCCTTCACGTGTGCCTTCAGGTCTGCTCCCTTGGCTAGCCCCTTGAAGTCCTCTTCCTCTGGCTATCGTCCCTCGGATGCGTACGCAAGCCATCCCTTGGCTTGCCTCCATGCCACCCTTCACATGTGCCCTTGAAGTCCACTTCTCGGCTTTCCTTTGGAGCTCTCCTCCCTCGGCTCTCGTCCCTCGGATATGTCCACCATGTGTGATTCTCCAAGTCCTGCAAACTCAATCACACACGTCAAATACAAAATAATACTCTAACCTTAAACATATTCAACCACACACATCAAAACCATGATCTTCCAATCATTTAAGGGCTGATTGCCTCAACAGAGACCCTGACTCAGAATTTTCGCTAGGTCAGGTCGAGACCCTGACTCGATAACTTCACTCGGTCAGGTCGAGACCCTGACTCGGAATTCTCGCTTGGTCAGGTCGAGACCCTGACTGGATAACTTCCCTCGGCCAGGTCGAGACCCTGACTCGGAATTCTCGCTTGGTAAGGTTGAGACCCTGACTTGGTAACTTCACTCGGTCGGGTTGAGACCCTGACTCGATAACTTATCGCATAACCCTTTAGTCAATTGATTTTTATGACTTGGCTACTTAATTATATGAAAGGATTCGCTTTCCTCAAGACTTACATTCATTTAAGCCTTGTCTCTCGATTATTTACCTTCCCCCAAGCTTTTCCAGAGTCCAAGTGGATTAGGATCGATCACTCGGGATCGTCCGTTCGAGCTATGCTAGACTTAGCTACCGATAGAGTAAAAATCTGTGCATCACCTAACTTACCCGACTGAGCATGGAGCGCCACGCCTGATCAACACCGGGGTCGGCGGGTGTGTGGGAGCATGCCCACTTATAACTCGCTCGAGCGAGAGTCTAGACACCACCTAGCTTACCCGACCGAGCATGGAACGCCACGCTCGACCAGCACCAAGGTCGGCGGGTGCGTGGGAGCATGCCCACTTATAACTCGCCTAAACGAGAGTCTGGGCACCGCCTGGCTTACCCGACCGAGCGTGGAATTGTAACGCCCGCCTTTCCTGCCTTACGATGTAGGCGGAAGGCAGCGCTACGCGAACATACATATATGCATATGGAGATCTTAATGCAGCGAAATAATTTAAAACTTTATACATATGCGTTTAAACCAAGCAATTACAACTTGAATCATGTTGACATATCTTAGCTATCATTTTTAAACATGGTTACTTGGTAAACTTATCATTGTCATAACATAAGACATAGCATGTGAGACATAACATTCTTGAACATGCTTGCGTTAAACATAACTTATCCTACCATCCAGCTTAAAGCCAACATATTGTTCTAAATGAACACATCATGGTATAGCATGTTAACATCATAATTTAGCAATGATAAGTATAGCAATAAAGCACGATATAGAAATCATCATAAGTTGTTCATAAGCAACATAAGTAATAAAATATTCCTAGTAAGTTGTTCTTTAAGAAAACCATCATAAAGTATAGCATGAAAGTAAAGATGACAATGCAAAACATAAGACATGTGACAATTATGAGTAATAGGATCTTTTTCTTTTGCCATGTCACTGCCACACACACACTTGCCCCTCCTACTACTTCCCTTAGCTTAGTATCCTCTTGCTTGATCTGCGGAACAAGAAAATAAAACTTATAAGCACATAGGCTTAGTAAGACCCTTTCCTACTCACTAAAATCATACGTCACATATAGTCAATGGAAAGAGCATAACATAAAGAGTGTAACATAAAACAAAAGCATATCATGAGTAGGTATTCATAAAGCATTTGACATGAGGAGGCATATATATGTACATGAAAACATATAATCATATGGAAGTGCTTAACATGTGATCGAAGTGCATAGAGCTCATGGCATAAGAAGTACTTGACATAAATATAAGCACATAACATACTTGACATAGAGAAGTTCTTGACATAAAACATAAGCATATAAAATACTTAACATAAAAAAGTTCTTGACATAAAACATAAGCATATAAAATACTTAACATAAAGAAGTTCTTGACATAAAACATAAGCATATAAAATACTTGATATGGAATAGATGCATAATATGAATGAATACATGAGTTAAATGCACATAATATAAGGATGCTTATTTGAACATCATAATTATAAGTACTTAAACATAAATCTCAACATCATGGGGGGCCCCGGCTTGTACCACATACATACATCCATCATTTGCGCGCATCCCTAAGTAAATACGAGGTAGCTAGTCTCGACCTACTAGGGTACTAGGTTACCTTCAACCTAGGGACATCTACGGTAGTCCAGAACCGAGACTTTCTAAGGAGCCCATCCCTGTTGGACAGCTACGGTAGTCCCAGAACCGAGGACAGCTACGGTAGTCCTGAATCGATGCTTTCTAAGGAGCCCAACCCTTGGACCTTACTTGGGTCCGGTACAAGCCCATCCGTAAAGTAAAATAGCTTCACATGCTTCTTTTTACATCATAAGAAATGCTCTTGGTATTTCATCATTCATAGAACTTACATAGCATAATTAAAGACATAAACATGATCTTAATATATGAAGCATGGTATAAAGAATTCTTAGCATTTCATCATTCATAGTTAATGCATAACATCATTATGCCTTAAAGGCACAAACATAGACTTGATTCATAAGGTATGTCATGCACACATCATTATTCCTTAGAGGCATGAACATTATCTTCATTCATAAGGCATGACATACATACATAATTATGCCCTAAGGCATAAACATTATCTTAGTTCATAAAGCTTGCATGATCATGGTACATAAGGTAAGCATGCATAGATAAGTTTTTTTTCATACATGGTAATATCACATAACATACATGATCTGGTATCTATCTTAAAACATGCATGGGTAGGATCCATATGACCATAATATATATCTAATCATACATTTGTTCAAGGCCTTTATCCTAATGCATGCATAATTCTACATAAACATGATGCATACTTCACAACACATGTGTTCATGGTATATGGTTTAAAACAATCATGAATAAAATCTTCTAAAATATGACACATAACATAAGCATACAAGGTCGTGATGCATAGCACATAAAGTTAGGTTTTAGGTATCATAAAATTCGTACAATATGCTTGAACATATATCTACATCATAATAAGCCATAAACAAGTACACTTGAAACCTTAGACTAACCCAAAGCCTAGAATTGGTGCTTGGCCGAAAGTTGTAGATGGAAGTCCCATTATTCAAGTAACATGTGAGGTACCATAAGTAACATAACACCCATACAATACATACAATGCCATAGGAAGCCATTAGAACACATGATTGGGGCTAACCCTAATTTCTAACCATGAATTGGGTCTTTGGCCGATACGCAAGAGAAGTCACAAGTCCATGAAAAATTCATATAACTCACAATTAACCTCCATTGTATCATAGGGAATCATAATAAGCATGCTTGGAGGGTTAGATCTAATCCTAACCATGAAATGGGGAAGGTGACCTAAACATCATGAGGGACATAGGGTGCTACAAAAATTCCACAACTCACAATTCATTCTTTATTTATCATGAGAAAGCATTAGGAAACATAAGTCAGGTTTTAACATCATCCCAAACCCTAAAAGGGTGCTGCTTGGCCGAAACTTCTAAGAAACCCTAAGTCCATAGTTTTCTCAACATAGATCCCTAACAATTCTTAAATCATGAAAGACAACATAAAAACTATTATACCACATGTGAGGGAGTCTTACCTCTTGTTGCCTTGGTTAGGAACCTTAAATAGAGAAAAGAGTGAAGACCTTCTTGACCTTAGAACACCCCTTGCCCTTGTAGCCTTGTAGGAAATCTTGGATCTTCAAGAGGGAGTCCACTTGTGAAGTTTTCCAAGGGGAAAACCTTCCTTGTGGCTCACGGCAAGAAGGAGGAAGAAGAGAGGAGAGGAAGAGCCTTGGTGGAAGAAAAGAGGAAGAAATAACTTAGGTGTCTCTTCACTTCTCATCCCTCTCTTTTATACTAAGTGAAGGGGCATGGTGTCTCTTCACATGGTGCCTCTTCACCTTCTTTAGCCTCAACTAAAATCTTCTTCCTTTTCCACTAGCACTCCCTTGCTAGGTGAATTAGTTAGTACATGCATGATGAGGCTTTGCTTCTATTCTAGGTCCAAAGTTCAATCCTTGGTGCATGCACTTTCTTTTTATTCCATTTACTCTTATTTTTGGCAAGGCCCACATAAGAGCCCACCAAGAGTTATTCTAATATTCCTAATTAGAACTTATTTCTATTTATGTTAAAATTCTAGCCAAGGTCCACTAATAGCCATGGTGCTAGAAGGGCCCATGTAAGACCCATTAGTACTTAGCTTTCTAATCCATGTAATAAGTCATGCTAAGGTTCATGCTAATATTCATATGTTACTCAAGAATCCATATAGGCATGATTAATATTTTAAAAAAAATATTGAGAGGATTTTACGGGCGTTACAATCCCCCATACCTCGTGAAAGTTCGCCTCGAACTTCGAATAGCTCCGGGTACTTGCGTGTCATCTCGTCCTCGCGTTCCCAGGTGGCTTCCTCGAACCGTTGACTTTGCCATAGGACCTTGACTAAGGGTACCTCCTTGTTCCTTAGCTTTTTGACTTCCCGATCAAGGATCTAGATAGGTCGGCTTTCAAAACATAGGCCCTCCTAAACTTGTACTGTCTGCGGCTCGATCATTCGGTCTGCGTTTGGAATACACTTCTTGAGCATTGACACATGGAACACGTTATGAATAGCCTACATCTCTTGGGGCAGCTCCAGCTCATAAGCCACCTTGCCGACTCTTTTCAGGATCTGATACGGTCCCACATAACGCGGACTTAGTTTTCCTTTCTTCCCGAATCTCGATACCCCTTTCATAGGGGCCACTCTGAGCAATACCAAATCTCCAACATCGAATTCCAGGGGCCTACGTTGGACATCCGCATAATTCTTCTGCCGGCTCTGAGCAGCTTCGATTCGTTGTCGGATGTTCTGTATAGCTCGGGTGGTGTCGTCGATAAAATCCGTCTTGAGCCCCATTTCCTTCTTTTCGCCACCTTCATACCAACAGATCGGAGACCTACATCTCCTCCCATACAAAGCTTCATAAGGTGTCATTCCGATAGTAGCTTGGTAGCTATTTTTGTAAGCGAATTCCGCTAAACACAGATATCGGCACCAACTCCCATTGAAATCCAGGGTACAAGCTCGCAACATGTCCTCCAGTACTTGATTCACTCGTTCAGTTTGCCCGTCAGTTTGAGGGTGAAAGGTGGTACTGAATCATAGTTTAGTGCCAAGAGACTTCTGGACGCATTCCCAAAAATGTGAGGTAAAGCGACCGTCCCTATCTGAGATGATGGTCTTGGGAACTCCGTGAAGTCTGATTATCTCTCTAGCATATAATTGAGCTAGTTGCTCAATCGAATAGGTCATCTTGATTGCTAGGAAATGGGCAGATTTCGTCAATCTATCCACAATTACACATATCGCATCATATCCGTTCGTAGTCTTGGGAAGTCCTGAAATGAAATCCATAGATATATCTTTTCATTTCCATTCTGGAATTGGAAGTGGCTGCAGAACTCCTCCGGGTCGCTGGTGTTCCGCTTTCACTCGTTGTCAGGTCAGGCAAGTGCTGACATGCTGAGCCACGTCCCTCTTCATACCGAACCACCAGAATTTCTCCTTTAGGTCTTGATACATTTTGGTGGATCCCGGATGCATCGAATAAGGGGTCCCGTGAGCTTCTGATAATATTTCCTTCTGCAGCTCCGGATCATTAGGGATACATAGACGATCCCTAAGGTATAATACTCCACTGTCGGCGATACGAAAACCATTGCCCTTTCCTTCTAGAATCTCCTGCTTGATTCTCTGAAGACTCGGATCACCATTTTGTTTTTCTAATATATCGTCGAACAACGTCGGCGATATGGTCATGGTAGAAAGCCGTCCGGAAATGATCTCGACCCCATAATTCATAATTTCACTTTCGAGTGGGCGGGGTAATACCGATAAGGACATCAAGGTGGCATTGGACTTCCGGCTGAGTGCATCGGCCACTTTGTTTGCCTTCCCTGGATAGAAGAAGATCTCGCAGTCGTAGTCCTTCACTAACTCAAGACATCGGCGTTGTCTCATATTTAGGTCTTTCTGAGTGAAGAAGTATCGCAGACTCTGGTGGTCTGTATAAATCCTACACTGCACTCCATATAGATAATGTCTCCATATTTTGAGAGCGAAGACCACGGCGGCCATTTCTAGATCGTGAGTGGGGTAGTTCTTTTCATGTTCTTTGAGTTGTCTAGAGGCGTAGGCTATGACTTTACCACTCTGCATAAGTACAGCTCCAAGTCCCAATTTAGAGGCGTCGTTGTACATGTCGAAGCTCTGGTTACTTTCTGGAAGTGTAAGAATTGGAGCACTTGTAAGTCTTCTTTTTAGTTCCAGGAAACTCCTTTCACAGTTTTCTATCCATTCGTACTTTTTATTCTTCCGGGTGAGAGCCGTTAGAGGGGCTGCAATTCTCGAAAAGTCCTCCACAAATTTTCGATAATAGCCTACCAGCCCGAGGAAGCTTCTGATTTCACTGGCGTTCATTGGCCTGCTCCAGTTACTCACAGCTTCAATCTTTGTTGGGTCTAGCATAACTCCGTCTTTGGAAATAATATGACCCAAAAAGGCTACTTGGTCGAGCCAGAACTCGCATTTGGAGAACTTTGCGTACAGTTGCTTTTCCCGAAGAATCTGTAATACTATCTTCAGGTGCTCGGCGTGCTCTTCTTAGTTTCTCGAATAAATAAGAATATCATCGATGAAGACGATTACAAATTTGTCGAGGAAAGACGAGAACACCTGATTCATAAGGTCCATAAACATAGCAGGAGCATTTGTCACGCTGAAGGCATAATGACGAATTCAAAATGTCCGTACCTTGTTCGGAAAGCCGTCTTTGGAATATTATCCTATTTTACTCTGACTTGATGATAACTAGAGCTCAGATCGATCTTAGAGAAAACGGTGGCTCCCTTCAACTGGTCAAACAGGTCATCTATCCTCGGGATGGGATACCTGTTCTTGATCGTCACGTTGTTCAGCGCTCGGTAATCTATGCACATTCGCATAGATCCATCTTTCTTATTCACAAACAGTACCGGAGCTCCCCATGGAGAGTGACTAGGGCGAATAAGTCCCTTATCGAGTAACTCCTGTAGCTGTTCCTGAAGCTCTTTTAATTCAGCCGGCGCCATACGGTAAGGTGCCTTGGAGATCGGGTTAGTACCAGGAACCAATTCGATCTCGAATTCCACTTCTCTATCAGGAGCTAATCCTGGTAATTCATCTGGGAATACCTCTGGGTAATTGTATACAATCCTGACATCTTCTAGCTTCTAGTCCTTTGTTTGACTTGGGTCGACCACATGTGCTAGAAATCTAGTGTATCCCTTGTCTAACATCTTCTATGCTTTGAGAGTCGATAAGAATTTCCCGGTTCCTTTTCTTGGCTCTCCGATATATTCAAACATAGAATCTGTCTCGGGTTGGAAGACCACCTTTCGCTTACGGCACTTGATAGAAGCACCGTATTTGCTCAAAAAATCCATACCCAATATAACATCATAATCCTGCATGCCGAGTACTATCAGATCGCAGTAGAGATCTCTTTCTGCGATTCCGACTGGCACAACACGCAGCATGTGAATGGATGTCATTATTTCTCCCGAAGGCAGGGTCGTTAAGAACTTGCAGTCTAGAACTTGTGGAGGCATGTCTATCTTCTTAGTGTATGGCATAGAAATGAACGAGTGCGTTGCCCCAGTATCAAATAATGCAGTTGCATACTGACTGTAAATAAGTATCTGACCTATGACAACCGTAGAAGCATTCGCGGCATCCTCCTTGGTAATAGAGAAAACCCTGGCATTCGTCATAGTTAGTGGGGCCTCCAATCTCTCTTGGCTCATCGGGGTACCCTCCAGCTCAACTTGCATATAATGTAGTTTCGCTGGTGCTCCCTGGTACTGAACATGCTGTTGGGGAGGTGCCTGGTTCTTGATAGGACAGTAAGAAGCCATGTGCCCTTCCATTCCACAAATGAAACACCAGTTCGTACCTTTGCGGCATTCCCCGGGATGTATTTTTCCGCATGTAGCGCACGGGGGAAACCTGGACTGTTTATTTGCTGGGCCTCCTTGGGAGTTGTTCCATGGCTTCCGTTTACCATTATGGTTTTCCTTCCAGTTAGCGTTGGTACTCTGAGGATTCTGACCTCCTGAGTGATAATGAAAGGGAAGTACATTAGGGATAATGAAAGGAAAAGAATCGAGAATCCCGGAGTGAACTTGATTATTACTTTCATTTAGCGCCTCCTTTGCTGATTGATATTGTTCAGGTAATGCTAGGTGAGTAGAGCACTACTAAACAGCTCCTCGGCGGTCTGTGGTCTGTTAACTCCGCCGACCACGTTCAGGGCTATTTCGGGCCGCACCATCTTCAGCATAAGTCTGACCCTTTCTTTCTCGGTACGGACCAGCTCGGGGCATAGGCGAGCCAGTCGGTTAAATTTCTTCACGGCTTCATTGACTGAGAGGTTACCCTGTCGGTATTCCATGAACTCGTCATAGTGTTTGTTTGTGACACGCATATTGAAGAATTCATCGAAGAATTCTGATTCGAAATCTGTCCACTTCATCTAGTTCACCTGTCTTTTAGCCTTGACCCATTCTCACCACATTCTGGCGTCCCCAGAAAGGCAGAATGATGCACACTTGATCTTCTCATGTTCAGGCCAGTCTAGCAACTCCATTGTACTTTCCACTATCTTGAACCACGCTTTGGCGTCCCATGGTTCGCCAGCACCCGAGAAATTTTCCGGTTTCAGCCTCAGCCACTAGATCAGATAAGCTTCTTCTCGTGCTACAGTGGCAGGGCCTGTCGGAGGGGTTTGCGTAACCGTAGGCGTGACGGTATCACAGTCTAGTTCACCGGTGGAGTGGTAGAATTTCCTTGCTGGTTCATCAAGGTAGTGATGGTTTGCTGCTGCTCAGTAACCTGACGCTGAAGTTCGGTCACTAATTGTATCAGGTCGGGCGATGAAGCAGTCTCATTAATTCTATTTCTCTGTCTTCTAGCCATGCTTTTCTTCATAAAAGACAAGTAAAGCTAATATAAGTTATTGTTATTCCTACCAGCATATCAAACTCTAAAGTATTCGATATCATAAAGTAAGGTAAGGTATCGTTCATATTTACATATCCTAAGAGTACTTTCTATCATAAGGTATCATTCATACTTGTATATTCTAGAATCATAAAGAAGAGTAAGGTATGCATAGAGGTACTTACTTGAAAGCATCAAGAAGAAGGCTTGATGTGTGTGTAGTGAGATGACAATTGGCTTTGATACCAACCTGTAACGCCCGCCTTTCCCGCCATACGATGTAGGCGGAAGGCGGCGCTACGCGAACATATATATACGCATATGGAGATTTTAATGCAGCGGAATAATTTAAAACTTCATACATATGCGTTTAAACCATGCAATTACAACTTGAGTCATGTTGACATATCTTAGCTATCATTCTTAAACATGGTTACTTGGTAAACTTATCATTGTCATAACATAAGACATAGCATGTGAGACATAACATTCTTGAACATGCTTGCATTAAACATAACTTATCCTACCATCCAGCTTAAAGCCAACATATTGTTCTAAATGAACACATCATGGTATAGCATGTTAACATCATAATTTAGCAATGATAAGTATAGCAATAAAGCACGATATAGAAATCATCATAAGTTGTTCATAAGCAACATAAGTAATAAAATATTCCTAGTAAGTTGTTCTTTAAGAAAACCATCATAAAGTATAGCATGAAAGTAAAGATGACAATGCAAAACATAAGACATGTGACAATTATGAGTAATAGAATCTTTTTCTTTTTCTTTTGCCATGTCACTGCCACACACACACTTGCCCCTCCTATTGCTACCCTTAGCTTAGTATCCTCTTGCTTGATCTGCGATATAAGAAAATAAAACTTATAAGCACATAGGCTTAGTAAGACCCTTTCCTACTCACTAAAATCATACGTCACATATAGTCAATGGAAAGAGCATAACATAAAGAGTGTAACATAAAACAAAAGCATATCTTGAGTAGGTATTCATAAAACATTTGACATGAGGAGGCATATAGATGTACATGAAAACATATAATCATATGGAAGTGCTTAACATGTGATGGAAGTGCATAGAGCTCATGGCATAAGAAGTACTTGACATAAATATAAGCACATAACATACTTGACATAGAGAAGTTCTTGACATAAAACATAAGCATATAAAATACTTAACATAAAAAAGTTCTTGACATAAAACATAAGCATATAAAATACTTAACATAAAGAAGTTCTTGACATAAAACATAAGCATATAAAATACTTGACATGGAATAGATGCATAACATGAATGAATACATGAGTTAAATGCACATAACATAAGGATGCTTATTTGAACATCATAATTATAAGTACTTAAACATAAATCTCAACATCATGGGGGGCCCCGGCTTGTACCACATACATACATCCATCATTTGCGCGCATCCCTAAGTAAATACGAGGTAGCTAGTCTCGACCTACTAGGGTACTAGGTTACCTTCAACCTAGGGACAGCTACGGTAGTCCAGAACTGAGACTTTCTAAGGAGCCCATCCCTGTTGGACAGCTACGGTAGTCCCAGAACCGAGGACAGCTACGGTAGTCCTAAACCGAGGCTTTCTAAGGAGCCCATTCCTAGGACCTTACTTGGGTCCGGTACAAGCCCATCCATAAAGTAAAATAGCTTCACATGCTTCTTTTTACATCATAAGAAATGCTCTTGGTATTTCATCATTCATAGAACTTACATAGCATAATTAAAGACATAAACATGATCTTAATACATGAAGCATGGTATAAAACATTCATAGCATTTCATCATTAATAGTTATTGCATAACATCATTATGCCTTAAAGGCACAAACATAGACTTGATTCATAAGGTATGTCATGCACACATCATTATGCCTTAGAGGCATGAACATCATCTTCATTCATAAGACATGACATACATACATAATTATGCCCTAAGGCATAAACATCATCTTAGTTCATAAAGCTTGCATGATCATGGTACATATGGTAAGCATGCATAGATAAGTTTTTTTTCATACATGGTACATATCACATAGCATACATGATCATGGTATCTATCTTAAAATATGCATGGGTAGGATCCATATGAACATGATACATACTACATAGGTTCATGACATTCAACATAAACATGCGTAGGTCTACATAATTATATTATATATCTCATCATACATATGTTCAAGCCCTTTAACCTAATGCATGCATAATACTACATAAACATGATGCAAACTTCACAACACATGTGTTCATGGTATATGATTTAAAATATTCATGAATAAAACCTTCTAAAACATGACACATAATATAAGCATACAAGGTCGTGATGCATATCACATAAAGTTAGGTTTTAGGTATCATAAAATTCATACAACATGCTTTAACATATATCTACATCATAATAAGCCATAAACAAGTACACTTGAAACCTTAAACTAACCCAAAGCCTAGAATTGGTGCTTGGCCGAAAGTTGTAGATGGAAGTCCCATTATTCAAGTAACATGTGAGGTACCATAAGTAACATAACACCCATACAATACATACAATGTCATAGGAAGCCATTAGAACACATGATTGGGGCTAACCCTAATTTCTAACCATGAATTGGGTCTTTGGCCGATACCCTAGAGGAGTCACAAGTCCATGGAAAATTCATATAACTCACAATTAACCTCTATTGTATCATAGGGAATCATAATAAGCATGCTTGGAGGGTTAGATCTAATCCTAACCATGAAATGGGGAAGGTGACCTAAACATCATGAGGGACATAGGGTGCTACAAAAATTCCACAACTCACAATTCATTCTTTATTTATCATGAGAAAGCATTAGGAAACATAAGTCAGGTTTTAACATCATCCCAAACCCTAAAAGGGTACTTGGCCGAAACATCTAGGAAACCCTAAGTCCATAGTTTTCTCAACATAGATCCCTAACAATTCTTAAATCATGAAAGACAACATAAAAACTATTATACCACATGTGAGGGAGTCTTACCTCTTGTTGCCTTGGTTAGGAACCTTAAATAGAGGAAAGAGTGAAGACCTTCTTGACCTTAGAACACCCCTTGCCCTTGTAGCCTTGTAGGAAACCTTGGATCTTCAAGAGGGAGTCCTCTTGTGAAGTTTTCTAAGGGGAAAACCTTCCTTGTGGCTCACGGCAAGAAGGAGGAAGAAGAGAGGAGAGGAAGAGCCTTGGTGGAAGAAAAGAGGAAGAAATAACTTAGGTGTCTCTTCACTTCTCATCCCTCTCTTTTATACTAAGTGAAGGGGCATGGTGCCTCTTCACATGGTTCCTCTTCACCTTCTTTAGCCTTAACTAAAATCTTCTTCCTTTTCCACTAGCACTCCCTTGCTAGGTGAATTAGTTAGTACATGCATGATGAGGCTTTGCCTCTATTCTAGGTCCAAGGTTCAATCCTTGGTACATGCACTTTCTTTTTATTCCATTTACTCATATTTTTGGTAAAGCCCACATAAGAGCCCACCAAGAGTTATGCTAATATTCCTAATTAGAACTTATTTCTATTTATGTTAAAATTCTACCCAAGGTCCACTAATAGCCATGGTGCTAGAAGGGCCCATGTAAGGCCCATTAGTACTTAGCTTTTTAATCCATGTAATAAGTCATGCTAAGGTTCATGCTATTATTCATGTTACTCAAGAATCCATATAGGCATGATCAATATTTTAAAGAAAAATATTGAGAGGATTTTACGGGCGTTACAGGAATGCCACGCCCAACCGGCACCAAGGTCGGCGGGTGCGTGGGAGCATGCACACTTATAACTCGCCTGAGCGAGAGTCTGGACACCGCCTGGCTTACCCGGCTGAGCGTGGAACGCCACGCCCGACTGGCACCAAGGTCGTCAGGTGCGTGGGAGCATGCCCACTTATAACTCTCCTGAGCGAGAGTCTGGACACTGCCAGGCCTACCCGACCGAGCGTGGAACGCCATGCACGACCGACACCAAGGTCGGCGGGTGCGTGGGAGCATGCCCACTTATAACTCGCCTGAGCGAGAATCTGGACACCGCCTGGTTTACTCGACTGAGCATGGAACGCCACGCTCGACCGGCACCAAGGTCGGCGGGTGCGTGGGAGCATGCCCACTTATAACTCACCTGAGCGAGAGTCTGGACACCGCCTGGCTTACTCGACCAAGCATGGAACGCCACGCCCGACTGACACCAAGGTCGGCGGGTGTGTGAGAGCATGCCCACTTATAACTCGCCTGAGCGAGAGTCTGGACACCGCCTGGCTTACCTGACAGAGCATGGAGTGCCACGCCCGATCGACACCAAGGTCGGTGGGTGCGTGGGAGCATGCCCACTTATAACTCATCTGAGCGAGAGTCTGGACACCGCCTGACTTATGATAACTAACATTTTATGTCATTACATTTGCTCATTTATTTAGCATTTTTTATCCTCTCGTACGTTTAAATCATGTTTATATCATATTTTACGATTAGGATCTATTTTTGGAGCTTATTATAATTTCCTCTAAATTTTGGTATTATTTCATAATTTTTATAGGGAATTAAAGATGAACCTTTGACCGAGGTTTGGATCAAAGTAATTGGACCCAATGCTAGTGTTGAGGAGCTTGGTTCAATTTAAGCATGGTCTAATTTGAAGGGTTGATTCAATTTAAGCATGGTCTAATTTGAAGGCTTGGTTCAATTCAAATGAAGATGGTTCACTTCATCCCACCCAATTTGGACCCAAGAAGAGGAAAGCCCATCAACATCATTCAATCCTTAAGCCCAATTACAACCCTTATTAGATTCGGATCTAATTTCTTACTCCTACCTCCTACCCAAAACCCAATAACCCAATAAGAAACCCTTCCCTCATCCATTTCCTCACGCCACTTCCTCATCCCATCGCATCTTCTCACACACGCCATCTCCTTCATCCACCACCACCAAGGGCCGGTCATCTCATCTCCTCCATCACCGTCGGCCGGCCCTCAAGCCCCTTCTCCATCTCTTTCACTTCTCCTTCTTCCTCACATCTCCTCAAGCTTCTTTCATCTTCCTTCCACACCAAGATTTCGGATTGTTTCCTCCTCAAGCCCCGGCCATCTCCTCTTCGAGTAGAAGAGGAGCACTCATTCCACTCCATTCTTCGGCAGCCCGCTTCCGAGTCTCATCCGCAACCGTTGTCCATTCGCAAGAGAAGCTCCATGTGTTAGGTGTTTTCTTTGTTGTGTTGAGTGGTGATTGTTAATGTTGGTTAATGTTGAGTTTATTGTTGAGTTGTAATGACATTAACCTCCCATGTTTGAAATTATTTTAGGCTTGGATTGGTAGACGCATATTAGGTGTTTGATGAAATTTCCCAATCATTTTTGTTACTTTAATTGTTCAACATAGGCTTGTTTAAATTCTTGCAATGCATTTCTTAATGAATGTTTGTATTGAATTTGACTCCCCATGTTTCGATTGCATGTACATGGCTTAGATTCTTTCATGCATACCATGTGTTTGATGAATTGTCTCTTCCATTAGGTAGATTCTTGTTTTGTAATTTCTTTAGCTTAGATTCTTGTAATGTTTTGTTAGTTTGATTGCTTTATATTCTCTTATGGTTATGTCTTTCGGTTGTATGCAATTAAGTTAGATTAGGTTAAGTTTCATTAATGCTCCATTTTCTTAAATGCTTCCTTTATGTTGCCTTTCGTTTCTTTGTCAAGTGTAATTAGGTTAAATTAGATTTTCTTTTCTTGCATTGTCTTTCATTAATTAGGATTAGATTTTATACTTGCTTTGCTATTTCTTTTCGTAGTCTTAGCGTTCAAATCCAACCCTCCAGTTTAATATCCAAAATCCAAAAGCAATAACTTGGAATCCTAAGATTATTAACCTATCATTACATTCCTTGAGAGAGACGACTCGAGTTACTCTATACTACATTAGTTTAGAGGAGTTCGACACTTTAATTGTATTTGATACTCATGGTACGACACACGGGTCACATCAAATTTGGCGCCGTTGTCGGGGACATGTAGTGGTATTTGATAATTTTAGGATTGTTTCCCTATTTTTCCACAAGAATTTAAAAAAAAATTAATTATCATGTGCTTTAATGTTCATTCATTCATGTGTTTGATATCATATACTCCTGAGTCTTCTAATCTTGTTTATTAGTGTTTCAGTGTAAGACTAGGAAAATTCTTTCAGTTCAACATGGATTTCTACTCTCAACAATTTGGAGGCTTCAATGAATATCACAATTCAGAAATTGGGGGAGTGAAACACATATGCACTAATTGTGGTAGTCCATCTCATCCAGCTGATATATGCCACCTCATCCAAAAGACTGCTGGATTTCCTTAAGAACCCCTGCATTCCTAACATCAATATCAAGATACCTATGATCCAGCTCCTGGCACCTATAATGATGACTGGGACAATTACCCGACTCAATACTTTCAACCCCAACAGATTCCAGAGCAGCATGGATACTTCCAACCCCAACAGTCAGATAGGTAAACTCATTTTCTAATTCCTACAATTCTAATTGGGGGGATCAGTCATATTTCAGATATGAGGATACACAAAGTCAATTTACTGAGCAATATCCAGCATATCAGAACCGACAGACATTCCAGGATGATCCTATGCCTTCATGATCACATCCGGTTCAGCAACAAAATCCGGAGTTTCCACTCACTTTGTAGCCATTTTTCACTCAATTTCTTCAACAAAATGAGAGGAGTTTTCAGCAATTTAACACTTAACTTAAGCAGCTTAGCGCTCAGCTTCAGCAGCAACATGAGAAAAATTTGCAACAATTTAGCGCTCAATTTCAGCAGCACCAGGGAGGCTATAGACAGAATCAGAGTAGGACTGATGCTTCCATAGAGCAACAAATTGGACAGATATCATCCACTATTAGTCAGATGCAGACTGCAGGGACCAAGATCGATATTCAGAGAGGATATTCTAGTTCAGATGAAGAGAGAAAAGATGAGGCAGAGGAGTTGGAGGTTGAATCTGATTCATTTTTAGTTGCAGATGATTATACAGGTGTAGGGGATTACACTGAGCCCCAGGGATCACCAACATTGAGTGACATATCAGAAGATTCAGAATATAGGCATGAAAGTGTAGGGACTTGCATGGTGGAAGCAAGAACCCAAGAATCACCTCTTTTCGTTGTATGTCCACCAGCACCTGAACCTGAGATGGAGCTTTTCCCTGACCAGGAGGAGGCCATAGTTACATCTACTCTGGTAGAACCTTCAGGTATTTCTCACAAAGACAAGGTAAGTATTTCTCCTAATTATTTAGAAAAATTCATGGAGATACCTAAGATTGATTTTTTTGGATGTGATGCATTCCTTGAAACATTTTATATAGAGACTGATTGTATTTCATCTTTTTCTTACCCTGCATGTGCGCGGGAGGTATTTCATGATTTTGCAGGGTGTCGTAGACTTCTGGAGTGGGTGCTCCAACTAAATAGACTCCAACCTCTTGGAAGGACTTCTAAAAAGCATCAAGAGGGATGAGTTGTTCTTACTTTGACTCGTGGCACTTCACCTCTTAAGCGGATTTTGTACCTGAATCGTCTCCGGCCACCAGAACATACTTATGTAAAGTTGAAGTGTGGGGGAGCAGAGCACTATGATATTAATCACATGAGGAATGCTCTCTCGACTACCCAAACCCCACCACTACCGGGATGGATGCTACTCCTAAACCGACTCCAACCGCCAGGAATAAAGGAGAGTGTGTTCCTTTTCTTTCCTTTTCTTATTTTTCTTTATGTTTATACTTGCATGTTTGTTTGCTTTTATACTTTGCATTCATGCTTTGCTTCCTCATTCTACATCTTGTCTGGTCTTAAATAAACCTTGCTTGATTTCCAGTTGTATCTCCCTACATGTCCCTTTATTATGCTTTGAAAATCGTAAAAGATGGTTAAGTCTGACTATTGAGTTTTGGTTTCCTTGGTATGCTTGGGGACATTAATTGCATTTAGTCATTTGTTGTGGTGATGGACTCTATCTTGTTAGACTAAGTATGATATTTTATTGTTCACCTAGTGAGGATATTATCATGCTTACCCTTAATCCTCCTATGTGTGATAGCATTTGTGATACTTGACACTCTAGAACTTGCTTTGATTATTTTTGAAATTACAATAACATAAGCTTACATGAATATGATGTAGGCAAACTTTCTTGTTGAACTCTTAGTTTTTCCTCTACTTTACTCTTGTTACTAGTGAGCATTTCACCTATTGCTTTCATGTTTCATTGTCTTTCCTTTGTCAGATCTTCTCATTGTCATTATATTCTCACTGTCATATCTTTATTTGTTTATTCTTGTCTTGAGCATGCGATGAGAGCATGGGGTGATTGCATGATGAGTTACATTTTTATTTGTTTATTATTAGCCTCTATTATTGTGAGTTTTAGATGTTATCATGCTTTGTTACATTGTCTGAGGCAAGTTTTAAGTGTGGGGGAAGACAAATGTGTATGGACGAATGCTTGTTAAAAAAAAATCTCTCTATGTACTCAAAAAAATAAAGATGAGAAATGAAAAAAAAGTGAAAAAAAAGAAAAGCAAAGAATGAAAAATTAAAGAGAGTGAAAAAAAAAATCTCAAGCATTTGGGATTTTGTTAGCGAGAGACATAAGAGTTAAGTTGTTAATACATACATGCCTTTTGAGAGATATTGTAAGTGATTGTTGTGTATTGCATTGAGAATGTGCAAGGAGAATTTTGAGTGTTGGATGTTTGGTTGAGTTTTTTTTATTTTGGCATATTGTTTGATTGTATACATCATGTTGACTGCCCCAATGCTCTCAGATTCTCTGTGATCTTTTTTGTTATCTACCCTTCTTGTTCTCTTGCTAGCACGTGGTTTCATCATTAGTCATTGAAAAGTCCTCTTAATTTGTGTACTTATGTTATAGTAGTGGAGAAGTAGAAAATAAGCAAGCATATGATAATGCAATGTCATGAATGCTTTGAGAGAACTCCACTTTCATATTTGTTATTTTTGTGAGCATCAGTGCATATATCTATCTTGTGAGGTTTTTGTCATGCTTAGTTTATTCAAGTTGATTGAACTTACTATTCCTTTTGACTTATGTGAGAATTGGAACCATAAATACGTCGATTCTTAAAACTTGATGATCCTAAGTAACCTTCTTTTATTATTTTTAAAGTATCGATAGGGGATGTAATGATTTGGGAGATATTTTGTTTTCTTTTAGTTTTGTTTGCTTGCTCGAGACGTGCAAGAACTCCACTTTCATATTTGTTATTTTTGTGAGCATCAGTGCATATATCTATCTTGTGAGGTTTTTGTCATGCTTAGTTTATTCAAGTTGATTGAACTTACTATTCCTTTTGACTTATGTGAGAATTGGAACCATAAATACGTCGATTCTTAAAACTTGATGATCCTAAGTAACCTTCTTTTATTATTTTTAAAGTATTGATAGGGGATGTAATGATTTGTGAGATATTTTGTTTTCTTTTAGTTTTGTTTGCTTGCTCGAGACGTGCAAGAATTAAGTGTGGGGGTGTGATAACTAGCGTTTTATGTCATTACATTTGCTCATTTATTTAGCATTTTTTATCCTCTCGTACGTTTAAATCATGTTTATATCATATTTTACGATTAGGATCTATTTTTGGAGCTCATTATAATTTCCTCTAAATTTTGGTATTATTTCATGATTTTTATAGGGAATTAAAGATGAACCTTTGACCGAGGTTTGGATCAAAGTAATTGGACCCAATGCTAGTGTTGAGGAGCTTGGTTCAATTTAAGCATGGTCTAATTTGAAGGGTTGGTTCAATTTAAGCATGGTCTAATTTGAAGGCTTGGTTCAATTCAAATGAAGATGGTTCACTTCATCCCACCCAATTTGGACCCAAGAAGAGGAAAGCCCATCAACATCATCCAATCCTTAAGCCCAATTACAACCCTTATTAGATTCGGATCTAATTTCTTACTCCTACCTCCTACCCAAATCCCAATAACCCAATAAGAAACCCTTCCCTCATCCATTTCCTCACGCCACTTCCTCATCCCATCGCATCTTCTCACACACGCCATCTCCTTCATCCACCACCACCAAGGGTCGGTCATCTCATCTCCTCCATCACCGTCGGCCGGCCCTCAAGCCCCTTCTCCATCTCTTTCACTTCTCCTTCTTCCTCACATCTCCTCAAGCTTCTTTCATCTTCCTTCCACACCAAGATTTCGGATTGTTTCCTCCTCAAGCCCCGGCCATCTCCTCTTCGAGTAGAAGAGGAGCACTCATTCCACTCCATTCTCCGGCAGCCCGCTTCCGAGTCTCATCCGCAACCGTTGTCCATTCGCAAGAGAAGCTCCATGTGTTAGGTGTTTTCTTTGTTGTGTTGAGTGGTGATTGTTAATGTTGGTTAATGTTGAGTTTAATGTTGAGTTTATTGTTGAGTTGTAATGACATTAACCTCCCATGTTTGAAATTCCATATTTTAGGCTTGGATTGGTAGACGCATATTAGGTGATTGATGAAATTTTTCAGTCATTTTTGTTACTTTAATTATTCAACTTAGGCTAGTTTAAATTCTTGCAATGCATTTCTTAATGAATGGTTGTATTGAACTTAACTCCGCATGTTTCGATTGCATGTACATGGCTTAGACTCTTTCATGCATACCATGTGTTTGATGAATTGTCTCTTCCATTAGGTAGATTCTAGTTTTGTAATTTCTTTAGCTTAGATTCTTGCAATGTTTTGTTAGTTTGATTTCTTTATATTCTCTTATGGTTATATCTTTCGGTTGTATGCAATTAGGTTAGATTAGGTTAAGTTTCATCAATGCTCCATTTCCTTAAATGTTTCATTTATGTTGCCTTTCGTTTCCTTGTCAAGTGTAGTTAGGTTAAATTAGATTTTCTTTTCTTGCATTGTCTTTCATTAATTAGGATTAGATTTCATACTTGCTTTGCTATTTCTTTTCGTAGTCTTAGCGTTCAAATTCAACCCTCCAGTTTAATATTCAAAATCCAAAAGCAATAACTTGGAATCCTAAGGTTATTAACCTATCATTGCATTCCTTGAGAGAGACGACTCGAGTTACTCTATACTACATTAGTTTAGAGGAGTTTGACACTTTAATTGTATTTGATACTCGTGGTACGACACACGGGTCACATCAGCTTACCCGACTGAGCGTGGAAAGCCACGCCCGACCGATACCATCGTCGGCGGGTGCATGGGAGCATGCCCTCTTATAACTCGCCTGAGCGAGAGTCTGGACACCACCTGCCTCACCCGACCGAGCATGGAACGCCATGCCCGACCAACACCAAGGTCGACGAGTGCGTAGGAGCATGCCCACTTATAACATGCCTGAGCGAGAGTCTAAACACCCCTTGGCTTACCCGACCGAGCGTGGAACGCCACGCCCGACCGGCACCAAGGTCGGCGGGTGCGTGGGAGTATGCTCACTTATAACTCACCTGAGCGAGAGTCTGGATCTGCGTCTTTTACATACCTTGAGTTTCACTATCATATTCATGTAACACCATTACAAGGATCGCTCAATTCAACATTCCTCATGATACAATTTTAAGTGTGTTGCACTCCAAGGTCTCCCCAGCCTTTTTCCTTGGGCATCTTGCAAATAGTAGGCTCTAGACCCCAACTTCTCGATTACCAGGAAGGGTCCCCCCACTGGGGCTCTAACTTGCCTACCTCCCCCACTGGCTTGACTCTTTTCCATACGTGATCACCAACCTGGAAGCTCCTGGGTATGACCCTCTGGTTGTATCTGCACTGCATTCTTTGTCTATAAGCAGTCATGCGGACCGCCGCTCAGTCTCGGATCTCCTCAATCAAATCCAGCTCTAAGCGCCTCTTCTCTGCATTATCTTCTCCATATAAGTGTCTTCTGTCAGACTCACATCCCACCTCTATCGGAACCACTGCTTCACTACCATATACTAACTGGAACGGGGTGCATCCTGAGCCTTCTTTGGGGGTGGTCCGGAGAGCCCACAAGACACTAGGCAATTCACCCACCCAGGTACCGCCCACATGATCCAACTTAGTCTTGAGTCCCTTCAAGATTTCTCGGTTGGCTACTTCTACCTGGCCGTTGCTTTGGGGATAAGCCACTGAGGTGAATGCTTGCTTGATTCCATATGATTCACACCACTCTTGTATCTTTCGACCCTGGAACTGCCGACCGTTGTCTGAAACTAGCTTATGTGGTATTCCATACCGACATAGGATGTTTTGCCACAGAAATTTAATGACTGCCTGCTCGGTGATCTGAGCCAGAGCCTCCGCTTCGATCCACTTGGAGAAATAGTCTACAACAACCAATAAGAACTTCTTCTGAGTGACTGCAAGGGGGAAAGGTCTCACTATATCCATGCCCCACTGATCAAAAGGGCATGACACAGTGGACACTCTTAAAGCCTCGACCGATCGATGGGACAGGCTCTGGTGTTTCTGACATGAAAGACAGGAAGCTACCATCTTATCGGCATCCTTCTGGAGTGTCGGCCAAAAATATCCTACTAGCAAGACCTTTCGAGCCATTGACCGACCCCCCGAGTGATTTCTGCAAGACCCCAAGTGTATCTCTCTCAGTACATAGTTTGCATCATCCGCTCTTAGACATTTGAGTAGTGGCCGAGAGAAAGCCCGCTTGTATAGAGTGTCCCCCACCAGAGTAAATCGGGCCACCCTCTTTTTCAATAGACAAGCCTGCTCAGGGTGACCCAGGAGAGCCCCATCCTGTAGGTAGGCTATAAGCGGAGTCCTCCAGTTCCCTTCTACCTCCATTTCCGTTTCTCTTTCAACCTGAGCCACCAACATGACCTGAGGTGAGGGCTGAGTGAAGACCCATGGGGTGACAGCGCTGGCTAGCCTAGCCAGCTCATCAACTTTGAGATTATCTCCTCCGGGAATCTGGAACATCTGGACCTCTCGGAACTCAGACTTCAATCGCTCATAAGCCATTACATAAGTTTGCAACTTCTCATCATTCACTTCAAATTGCCCAGCTAGTTGCCGAATCACTAGTTGGGAGTCCGAGTGCAGTATGACCTGGGTAGCCCTCACATGCTTAGCAGCTTGTAGCCCCGCCAAGAGAGCTTCATACTCTGCTTGATTGTTAGTGGCCCGGTACTCCAATCGCATAGATAACTGAAGATTATCTCCCTTCAGAGAAATTAGCAAGATCCCAATGCCACTCCCTGCCCAAGTGGCCGAGCCATCCACATATACCTTCCATGTCTCCTATTCTCCTTCTGTGTGAAGTTCGCTGAGGAAATCGACCAACGCCTGAGCCTTGATAGCTGTCCGAGGTATATATTGGATATCATACTCACTCAGCTCGGTGGTCCATTTAATCATGCGACCCGAGGCTTCTGGGTTAACCAACACTTTCCCAAGTGTGTTATTAGTCAACACTCGGATGGGATGAGCCAAGAAGTAAGGGCGCAAGCGCCGAGCCATCAATACAAGTACATAGGCTAATTTCTTGAGTGTATTATACCTACACTCGGCTTCCTTAAATAAGTGCCCAAAGAAGTAGATGGGATGTTGCTTAGTCTCCTTCTGTTTTACAAGTACAACGCTCACAGCTCCCTCGGTGGCTGACAGATATACATATAACACCTCTCCCTCCTCAGGTTTTGCTAAGACTGGCATGCTGACCAGGTAAGACTTCAATTCTTCAAAAGCTTGATCACATTCAACGTCCCACTGAAACTTGGTAGCCTTGCGTAGAATCTTGAAGAAGGGAAGACTCCGATCAGCCGACCGAGAAATGAAGCGAGTGAGGGCTGTGATTCTTCCAATCAGGCGTTGTACTTCCTTCAGGTTCCTGGGTAGTGGCATGTCCAGCAGAGCTTTTACCTTGCCAGGGTTAGCTTTTATCCCCCGCTTAGTCAGAATGTAGCTCAGGAACTTCTCGCTCTTGGCCTCGAACAAACATTTGGCTAGGTTGAGTTTGAGACCATACCTTCTGAGAGTGCAACAGGTTTCCTCCACATCGGCTACCAGGCTTGCTGCCTTGAAGGACTTGATGAGGATGTCATCTACATACACCTCAATGTTCCTTCCGAGCTGCTCCTTGAATACCTTGTTCATCAGCCTTTGGTAAGTAGCTCCTGCATTCTTGAGTCCAAAGGGCATGACTGTATAGCAATAGGTACACTCGGCTGTGATGAAACTAACTTTTTCCTTATCGCTGAGAGACAGCGACACTTAATGATACTCTTGGTAGGCATCCAACATGCAGATGAGCTCACTTCCTGCTGTGGAGTCTACCATTTGATCAATGCGGGGGAGTGGGTAGCAATCTTTGGGGCAGACCTTGTTAAGGTCTCTGAAATCAATACAAACCCTCCATTTATTTTGTGGCTTAGAGACTAGCACCACGTTTGATAGCCAGGTCGAGAACTGCAACTCCCTGATGTGCCCGGCCTCCAAGAGTCTTTCTACCTCCGCTTGTATGATCTTGTTCTGGTCAGGACTGAAGTCTCTCTTCCTCTGCTTCACAGGCCTGGCATCAGGATAGACATGTAACTTATGCTCCATGACCTCAGGCCTGATTCCTTTTAGATCTCGCTGCGACCAGGCAAACACATCCTGATTCTCAGCTAAGCATTTTAGCAACTGCTGTTTAAGGTCAGGCTGTAGCCCAGGAGCTATCTTCACCTTCATCTCTTCTCGGTCTGGCAAGAGCTGGATCTCTTCTTTCTCTTCTCTCAACTCAGCCTAGGGAGAGGGTTGCACCATGTTGCAACTAGCTGGGGGGCTCAGAATGTCTTCCTCACCTCCGTTCGTACATCATCAACATAGCAGCGATGCGCCACTTTCTGATCACCCCTGACTTCTCCCACTTGGTCACCCATTGGAAACTTCACCTTCAAGTAGAAGGTTGATGCCACCGCTCTAAACTCATTAAGCGCGGGTCTACCCAGGATAACATTGTAAGTAGAGGGTGCGTCCACTATCAAAAAAGTTGACCATCGGGTCCTTCTTAAGGGCTCTTCCCCGAGTGAGATGGCTAGCTTGATCTGGCCTATCCGCTGAACTTCATTTCCTATGAACCCAAAGAGGGGTGTAGCCATGGGTTATAGCTCACTGGCTTCAATCTGCAATTGCTCAAATGCCTTCTTGTAGAGAATGTTTACTGAGCTCCCAGTATCCACAATGGTCCGACGGACTTGATAATTCGCTATGACTGTCGTGATGACCAACACGTCATCATGTGAAACATCTACACCTTGCAAGTCTTGAGGGCAAAAGATAATCTGCGGTCCTCTGGCTTGGGCCGAACTACTACCCACTTGATGGATCTCCAAGCGTCTTACTTGGGACTTTCGAGCTCGGTTGGAGTCTCCATAGGTGGGGCCACCAGAAATAACATTAATGGATCCATGCACTGCATTCTATTGGTTGGCCTACTCTTCATTTGTGTCTCCCTGCCCGGGGGAGCCAGGGGTCGAGAATAGTTGTCGTGCCACGGGGGCGACCACCTGGGTATTAGGGTCTTGTCTATTTGGCTGCACCCTTCCTCGACCTCACGCACTTCCTTGGTGTGCTCCTCTGGGAGATCCTCGGCCAAGGCGGGCTTGCCCCCGACCAGCTTGCCAATAGTCTTGAGTATCGTGAGTGTGGCTATTATGAAAGAAACAATAGGGTTGCCATCTGCCGGAGAGGCATTCTTGAGCCACCTGCTGAACCACATTACGCTCAGCTCCAAGTCTGTGTCCCATAGCTCGAGGACTTTTGAGGGGTCCGCCAGGGGGTGTGGTCCTTGGATGATGAGGGGTCACTGGTGCGGGCCCGACCTCCCGTCGTCGAGCGGCTTGTGCTTCTTCCACATCAACATACTTAGTAGCCTTGCCCAGGAGGCTTTCAAAGTCCTTTGGAGGTTTCCGGATCAGTGACCTGAAGAACTCTCCTTCTTGTAGGCCTTGGGCAAAGGCATTGATCAGCACCTCTGAAGTGGTGGTGGGCACATCCAATGCAACATGATTGAATCTTTTGATGTAAGCCCGCAAGGATTCCTTGGGGCTCTGCTTCAGGGTGAAGAGGTTCATGCTGGTCTTGTGATGCCTCTTGCTACTCGCGAAGTGTTGGCGGAAAAGTCTTTTGAAATAAGCAAATTCGTGCACAGACCCTTCTGGGAGTCTATCAAACCAGCGCTGAGCAGGCCCTGCCAAGGTGGTCAGGAATGCCCGACACTTGATACCATCTGAGTACTGATGCAGCGACGCTGCATTTTCGAACTTCATTAAGTGTTCTTCTAGGTCTGTAGCTCCTCCATACTTTGGGATGGACAAGAGACGAAAATGCTTGGGGACTGGCTCTTGCAGAACTTGGCTAGAGAAAGGGAACCCAGTGCGGTCAGCCGGGGCTTGGTTGATCGGGGCCTTCCCCTTGTTGATTCTGGCTTGGCTTGAAGAGACTTCTTGTGGGTCGGACTGTCCAGCACCTTCTATAGGACCGAAGAACGCTCAGGGGAAGTGAGGGCTGTCACCCGGGCGAGCTCCGACTTCTGTGCCAGCCCGAGCAGCTGGCTCAGAGGGGCCTTCTTGAGTCGGGCGGTCAGTAGTCTTCTGCTCGGCTGCCAATTTTTGAACCTTGACAGATACCAGCAACTCCAGGTCTTCTTGTGAGAGAGTAACGATCACCCTGTTAGAGTCACTCATCTTCGTCTTTCGATCAGGCTAAGTTCCCACAGACGGAGCCAAATTTGATCCTGTCGACAAGAGAAGAAGGCTCTCCCTCAGATGACTCGGTCTAACCAAGACGACTTGGGTTGCAGTAGCGAGTGAGTCGGGGTCGGGATCTTGTCGACAAGAGATGAAGGCTCTCCCTCAGATGACTCGGTCTAACCAAGATGACTTGGGTTGCAGTAGCGAGTGAGTCAGGGTCGGGCTTGGGTACTAACAGGACACAAGTGGCTTGGATCGGACCAAAAATGAGAGCACAATGTGGAGCATAGGTTTCAATTGCAGGAACCCCCTCTTTGGAGCCCCAAGGGGGGTTTATATAGGGGAGGGGAAGCCCTTTATCTTGTCAGAGTTGTCCTGTCTCATTAAGGGATGGTCAGTTGGCAGACTGAACTAATGGAAGCCTTAGTTGCTCTATGAGACTGCCACAGCCGCCTGACAATCTGTCCAAGTTGTCCCTTCTGACCCCAATTAATGTTGACAGCTCTGTTAGATCATGATTATGTCAGAAGTCTTTTTTTCATAATGGAAAGATTTGGGTGATCTTCGCTGCTGATGCGACCCCTTCGCTCACTCGGGTCTGTCTACCTGGGTCTACCAACCTACAATCCGGGTCGGTGAGATAAGCTCGGTTTCTCACCTGCTCCTATTTTTAAGACGGATCCAGGATACCTGACTCAGGGCACTCGACTGGGATCTCTCGACCGGGACCTCTCGTCTGGGGCCTCCCGATCGGAACACCCCGACCGGGGGGGGGGGGGTCATCACATACAAGGCGCCTTGCAAATATTCCCGCCCAGGACCTCCCGACCGGGACACCCCGATGACGGGGGGGGGGGGGGGGGGGTCATCACAGATAAGGCGCCCTGCAAATATTCCCACCTTAGCCCAGCTGACCTTTCTCGACTGGTGATCCTTGACTGGGAAGCTTCCTAGCCGGGGACGTTCAATTGGACATCATCGACTGAGCTTCAGCTCCAGTTATCTCAAACTCTAATCTTCTCAGCCAGGTCGATGTATAGCACACCCGACTGAGACTGAACCCGACTGACTTCCTCTGACCCAGGCTTGATCCGACCAGGCCCTTGACCGACTCTGAAAACTTACTCGCTCGGATCAACTGGAAACAAGTCAAAGTTCACCAAGCTAAAATACAAGGACCTAGGAACAGTACAAGACCCAGGGGTTACTCTGAAAGGACTTAAGAAAAATAATATTTATGTCATAAATCTTCCTACCTCACTTAAGTGTTATTTAACTCAGGTAGAGAAACTAAACTCTAACATAGGAGATTAGGACATGTCAATCTAAAGCTAATCTCCAAACTTAGTCAAAAAGGACTAGTTAAAGGCATACCCAAACTTAGGAATCTTGAAAATTCAATTTGTGGTCCATGTCAATAGGGTAAATAGACCAAGTCTACCCATAAATTTACCCAACCTGACCTGACCCAATCTGTACTAGAGCTCCTACATTTGGACCTGTTTGATTTCATGGAGACAAGTCACCAAGCAGAAATCAGTACTGCTTAGTTATAATTAATGATTATTCTAAATTTACTTGGGTCTAATTTCTTAAAACCAAAGATCAATGTCTTGAATCCTTTGAAACTTTAACTAAAATTCTTGAAAATAAAAAAGATACCAAAATTAAAAGATTTGAAGTGATCATGGGGTGAATTTGAAAATCTAAAATTTACTGAATTCTGTAAAAAAAAATGGATATTTTCATGAATTTTCCTGCCCTAGGACTCCCCAACAAAATAATCTAGTTGAAAGACGAAATAGAACCCTCTAAGAAGCAGCTAGAACCATGCGTAATGAATATAACTTGGCTAATCACTTTTGGGCAGAAGCAGTTAGCACTGCCTATTATATTCAAAATAGGATTCTTATAAATAAAAGACATAAGAGGACCTAGGGCTTGGTATGAAAGATTATCCACTTATCTAGTTTCTAATGGTTTTAACCATAGTCAAATTGACTCAACTCTATTTGTTAAGACCTTAGAAAAAGATATATTTATAACCCAAATTTATGTAGATGACATAATGTTTGGATTAACCAACTCTAATTTCTTAAAAGAATTTATTAAAATCATGGAAAGTGAATTTAAAATGAGTGTAGTAGGTGAAATGACTTTCTTTTTAGGACTTCAAATTAAACAAACTAGGGATGGAAATTATATTCACCAATCAAAATATGCTAGAGAATTAATTAAGAAATTCAAGATGAAAAAGTCAAAAGACCTAAGTAGCCCTATGGCCACAAATGCTAAAATAGATAATGATCTTGAAGGTAAGCTGGTTGACTTAAAATATTATAGAAGTGCTATAGGGAGCCTACTGTACCTAACTACTAGTGGAATTGATATCCTTTTTAGTAGGTATTTGTGTCAGATACCAAACATGTGCTAAGGAATCCCATTTAACTACAGTTAAGAGTGTTGGTGTGAAATGCATCAGTAATGAACAGTCATCCTCTAGGGTTTCGATGTTTAACAATATACTTAAGTTAGCAACAATATATGTTAGACAAGGTAAGGGTTAGTCAAAGTGATCAAGGGTTAAACCAAACAGGACCTTATGTTTGGTAGGGTAATCCTAGGTTTGATCAGGTTGACAAAGGGTTAGCCAAACAGGATTTGATGTTTGCCAGAGTGAACCCAAACCCAGGGTTGGTCAGTTTGACCAAGGGATTAAACCACACAGGACTTGAGGTGTGAAATTATATTTACCTGAAGATTGAAGGAAGTCTAGTCACGATTATGATGACTAGCAAAGGAGTGATTTCGGTGAAAGAAATCCTAGTGAGTGAAACCGAGTCCTAGGAAGGGAAGCTAGGTGAACTAAATATTGGTGAGTGAAGTTGGGTCCTAGTGAGTGAAGCTAGGTGGACTAAGTCCTGGTGAGTGAAGTTAGGCATGAAGTCTTGGTCCGGGGGACTGAGCACTAAGTCCTGGTTGGGGATCGGGCAATGGAGTCTTTGCTGAGTAAGGATAGCGGACAGAAGTAGAGACGGATCGAGGTCGGACGTCTCGAGATCCGAGTTCTCAGAGGCTGAGCAAAAGTCCAACAGGAGGTGGCAGTTGGAAAACACTTTAGTCGAGCGAGAATCGCGAACAGAAGTAGAGATGGGTCGAAGTCGGACGTCCCGAGATTCGGGTTCTCGGAGGCTAAGCGAAAGTCCAACCGGAGGTTATGGTTGGTAAAAGTAACTTCTCCAGTGTAGAGTAGGTGAGGACGCGTTCCCCGAGAAAGGGACATTAGGCGTCGGTTCGACCTAGGGTTTCGGGTGAAATCCAAAGTTAGAACCACTAAGCTAAGGCTAAGATTATCTAGGTTTTTGTCTTGTGTTTTTTGTCTTGCAGGTACCTGGAGTTGGAGGCAAGATAGGAAAGCAAATGCAGGAGAAACATGCCTGGGAATAACCTTCCTGGGCGCATGACTTGAATCAGGCGCCCAAGAAGGCTGGGCGCCCTAGTTTGGGCACCCCCATCCCAGGCGCCTGGGAAGGGGTTTTTATCCCTGCTGCGAGTTCGATGCAACGGATAGGCTTAGACCAACATGTGGCATGCACCCAAGGCATCATAGGCTCCCTAGAAGGTCCTATATAAGGGTTCGACCCCTCAATATAGAACATCACTTTCCACAATCGCAAAAGCATTCCATGTGAAGCAAACGGGTCGAAGTCTTAGTGAGTGAAGCTAGGTGAACTAAATCCTGGTGAGTGAAGCTAGGTCCTAGTGAGTGAAGCTAGGTGGACTAAGTCCTGGTGAGTGAAGCTGGGCATGAAGTCTTGGTCCGAGGGACTGAGCACTAAGTCCTGGTCGGGGATCGAGCAACAGAGTCTTTGTCGACCGAGGATGGCGGACAGAAGTAGAGACGGGTCGAGGTCGGATGTCTCGAGATCCGAGTTCTTAGAGGCCGAGCAAAAGTCCAGCCGTAGGTCCCGGTTGGCAAACGCTTTAGTTGAGCGGGAATCATGAACAGAAGTAGAGACGGGTCGAGGTCGGACATCTTGAGATTCGGGTTCTCGGAGGCTAAGCGAAAGTCCAACCGGAGATTCCGATTAGCAAAAGTAACTTCTGTAGTGTGGAGTAGGTGAGGACGCATTCCCCGAGAAAGGGAACATTAGGCGTCGGTTCGACCTAGGGTTTCGTGTGAAATCCAAAATCAGAACCACTAAGCTAAGGCTAAGATTATCTATGTTTTTATCTTGTGTTTGTTGTCTTGTAGGTACCTGGAGTTGGAGGCAAGATAGGAAAGCAAACGCAGAAGAAACAAGCCTGGGAATAACCTTCCTGGGCACCTGACTTGAATCAAGCGACCAAGAAGGCTGGGCGCCCCAGTTTGGGCAGCCCCATCCCAGACACCTGGGAAGGTCCCAGGTACCTGGGAAGGGGTTTTTATCCCTGCTGCGAGTTTGGTGCAACGGATAGGCTTTGACCAACACGTGGCAGGCGCCCAAGGTATCACATGCGCCCTAGAAGGTCCTATATAAAGGGTTCAACCCCTCAATGCAGAACATCACTTTCCACAACCGCAAAAGCATTCCGTGTGAAGCAAACACGCTCTAGTCGAAGTTCTGCGACCAAGGAGGCTCTAGGAGGAAGTGCACGGCACTTTGGACTTCCAGAATTGGTTGAGTTCTTGTTTTGGTTTGCTTTTTATTTACGCATTTAATTTACTTATTCTTTGCTTGTAACATGAACTGTAAGACGGGTTTCTCCACCTCTGGAAAGTCCAGAAAGGAGACCATTAGTGGACTCACGATTGAGTGCTTAGGCCTTGGATGTACTAACCCTGGGGGGTTGGGAACCAAGTAAAAACCGTGTGTCTCTGTGTGTTTCATCTTTCTTTTATTTTATTATTTCCTCTACGTACTAACCTTGATAGAAAGATGGTTTCCGATGAAATTCCGACAAGTTTTTATGAGTCGATATTCACCCCCCTATCGACCGACACCGATCCTACAAAGAGAATCCTTAGATATATGAAGGGCACTTTAAATGTAGGTATTTTCTACCCTAGAACTTATAACTTTGAGTTGTTAGGATTTTCTGACTCGGATTATGCAAGTTGTAAATTAGATAGAAAAAGTACAAGTGGGGGTTGTCAATTATTAGGTCAGAGTCTAGTTAGCTGGTGTGGTAGAAAGCAACTCTGTGTTGTCTTATCTACAACTGAAGCAGAGTATGTTGCCTTAGGGGAATGTGTAGCTCAACTCTTATGGAAGATGCATACCCTTAGAGACTTCAACATAGACTATGCTCAAACTAAGGTATAAATTGATAATATTAGTTCAATAAACCTTACCAAAAATCTAATTCACCACTCTAGAACTAAACATATAGAAGTGAAACATCACTTTGTTAGGGACCACATAGCTAAGGGTGAAATTGTCCTTCAACATGTTGACTCTAAATCTAACCGAGCAAACATTTTTACTAAACCCTTATCTGAGTTTGAGTTCAGTTCATTAAGAAGGCAACTTGGAATGTGCTTAGTAGAGGAAGTTTTCTTTTGTGTTTTTTATTTACTCATCTTGTTAGTCAAATCCTGTTTTTAAAAGGGTTTCAAATACTGTACTTTGAATTTTCAAAATCATACATTCAAAATTCAATGTATTTCTCGAAATATAGTTTTACTTTGACTTTAAAACTATCCCCTTTCAAAACTAGGGTCTTTCTTCGACACGGACTTAGCATAGACTTAACCCTAGTATGCATGCTCCTATAGCTCTAGTAGCTAGCATCTCACAAGCACATTAGGACTAACTTGATTGACAATCTAGACTGGATTGAGATGCTTAGGACTGTTGCCCTGAACTTAAGATGCTTCAATTCAATGCATCGAAACAGGTTGGGGGCACTATAAATGCAATTCATATTAATCAAGTCAAGTATTCTAGTCAACTTAGATGATTTATGGAATACACGTAACTTGACTGATGCAAGTAAAAACTGCTGCTTATTACAGTCAGCAAGTAGCTAACAGGTCAGACAGGTGTCTGAAAGGATTTTTTTTCCTTTTCCCAAAATGTTTTAATTGTTTTTAAATTTCATACTTAGACTAAAAATGAAGGTACCTAGGCTTGACCTAAACTTATTTTTTTTACTTATGTTGTTTTGCTTAAATTTAATCGCTCTGATACATTTAAGTTGTTTTAATACTTAGTTTGTTTTTGATATATGCTCTGACATATTTCATACCCTAATATTACATAATTTTGATATATGGCAAAGGGGGAGAGAAAGAAAGAGTTCAAAGTGTTTTAAAAAATCTTTCAAAATATTTTCTAAATGTAAGAAAAGTTTCAAAGTGTTAGAAAGTTTTTTAAAGTGTTAGAAAAACTTTTTGCAAAATGTTTTACAAAGAGTGAATTTTTGATATTCTTACAAAAATTAAGGGTTTTTAAATCACTCATCGAAAATTGACTCCTATACTTTTGGTGATTTCGAAAAAAAATTATTTCAACTTGGTCGCTTAAAAACTTTTGCATACTTTATAAGCAATTAATTATTTTTCGAAAGGTTTTAAAAAATACTTAAGCTTTTTCGAAAGTAAGCTAAATATTTTTTAAGTCTTTCAAAAAGCTTAAATATTTTTTGGCTTTTCAAAAAAAAGTAACTTACTCTCTGAACTGTTTAAATCATATTTTTAAAGAGTAAGTTTGTTTTTTTTGAAAAAACATTTGATTAAGGAGGAGATAACTGATTAAGGGGGAGAGCTTAAGATATTTTTTTTCTTCTCCTATTTAAACCTGTTTTTTAAGCTTAACTTTGAACTAGTTTGCCATAATAAAAAAGGGGAGATTGTTGGTGCGGGAAGCACCAGATCGAACCTTATTTTGATAAGTGTCAAAGGGTTCAAGTTAAGCTGGTTTGTGTGTACTGATGGACTTGTGAAGCTTGCAGGAAAGTCCTGAGTAAGCTAGGCAAGAAGTCTTGACCTGCAGGGTTGAATACGAAGTCCTGGTCGGGGATCGGGCAATGAAGACTTGGTGGGTGAAGCCGAGCACGAAGTCTTGGTTCAAGGGACCGAGCAGAAGACATTGCCAAGTGGAGATTGCGGACAGGAGTCGAGACGGGTCAAGGTCGAACGTTGTCGAGTTCCTGGTTCTCGAAGGCCGAGCGAAAGTCCAACTGGAGGTTCCGGGTGGCAGCAGGTAAACTCTCCTGAGAGGAGTAGGTGAGGGCACGTTCCCCGAGAGGGAACAGTAGGCATCAGTCTGACCTAGGGTTTCAGGTGAAACCTAAAAGTCAGGACAAGATAGCACTGGTTGTAAATCCATACTTGCACTTATTCTTTTTATATTATTGTATGGAACTAACCCTTGTTGCAACTGAAAAGTTGAACCAGTTGGATTAGGGCGCCTGAATTGGACTCATGCGCCTAGGAGCTTGCAGCAGGTGGCTAAGCTGGCATAACAATCAAGCTTGCGTGGCGAGTGTTGAGTGGAGGAGCCACATCGACACTCAGGCGCCTGAAAGGGACTAGGGCGCCTAAGCCAAGATAGAAGTTTGACTGCGCAGTGGATAGAATTGTCGCCCGAGACGTTGCGACTAGGGCACCTGAATGATCTTTTAGGTGCCTAAATGAGTATTATATAAAGGGGTCGAGAGCAGCACTTCAAAAAATAATTAACACCATGCGATCTTTCTGTTCACCTGTGTGTTGCGCGATCAAAGCTTTGACTATGTCGAAACACCGTCCAACTCTCTAAGCGAAGGTCTTCAATTCATTCAAAAAGGAGTCGATATATTTGTTTCATTTTTTCCTGCGCACTTAAATCTTGTAATCTGTACATTCATCCGATTATTAGTGATTGCCTAAAGTAAACGATCAAGGATCGTGGGCCTTGTATTAGAAGCCGGTCAAGACTCTGAAGCAAGTAAAAGTAACTTGTGTTAGCGTGCTGTGTTTTGTTTTTCGCTGCATACTCGATCGTTCTAAAATTTGAAGAATTTTTAAAGCGATATTCACCTCCCCCCTCTATCGCTCTATTTCGATCCTACATTAACCTCCCCTTGTTCGGGAGCAGCCAGTGAAGGTGCCCTTAACGCGCCGTTTTCCCTCAATGTGACTCAAACTCCCTCGCTCGGGAGCTACCAGAGAAGGCACCCATAACGTGGCATTTGCCCTTAACGTAGCTCTACCTCCTCTCGCTCAAGAGCTACCAGAGAAGGCGCCCTTAACGCGGCAATTGCTTGTAATGTGGCTCAACCTCCCCTCGATCGGGAGCTACCAGTGAAGTTACCCTTAACACGACGTTTGTCCTTAACGTAGCTCAACCTCCCCTCGCTCGGGAGCTACTAGAGAAGGCACCCTTAACGCGGTATTTGCCCTTAACGTGGCTCAATCACCCTGCTCGAAAGTTACCAGCAAAGGGGGCCTTAACGCGATGTTTGCCCTTAAGTGCTCCATTCAGATTTTATGGGGGTTCAGGTATGTTATAGATGAGGTATGTATGTATTTTAATGCTAAAGTCATTCATTGCTCCAAAAGAGAGTGACATAGTCCACCCAGGCGGCAAATACATTACAAAAGTTTTAAAACCTACAAACGCTAAGGTCTACTATTTTTCGGAGTCGGATAGATCCTCTTAGACCTTTCGTAGGCTTAGATAACTCAAGTCAATCCTGGGCGGCAAGACCTTTACCTTCATAAACTGCTTAACTGCCCCTTTGAAGCCTTGTGTCAACTTCTTGATCACTTGAGTACTCAGTAGATCATAGTATTCCAGGGATTGTAGAAATTCTTCTTTGAATGCTTGACAATGGGCATCTTTAGCAGCCTGATACGCCTCTAGCTCGGATGCCACTTGCTCTTGACTCAAGGCGGCCTCATCTCAAGCTTGTAAGGCTTTTTGAAGTTGTTCCTTGACGACTGATAGAGCCTCTTAGGAGTGAGTGAGCTTATCTTGTAACTCGGTTACTTGTTTGGCAGTGACTGCAAGCTCAGTTAATTTTTGGGCAATCACTTCATTTTATTGATTTGCATGGGCAATGAGTCGCTCCTTCTCTAAAGATAAAGGGCAATCTGTTCAATGTAAAATAGATTTTCTCTCTACTGGGCAGCCTGCAACTCCTCTCCGAGCATTTTTTAGGCCTCCTAAGCTTCGGTCAACTCCTCTCGCAGTTTGGCAGCCAGCTCAGCCTGTAACCGGGCTTCTTCATGAGCCCGAACGATGTCTATTAGAGCATCATTAGTGGCAGCGGTTGGACCCGAAAGCTTGGCCTCTAGCTCGGCCACATGTTTCTCCGGGGACTCCGCGTGCTTTACCACCATGGGCACCCGCGCATATAAGTCTAGGTGCTCCATGCACAGCTGGCCAATGTGTTCAAGTTAGATCTCACGAACAACAAAAGATAAAGTTAATCATATCTTACCTTATGCATGAAGCCATTTAGCCGAGAGTTGACCTCGAGGATATTCTCCTTCTTCAGTTGCTTAGTGTATTCGCTGTTTCTTATTCTCGCCAATAGGCTACCAAGATGGGCAGGTCCGACCAACCGATAGGTCTTTAACACTCCTGAGTGGCTACGGGCTGGTGAGATTATGGATGGACTAGTAGAGGGGGGGGGGGGGGGTCGGCGGCTCGGGGGGCTTCCATGGTCTCAGGAACTGGAATTGCAGTTGGTGGCGAATAATCCTTGGTCGTCGGAACCGTCTCGGTTGGAGTGGACTAAACGCTTGTGGGCTTTGCCCACTTAAAAGTCCACTTGGACACTAAGGTTTTCTGCCTTTTGTGAGGGCCTAAGTGTGGGATGGCAAGTGTGTCAAAAGACCTTGGGATTTCCATAGTGGGCTTGGTTGACACTTCCCTGGGTGAACTAGCCAGTACTTCCTCTTCTAGTACTTCCACCACAAGGGATAGCTCCCGAGGTGGATGGGGGGAGGGAGGAGTTCTCCCTGCTTCTGCTGCTTGGTTCGACTTAGCCGCTGCACTAGATTCCTCATACCCAATTGCCATGGGTGCTCGGGGAGGTGGCTGGTCCGCATCCCCTTCTGCTCCATTCAACATGTCCTCCAACACTTTTGGAGTTAGTAGAGCTGCCAGGTCGGCGAGGTCCCATTTCATCAACTTGGTCACCGAGTTGTTCAACATAGTTTCATCTACATCAAGGAAAGGAAGTAGCAGTTAGTATACAAAACACGGTAATGTCTGAGTGACTTACCCAAGGGTGTTTCTAGCTCGGCCGCATTTTGGCTCAAACCCACTCGGTATAATAGACCTTCATTGCGAACCAACCTCGGACCGTCGAAGTTAATGCCGGACAAAATCTGTACAACTCTCTAATATTCAGCGCTTCTTTTGTATTGACCAAGAGATGGTGGTACGGGGAGCTCGATAATCCAGTCGCTCAGGAAGTCAAAAGGAACGGGCAGACTTATATAAAAAAAATCATTCCTTCTAGCCCTTATGGGATGAGGGAAACCTATCTAGGAACTTACAGCTCAATCGGGCCATAAAATGCAAGGAGTTGGACCCCGCTTTCTTGGGATGATAAAAATAATGAATGAAAGGGGGGGTCAAGGGAATGTCGTACAACTTAAAGACAATTGTAACTTCACTTAGAATAGTAAATACATATGGAGCTATTTGATGAAGAAGTATTTGGAAATATCTTGACACCTCTTGGAAAAAGACAGGGATAGGAAACCTAAACCCATATTCTACTTGACTGAGGAAGAAGGTGTAGAATTCCTATAGAGGGTTGCAGGGGACTTGGTTATGCTGGGGCACTGTCATCTTATAGCATGGGGAGATCCCATACTCAATTCAAATACACCAGACATGGTCCCTAGACACCTTCAACCTAGTACATTTGTACCATGATGCAATATATATAGGGTTGACCATAAGAAAGAAGGAAAGAACTAAATCAGATGGAAGGCTTGCGGGAGGTGCTCACTGGCGTAGGAAGAGGTCGAGGGGGAGCTGAAGATAAGCAAGGAAGACGGCCGCAAGTGCAGTGATTCTACAACTCATGCACTTATATATAGCCTAGCGAGGACAACGATAAATGTTGGATATAGGGTTCACGGTTCAAGGTGAGTCCGATCGTTAGATGGCGTGGAAACCGAGGCATCCAAATCATACATCATTCCTTGAATGGGAGCACCTTCGGGAAATGCATGGAGATGGTGCTGACGAGGCGCTTTGTGACCACGTGACAACATGAGAGTCGACCACTCATAGGCTTTTCCCACGGATCATTAATGTGTGACAGGTCTCATTAAGGCAAGGTACATCTCATTAAGACAAAATGATGGCTAAATCTCTAACAAGATCATAATCATGACTCAACATTTAATGACCGGTCTCTGACGTGGTAGTTGCTCGCCATACTATCCTTTTTCTTATCTTATCACGCATATTTAGACCTCCTTCGATTGGACTTAAGGATGGTCTTGTGATTGAGGATATATCGAGGATGTGCCACGTGGCAATGTAATAGCTGAGAGGTTGCCACGTGGTAGTAAAACTACCATAGGAAGAAAATACTAGGGGCCAAAGGGCCGAGCTCATTAGCCCGGACAGGTACCCGCTCGAGTGCCTCTCAAGGTCTTCCGGCCGCTCGCTCGGGACAGGCCAACTTAGCAGTCTAAATGACTCAGTCAAGCGCACGTCTTCGGGGGACATGGTGAGCGTCGCCCAAGCGGGTAAGCCAACATGCCTGAGCGGCGAAATTGTTCTCGCCCTAAGAAATACTTAGAAATATTCCTCCGGAGTTAAAACTAAAGGGATACCGAGCCTTTAAAATGCCGTCAAGATACGAAAAGGTCACATTAATGAGAGAAGTTAGAAACGTATACATGTAAATGACGAGAATAATAATAGACATAAAGGAGATGTCAATAATCTCCAATAATTGACAATAATGATAGCCATAAAGGAGATATCATTAATGATGAAAAATAAAGAGCCATGGTCAAGGAGTATAAAAGGAGTCTAAGAACCCCTTGGAAAATGTCTGGAATCTTCTAAGCTTTCTCTTTCCTCTTTCCATTCACTAACTTTTTTAACTCTACTTCTGACTTGAGCATTAGAGTGGCATCACTGAGACCCCTCCTAGTGCCATTCTAACATTTTTTCTCCTTCTCAAGTCATAGCCTCCATGTAGTCGTAAGTCGCATCACCGAGGGTCCACCATCCACATTGTCGGCTTTTAGAATAATTTATAATAATGTAAATAATATAATAAACTTGATTTGAAATTTGAAGTGAGTATAACCATGCTCACCTAAACTCCATAACTTAAATTGAGAGATGTGGGATTTCAAAATTTTTATAGCCTCAAGATAATGTGGGACAAGTTTGTTAAAATCATATCAAGATTATAAATTCCTAAACACTAGTGTTATCAATGAGTTTTAGTCAAAAATTTATTGACGTCCTTAGGAATCTCTTAATCATTTAAAACTAGAATCATCACACTCTTAGATGTCTCCTGAGTGACCTAGATTCCATAATCTACATTGAGAGATATGGATTTTTAAAATTTTCACAAATGTAAGACAATTTAACACAAGCTCATTAAAGGCCTAACTTGTCATATTTACTCAACAATACCATCAAAGAGTTCTAGTACTTTCTTAGTTTAGACCATGTTATGATTTTAAAATCTTAGACAATGTGGGGACCATGAACGAGTTTTGGTAAAAAAAAAATTAAAACTCACTAATAACCTTAAGAATGTTAGAATAACTTCAAATTAAAACCATTATATTCATACGAGTCTCTTAAGTGTAATTATGCTCTCAGTTGTAGATTCCAAAATCTAAATTGAGAAATATGAGTTTTTTAAATTTTCACAAGCTTATTAAGGGTCTAGGTTTACCATACTTATCCACACCATCAAAAAGTTCCTAGGACTCTCCTAGTACAAATCATGTTAATGATTTTACACTACAACAAAAATGACTTTTCGCAACGCGCTATTAACAACACATATTAAAACATGCCGTTAATAGTAATATTAACAGTGTGCATGTTAATGTGGGCTATTAACAGTATAAACTTAGAGAAAAAAAGAGATATTAACAGTGCACATTAAAAGCATGTCATCAATATTATTATTAACGACATGCATATTAATGTGTGCTGTTAATGATTAATAATAATGATAGTGTGCAAAAATTGGCATGTTGTTGATGTTGCCCTTTTTTATTAACTGCGTATCATATGTTGCAAAAGAAATAAATAAAATATAATTCTATTTTATTTTCGGTAAATTGCCATAAACTCCCCAATAGCCCTTTGATATTTGCATGCACTCCCCACACAAGTTTGTCTTTGTTTTTACTCCCTGATGAAACTGAGTATAAAAGAGTGAAAATTGAGTATACATCAGTGAAAACTGAGTATAAAAGAGTGAAACTTGAGTATAAAAGAGTGAAAATTGAGTACATGAGTTATTGATGTGGTGGATGCAACCTGCCATACTCAATTTTCTAACTTTTATACTCAATTTTCTTCAGACAATACTCACCAAACATCCCATCAGGACTGCATGCAAAGAAAAGTTTGTGTAGGGATTGCATGCAAAGTTGACTTGGTAAGTAGAGAGTTTAGGAAAATTTACCCTTTTATTTTTCACAAATTTCTTTTTTTCCCCTACTTTTTCTTTTTATTTTTTGCTTTTTGTTTTTCCGCATTAGTTAAGTGTCCGTATCCTACCCTAAACAATCCTGCACCTAGCTCTTCGCTTTCCTTCTCCTCTTCGCAAGCGCGACACACTCCTCTTCCCCTCACCTACGGTGATGCCAATCTCCTCCTTCTCTCCCTTTCCCTGACACCAACCCTCTCTTCTTCTTCTCATCCGGATCCACACTGCAAACACTTCCTTCTCGCAAGGTGCCCCAACTTCTATCCATGGTGTGGCGTGCTTGTCTGCCTAGTCAAATGTCATCGAAGGCATCCACAACTTTATTGTTCCTTTCTAGCCAAAGACAAGTAAGGAGGTGAGTTATTTTGTCTTGGGTTCTTTTCCGTTTTCCCCTATCACCATTGTGGGGGTTGTCATCCTTCTTGCATTATCTAGAGATTAATAAGTCTGACTATTTTTCTCACAGAAGTTTTTCCACTTTTATAAGTCTCTCATGAATTTTACAGGTTATCTTTACAATTATCAAACAAAAGACTCCTATGATCTTAGTTATGGCCAAGAAGCATCAAATGGTCCTACAGATTTAACTTTTTTTACAAAATAAAAATCTTTCTTTTTTGTTTAATATTCAACTCTAGAACAGTCGATCCCTATAGTCATCCAGTTACATAAATGAGATTCTACATGAAGGTACTTCCAAATTTTAATTTGGCCAATAGAGTGTCAAAGTTTGTGTTTATTTGACAACTGACCTAGCTTGGGTTCAGACACTTGTAGTTTTTTGTACAATTGGTTTGAGGCTTTAAGCCAAATCTAACCTAATCCATGCAATTTCTACCATGGATCACCTTGTATGCTATCTACTGATGCCTACTTTTTATTTAGTGTTTCAATATATTTTTATGTTCTTATCGGCTTATTTATTTTCAGCAATGCATCATGTTATATTACATATTTGATCAGGTAATTACATACCATTTAAAACGATGATAAAAATGGTCAAAAAATGTAACAAAGGATCAGCAGATGATATTTAGGTGATATTGCATTCTATTTTAAATCTTAGTTTATTTTACTAAAGGCATTTCAATATCTCTTTTTGCTATTTTACAAGAAAATATAACTAATAGGTTATCAAGAATGGACTCTAACAATTCAGCCAATTTATCAAGGTTTGCATGGTAAAGAACCAATTGATTGTTGATGCTGTCTGACCCGATTGTTATTTTGGTGTTGACACCGATTTAAGTTTGGTTGAGCAAGTTCGGCTAAAGTCCCGGTCGGGGACTGGACACGAAGTGACGGAAATCCCGGTGAGTGAAGCCGGGTGACTGAAATCCCGGTGAGTGAAGCCGGGTGACGGAAATCCCGGTGAGTGAAGCCGGATCCCGGTGAGTGAAGCCGGGTGACTGAAATCCCGGTGAGTGAAGCCGGATCCCGGTAAGTGAAGCCGGGTGACTGAAATCCCGGTGAGTGAAGCGGATCCGGTAGTGAACCGGGTGACTGAAATCCGGTGAGTGAAGGCGGGTCCGGTGAGTGAACGGGTGATTGAAATCCCGGTGAGTGAAGTCGGGTGACTGAAATCCCGGTGAGTGAAGCCGGGTCCCGGTGAGTGAAGCCGGGTGACTGAAATCCCGATGAGTGAAGTCGGGTCCAAGTGAGTGAAGTTGGGTGACGGAAATCCCGGTGAGTGAAGCCGGGTCCTAGCGAGTGAAGCTAGGTGACGGAAATCCCGGTGAGTGAAGTCGGGTCCTAGTGAGTGAAGCTAGGTGACCGAAACCCTGGTGAGTGAAGCCAGGTCCTAGTGAGTGAAGCTAGGTTGAACAACGTCCCGGTAAGTGAAGCCGGGCATGAAATCTTGGTCCGGGGGACTAAGCATGAGTCAGCCAAGTGTCTGGATCGATCTGGGGTCCGATCAGAAGTTGACACGAGCTCCCTTGTGAATGGATCGGTCTGGTGACCGATCCAGGGAGTCTGATCGTTCTGGTGAACGATCAGAAAGAGAACAGAAGGTTTCTTTTTGGCTCCTGATCGTTCTGGTGAACGATCAGAGAGAGATCAGAATGGTTCTGTGATAAACCTGATCGGTCTGTCTGACCGATCAGGGATCAGTCTGTCCGCACCCTGAACGATCAGGATGGCTCCTGATCGGTCAGGGAGTGACCTGATCGGTGACCAGGCCGATCAAGGCACAACCTGATCGGTCAGGTGACCGATCAGGTGCTTTGGCTGATGGGAGCTGGAGGAAATTTCAGCAAGCTGCTGAATCGATCACAGTGACCGATCCACGATCCCTGATCGGTCAGTGTGACCGATCACAGAGTCACTGGATCAATCAGGAGGGAGCCTGATCGATCAGGGTCTTCACTGATCGGTCTGGTGACCTATCAGTGTCTGATAACTTTAATTTGAATCGTTGTCAGACGCCTGATTTCGTTTTGGTTTCTCTCTGAAATCTGCTAATTCCTTTTGATATGCTTTGCTAATCATCTGATAAGTGTGCAGGTGAGACAGGGATGACTCAAACCAAGAAGGAGGGTCAAGTAACGACTTTTGCTTCTGTCAGGTTTGCCCGTTTTCCCTTCGTAGGTTTCAACGGCTTCTGGCGCAGGCTGGCAACTGGCTGGCAAAGCTGACCACTGGCCTGAGGCTCGGCTGAAGAGGGTTCAGTGGACTGAGCGAGGTCAGTGGGTTGGTGACAGAGGTTGCAGACGCGGCGGTGAGAAGATGCTTAAGAGGAAGCTGGGAAGCAGAGGAACGAAGGAGAACAGACAGAAAACAAGAGAAGTTTTGCGGGTTGTTTTTGAGCTCTCTATATAGGTTTCATGCTTGAGCGTTTCTGTGCCACCGGGGCTATGGTGTAGCGATAGGGTGAATAGTCGCTATCCCAGGCATCCGCGGTTCGATCCCCAACTATGGCGTATTTGCAGGGATTTTTCCTCCAAATGGAACGCGAACCCTGGGATGGTGGGCTTCTAGACCGCCCACTGTGAGTGCTTCCCGATTTACCCTAGCGGCCGGTGGGAAACTTCCGTGTGGCCGGGCCAGTCGCCCAAGGTTGGTTGGAAAAACCTCGTTAATCATTTTTTTTTTTGCTTGAGCGTTTCTGTTAGAATTGTGTGAGCTATTCTTCTCATTGTCTCGTGTGCTTAACTGATATCATCTGGAGACTGTTGTGGAGAGCTTTCTCCACCGAGAAGGAGACTCTATTCTATCCGGAAGTTTTGGGGCTTGATCTGTTGACGATCAAGGGATCACCCACTTCACGGGCACGCCAAGGAGTAGGGGCAAGTTATCCCCGAACCTTGTACATCCTCGTGTTAGCGCTGGTTTGGTTTGTTCTTCATTTCTGCATTTCTGTTTGTTTTGTATTGTTTCCGCTGCTGCTAACCTAAGTGCAAAAAAGTTTAAAGAGCCAAGTTTTTGTGTGTCTGGCTATTCACCCCCCCTCTCTAGCCATCCAAGGTCCAATAAGTGGTATCAGAGCCTAGGCTCTTTCAAATGGATTAACACCTGAGAGTTTACAAAGATGGCTATGAGGGAAGGCTTCAACACCAACCGACCTCCATTCTTCGACGGAGCCGACTTCCAATATTAGAGGTCAAGGATGGAGTATTACTTGAAGACCAACATCGATATGTGGTTCTCTGTGAAGGAGGGTTTCTCCCCTCCGAAGGATGCTGAGGGAAAAAAGCTCGGTTTCTCAAGGTGGTCGGCAGAACAAATCCGGAAGGGTGAAGCCGATGCAAAAGCTGTGGTCACCCTGCAGTGTGGGATGACCAAGGAGCAACTTATCAAAGTTGGTCCCTTCACAAGTGCCAAGGATCTATGGAACAAGCTCATTGAGCTTCATGAAGGCACCTGTGATTCAAGAATAGCAAAGAGGGACCTCTTCCTCAACCAACTCCAAAACCTCTCCATGGAAGAAAATGAAACGGTAAGTATGCTTCATGGTCGGTTCAAGGAAATCTTCAACGGTTTACATTCCATCAACGAGAAGGAAGAGAACCGAGACCTTGTAAGGTATGCCCTCAAATCCTTCCCTAGGAATGCCTTGTGGTCATCCATGATGGATGCTTACAAGGTTTCCAAGGATCTTTCAATTGTTAAATTAGAGGATTTATTTTGTGAAATGGAACTACATGAGATTGCTAACTAAAGCCCAAAGGAGAAGGGTGTGACTTTTGTGGCAGGGGACAGAAGGATGAAGAAGGAGAAGAAGAAGGAAAAGGAGGAGGAGAAGAGCTACTGTCACGTGGCCTTCATGGCCTTAGAAGAGTCAACCAAGGAGAGTGGAGATGAATCAAGTGACTTCTCAACCGCGGCTTCATCATCTTCGGATGATGAAGAGGTAATCTCTCCCGAATTAGATAAGTGCTATAGAACCATTGCATGTCTAACTAATTTGTTAAAGAAGTCTAAGAACATGGTAAAATCTTTAAGATTAGAAGTTGAACAATTAAAATCCTCTAAGGATGAGGACATAGATGACTTGCATGTTAAGATTCTTGAGAATAAGGCTTTGAAGAGTGAGGTTGACTCAAGAATTTTCTTGAGAAATTCTCAACTAGCTATAAGACTTTAGACATGATTCTAAATTCTCAAAAAGCGGTTTACAACAAGATTGGTTTAGGTTACCAATCTAAAGAACTAAGCTTCATGTCATTAATGTCTAGAACCCAATTTAGATCACAAAATGCTTCTAGGGTTCAAAAAGTGAGAAAGAAAATGACTAAGACATGTGTGCCAAAATCATGCATTAATGATGCATTAGGTCCCAAAATTTGGGTACCTAAAACCTCTATATTTTGAATTGTATAGGCATTTGTTGAGGGGGAGTATCTATCAACATAGTTTGTTGAAAATGGGTGCTCCAAACACAAGGTTGAGGATATACTCATGAATATAGTGATTTATGAAATTTCACTTGAGCAATAGGAAAATTGTTCATGCAACAAATTATAGTATATCCATGCACAAGGTTATACTAGTTTCAAAATAAATCAACAAGTTTTGAAAAGGGAAAAAAAATTACATGGATGATTTAGGTTGACACATAACTTGTTCTTACTATGGATTGCTTAAAATGATTAGTTTTATTGTTTCAATTTATAATTTATTGCAAATCTAGATGTTAGCCACAATATCAAAATAGCAGCTTATTTTTGAAATGTCTTATTACATATCTCAAGCTTAAGGTTTTTATATATATATACTTTTTGGAAGTGAAATATTTGAGTATGCCAAGTTTGTATGTGATATACAACATTAATGTATTATGCCAAGTTTGTGATGATTTAAAAGAAAAATCAGTTTAAAAATTTAGGTATCAAGCTTAAGTTCTATGACTTAGTTATTTTTTTCCGGACCGGTATCAAACCTGATGCTTTTCACATGCCTAATACTAATTGGATTATCAAGGTATCATCACTTAAGTGTAAATTGGATTATCAAAATTGGTTGGAACAAACCTGATCATTCCAAGAACATACTTGGAACATACTTGATCATCCTTTGGTTTTGATACAAACTTAATACTGATTTGATACAAATCTATTTTGGGTTATCAAACTTAGGTTTTGGAGTTCAAATCATGTTTCAGAAATTTTTCTGAAATTGTTAATGCAGTCTGATATCAGAGTTTCAGAACTTATTTGAAATCTGATCGGTCCATAGACCGATCAAGCCTCATCCTGAACGGTCAATGTGACCGATCAGGGCTCTCTCTGATCGACTCAAAAACTGATGAGCTCTGATTTATGACTATCAATTGATAGTGTTTTTTTTTTCTTACTTGCCATATGAAGCATATACATTGTTGCCATGATACAATTATGGTATATGCCTTCATATGCAACTCAACACTTACATTTGTATTTATTTTGGGTTTGGGGAGAGACCCTTGTTTAAGGGGGAGTTATGTTGAAATTTAATAACCATGCCTTTTCGATGTTTGACAAAGGGGGAGAGAATGGTTGATTAAGTTTAGGGTTTGTTAGAATTTAATTATTATAGGGGGAGGACTTTGATTCCCTTACGATAGTTGACTTCATTTGATCTCTAATACCTAAACTTAAATCGGGTTGTCAAAAACAAAAAGGGGGAAATTGTTGATGCAGTCTGACCCGATTATTGTTTTGGTGTTGACACTGATTTAAGTTTGGTTGAGCAAGTTCGGCTTAAGTCCTGGTCAGGGACTGGGCACGAAGTGACGGAAATCCCGGTGAGTGAAGCCGGGTGATTGAAATCGCGGTGAGTGAAGCCGAATCCCGGTGAGTGAAGCCGAGTGACTGAAATCCCGGTGAGTGAAGTTGAGTCTCGGTGAGTGAAGCCGGGTGACGAAAATCCCGGTGAGTGAAGCCGGGTCCCGGTAAGTGAATATGGGTGACGAAAATCCCGCTGAGTGAAGCCGGGTCCCGGTGAGTGAAGCCGGGTGACTGAAATCCCGGTGAGTGAAGCCGGGTTTCGGTGAGTGAAGTCGGGTGACTAAAATCCCGGTGAGTGAAGCCGGGTCTCGATGAGTGAAGCCGGGTCCCGGTGAGTGAAGTCGGGTGACGGAAATCCTGGTGAGTGAAGCCGGGTCCTAGCGAGTGAAGCTAGGTGATAGAAATCCCGGTGAATGAAGCCGGGTCCTAGCGAGTGAAGCTAGGTAACCGAAACCCTGGTGAGTGAAGTCAGGTCCTAGTGAGTGAAGCTAGGTTGAACAAAGTCCCGGTGAGTGAAGTCGGGCATGAAATCTTGGTCCGCGGGACTAAGCATGAGTCAGCCAAGTGTCTGGATCGGTTTGGAGTCCGATTAGAAGTTGACACGAGCTCCCTTGTGAATGGATCGAACTGGTGACCGATCCAGGGAGTCTGATCGTTCTGGTGAACGATCAGAAAGAGAACAGAAGGTTTCTGTTTGGCTCCTGATCGTTCTGGTGAACGATCAGAGAGAGATCAGAATGGTTCTGTGATAAACCTGATCGGTCTGTCTGACCGATCAGGGATCGGTCTGTCCGCACCCTGACCGATCAGGATGGCTCCTGATCGGTCAGGGAGTGACCTGATCGGTGACCAGGCCGATCAGGGCACAACCTGATCGGTCAGGTGACCGATCAGGTGCTTTGGCTAATGGGAGCTTGAGGAAATTCCAGCAAGTTGCTGGATCGGTCATAGTGACCGATCCACGATTCTTGATCGGTTAGTGTGACCGATCACAGAGTCACTGGATCGATCAGGAGGGAGCCTGATCGATCAGGGTCTTCACTGATCGGTCTGGTGACCGATCAGTATCTGATAACTTTAATTTGAATCATTGTTAGATGTCTGATTTCGTTCTGGTTTCTCTTTGAAATCTTGCTGATTCCTTTTGATATGCTTTGCTAATCATCTGATAAGTATGTAGGTGAGACAGGGATGACTCAAACCACGAAGGAGGGTCAAGTGGCGACTTTCGCTTCGGTCAGGTTTGCCCATTTTCCCTTCGCAGGTTTCAACGGCTTCTGGCGCGGGCTGGCAACTGGCTGGCGAAGCTGACGACTGGCCTGAGGCTCGGCTGAAGAAGGTTCAGTGGACTGAGCGAGTTCAGTGGGTTGGTTACAGAGGTTGCAGACGTGCCGGTGAGCAGACGCTTAAGAGGAAGCTGGGAAGCTGAGGAGCGAAGGAGAGCAGACAGAAAACAAGAGAAGTTTTGCTGGGTTGTTTTTGAGCTCTCTGTATAGGTTTTTTGCTTGAGCGTTTCTGTTAGATTTGTGTGAGCTATTCTTCTCATTGTCTCATGCGCTTAACTGATATCATCTGGAGACTGTTGTGGAGAGGTTTCTCCACGGAGAAGGAGACTCTATTCTATCCGGAAGTTCCGGGGTTTGATCTGCCGACGATCAAGGGATCGCCCACCTCACGGGCATGCCAAGGAGTAGGGGCAAGTTATCCCCGAACCTTGTACATCCTCGTGTTAGCGCTGGTTTGGTTTGTTCTTCATTTCTGCATTTCTGTTTGTTTCTGTATTGTTTCCGCTGCTGCTAACCTAAGTGCAGAAAAGTTCAAAGAGCCAAGTTTTTGTGTGTCTGGCTATTCACACCCCCCCTCTCTAGCCATCCAAGGTCCAACATTGATGACTAGAAAAAAGATAAGAAGAAAGGACAGGGTGCGTCAAAGTTGAAAATAATTAGTGACCAAGACAAGAGCAAAGTGCTATAGTGCAATGAGTTTCGATAGCTAATTGGAGATATAGTGAAGTACACTTCTTTCCTAGGGTGCATGATAAAAGAATTTGTGTCATATACATTAAACGGATGGAATGATATAGCTGAAGAAGTGAATGATAGGATGTGGAGTTGTCTTCAAGTAATATATTTAGTTACTCAAATTTTCATTCCCATGTTTATTACAAATGTAGACATAATTTTATGTTATTTAATGTACAACTGACTTATAAAGTTAAGGATTTGGAAAAGAAATCAATTTTTCAAAAATTAGCTAAATTGTGGCGCGATAGAAAATCCAAATTTCAAATACTTGTACACGAAGCTAATAGAAGTCGAGTGACTTCATGAGATCTCAATATTTCGAAGCTTGTATTTATGGATCAAAATCAGTGAGACTTGTTTGTAAAGAGAACATTATCATCTATCTTTCAAGTAAGTATTTATTCACTCAGACAATGATTTAGATGGGAATGTAATGAATTTATTCAAGTTGCAATAGTTGGGCAAGAAACTACTAAGTTTTAATATGTTGGACAGTTTGATTATGTAATTTTAACTAATTTAGGAAAAGTGTGCAAGATTTAGAGCAATAAGGGAAAAAAGATCATATTCACACAATGAGCTGAGAGGTTATGTTTGTTTGACTGACATTATGTAAATATTTTTAAATTTTATAATTTAAGAAATAAGTAATGAGTTATATATTTTTTGAATTATGTTCTAACAATTTTGTATATATTTCTATATTTCATAAAAAGATAAGTCCTGCAAATACAAAAATTACGAGATAGCCAGACCATTTTATATATTTCAGGAAGTGACGTGATGCATCTAAGGTTCGAACCATTTTATGTTGTAATATGTTGGTTGCTTTGTAGAAGCATTAACAATTTCATGAATTGCCAGACATCTAGGTCATCTTCTGGTTTAAAATTCTGTAGGAAGTTACAATATTAAATGTTAGAAATTTAATCCTTCAATAATTCCAAATATATCTCCTCGGTATTTAACTTAGTCGATTCACGACCGTCGGAACTTCCGGGAGGTTGCTTTCGGAGGAAGCAAACTGATTGGTCTTTCACGTCGAGGCTAGTGTTGGACACTATCTTCGTAAAATGATATTGCTCCGCTACTGGTGCTCACGGATAGCAGCAATTCGTTTCTAAGATACAACGACGTCGTCTAGGAATAGTAGCACTTCAAATTTTGAGACCGGCGAACCTTCCGTAGGCTTCTCGAAGTCTCGATGCAGAAGAGAGAGGAGTGCAAATGCTTATAGATTGCAATGCTTGAATGAATGAAATGATCTAGTGGAGGGATCTATTTATATTGAGTGAAGAGGTAAGTACCCTTTGGTTCGGACAGATTTGGACCATTCATAACGAAAGGGTATAACCCTTTAAAGGTCATTTAATCTCGTCCCTTGATCTGAAGAGTTATAACTCTTCAGATCCATCTTGATCTCAGCCATCAGATTAGAATATTTAATCCGACGCCTCAGATCCATTCTCCCTCTTCACATTCAGATCTTTGATCCGACGCTCCAGATCGCACCTTCTTGTGATCTGTCCAGATCTTTGATCCGACGGCCACCATTGAGCGTATCTTGAACAATTAATTTCTCATTCACCCTTATTCGGTTTTGAGCAAATAAATAGTCCAAATTTATCTACGCGAAATGTAGATTTTGATTTTGATGTCAAACTTGACTTTCAACGATCGATGACATCAAAATCGTATCCAACAATCTCCCACATGAATGGAAATTAATGTATGTATTGCATGTATGTATGCTGACACTTTACAAGAGTCCAATCGATAAGTCAATGCATCAGGAAAGGTAGCTTGTGGCTTTGAACCTTCCGTAGTGGAATGCTATCGAGCATACTAGGCTGCGCAGTGAACGTGATGTCTTGAACTGCTCAGCTGTTAGTGTATACTAAGACAATAACACCCACACAGAGACTTATCTCACCCACTTTTAGTTCTCATGGTTGGTTCCGTTTCGGCCATGGACACCATCTTGGATTCATGAGTGTTTCATTGAAGCGATCTGTCTTCACACTCACATAGGTGACACTTCTATCAAGAGTATCCTACCATACTCCACCTTAAAGGTATAGAAGTCATTAAAAGCATAAGCTTGTTGATGCAGTATGACCCTGATTATTGTTTTGGTGTTGACACTGATTTTAGTTTAGGTTGATGATTATGATGATTATGATTAAGTCCTGATCGAGGATTAGGCATGGTATGGAAAGTCCTAGCTTGGAGGGCTAGGTGTTGGAAAATCCTAACCTGGAGGGTTAGGTGTGGAAAATCCTAGCTTGGAGGGCTAGGTGTTGGAAAATCCTAACCTGGAGGGTTATGTATGGAAAATCCTAGCTTCGAGGGCTAGGTGTTGGAAAAGTCCTAATTCGGAAGGTTGGGTGAAAAGTCCTAGCTTGGAGGGCTAGGTGAAAAGTCCTAACTTGGAGGGTTAGGTGCAAAGTCCCAACCAGGAGAATTAGGTGAAAAGTCCTCACTTGGAGGGTCAGGTGCCTAGCTTGGAGGGCTAGGTTGGATGAAGTTCTAACTCGAAAGGGTTGGGTGAAAAGTCCTAGCTTGGAGGGCTAGGTTGGATGAAGTTCTAACTCGGAAGGGTTGGGTGAAAAGTCCTAGCTTGGAGGGCTAGGTGAAAAGTCCTAGCTTGGAGGGCTAGGTGAAAAGTCCTAACTTGGAGGGTTAGGTGCAAATTCCCAACTTGAAGAGTTAGATGGAAAAATCCTTAGCTTGGAGGGCTAAGGTGGATGAAACCCTAGCTTGGAGGGCTAGGTTTGAGTCCCTGGATCGGTCTGGTGACCGATCAGGGATATTGGCACGCTACTCCTTCGTGGATCGGTCTGGTGACCGATCCAGCGATGTCTGATCGGTCTGGTGACCGATCAGGGAGCGCACAGTGAGGTTGGGAACCTACTGTTTTGCTCCTGATCGGTCCGGTGACCGATCAGGGAGCAGGCTATTGCCGTGTTGCTTGGCTCCTGATCGGTCCGGTGACCGATCAGGGAGCAAGCAGCTTCCTCACTGCCTTGCTCCTGATCGGTCTGGTGACCGATCAGGGAGCGAACAGTGAGTGAGTTCCCCCACGGATCAGCTCCTGAACGGTCCGGTGACCGATCAGGGACTTAGGATTTGATTTCCGAGATCACTGTTCATTAGACCTGATCGGTCTGGGTGACCGATCAGGCTTCACTCTGATCAGTCTGGGGACCGATCAGGCTTCACTCTGATCGGTCACCAGACTGATCAGGCGTGTATTGCCGTGAGAGCTGGGAATCTCAGCGAAGCAGTGGATCGGTCTGATGACCGACCCACAAGCCCTGGATCGGTCCGGTGACCGATCACTTTAATTCAAATTGCGTTGTCAGACGCTCTGAACATATCTGATTCTCTGTGCTCACTCACTGATCTTTGATTTTCTGATTGATATGATGTGCTAACAATCTAATTAAGCTGCAGGTGACAGGGGAGGATTCAAACACTCAAGGAGAGTCAATGGAGACCTTTCCTTGGAGCAGGTTTGTCCGTTTTTCCATCTCAGGTTGCAACGGCCGAGCTAAAGACTGGAGCTGAGACTGGAGCTTGGCTGAGGGAAGCTTAGGGAGTCCAGGGAGAGCTCAGTGGTAGCTGGCGTTGGCAGGTGAGCAGCTGGTGGCTGCAGGGATGGTGTCATCTGACGCTTGGTGGAGAAACAAAAGGGCGGAAGAACGCTTCGTTGAAGCAGAGTTCAAGGTTCTAGAGTTCGCGAAACAGTTTTTGCTTGAGTTCTTCCTGCGCCTTTGAGTTCTCCACAACTTGCTTGCGTGATCTGAAGTTCCATCTTGTGCAAGCATCTGAAATCAGAGAAGCAACCGTTCTCTACTTGAGCACCTGGAGGAAGGAACAAGAAGTTCCGAGTCCAACAACGAGAAGACACGGGGAAAGGATTTTTGCGTGAGATCGTCGCTGGGTGGAGCTCTGAGGGAGCTTGCTGTGTTCTTGTCTTTGCCAAGTGCTAAGTAAGATCTTTCTTGTGTTTCATTGTACTTAAACCTATATCTTTGATTGAAACGTTGTGGAGAGGTTTCACCACCGAGAAGGAGGTTGCTTTCTATCCGGTGTTAACCGGGGCTTGATCTGCCGACGATCAAGAGATCGCCCACCTTAAGGGCACGCCAAGGAGTAGGGACAAGTTATCCCGAACCTTATAAACCCTCCTTGTTAGCGATCTTGTTTGTGGTTCTAGTTTGTTTTGGTTTTCTGCATTTCTGCACTTTACTGTGTTCCTTGTTTCTTCTGCTGTGTTACTAACAACTTAAGTGCAGAAATTTGCTAAGTCGTAAAGTCCAAGTGATTGGCTATATTCACCCCCCCTCTCTAGCCATCCGGTTTCCAACAAAGCTTATCCTCACTATATGTGGTAGGACAACACCAAATCATCCTAGGATTGAGATAGTAGAGATAATTATTTCTCTTGTGTTGTTACACAACTTCTGTAACTTCGTTGTCCCATTGAACCAAGATCTTGGGATCTCCAGTCAACAAGGTTGGGTTACCGCTACAGTCATTTTTAGTTGTAGATTTTCAATCCCATTCCTCTTGATGAGCAGTATACTTGATCTCGATTTAGCCTCTTCGTTAGGGGATCTGCCAAATTATCCTTAGATTTGACATAATCGATTGCAATCACTCCGTTCGAGATCAACTGCCTAATGGTATTATGTCGACGACGTATATGTCGTGATTTACCATTATACATACTACTATGTGCCCTTCCAATTACCGATTGACTATCACAGTGGATAAGTACGGCGGGCACAGGTTTTATCCACCTCGGAATATCTTCTAATAAATTCTGCAACCATTCAGCTTCTTCAGCTGCTTTATCAAGTGCTATAAACTCGGATTCCATTGTTGATCGAGCTATGCATGTTTGTTTGGTGGATTTCCAAGATACTGCTCCTCCACCGATCGTGAATACATATCCACTAGTGGATTTAGAGTCTTTTGTATCGGAGATCCAATTAGCATCACAATATCCCTCCAAGACTGCGGGATACTTTCCTTAATGCAATCCGTAGTTCATAGTATATTTTAAATATCTAAGAACTCGCATCACTGCTTTCCAATGGGTGTCGTTTGGATTGCTCGTAAAACGACTCAGTTTGTTGACCACATAGGCAATATTCGAACGATACAGTTTGTGAGATACATCAAACTGCCAATTATCCGGGAATATTCCAATTGCGATATGGGTTCACCATGGTTTTTCGCTAAGTGTTGACTTAGATCCATAGGTATTTTTACAGTAGAGAGATTATATGCATTGAATCTTTTCAATACTGACTCTACATAATGATATTGTTTTAAAACTATCCCATCGGACGTCCTGAGAATTTTAATTCCCAATATGACATCTGCTCGACCCATATCTTTCATGTCGAAACTATTGATCAACATTTTCTTAGTACTCATGATGACATCATGATTACTTCTCATTATGAGCATGTCGTCTACATATAGATAGACGATTATATAACTCTTAGGTGTGCTTTTGACATAAATGCATTTATCACATTCATTTATTCTGAATTCGTTTGACAGTATTATTTTGTCAAATTTTTCGTGCCATTGCTTTGGTGCTTGTTTAAGTCCGTACAACGACTTAACAAGTCGACACACCTTTCCCTCAGTTCCAGGAGCTATGAACCCCTCGTGTTGCTCCATGTAGATTTCTTCTTCCAACTCACCATTTGAGAACGCAGTCTTAACATCCATTTGGTGTATTTCAAGGTCATACAATGCTGCAATGACTATCAGCACTCGTATGGACGTAATCCTTGTCACCGGTGAGTAGGTATCGAAGTAATCAAGGTCTTCCTGTTTCTTGTACCCTTTAGCTACAAGTCCGGTCTTATACTTGTCAATCGATCCATCAGCTTTATACTTGCGTTTTAGTATCCACTTACAACCTAATGGTTTAGTACCAGAAGGAAGGTCTACTAATTCTCAAGTATGGTTATTCATGATGGACTCGATTTCACTATTGACAGCTTCTTTCCACAATGGGCCGTCGGGACCAGAGAGAGCTTCGCTTAGTATTCTTGGGTCCATTTCTGACATGAATGTCATGAAATCCGGCCCGAACGATTTCTCAACTCTAGCCCGTTTGCTCCGACGTGGCTGTTCCCTTTGATTGTCAATTGCCCTTTTATGACAACTAAGTTCTGGAACATTATCTTTGTTAGAATTTCCGTTGTCATTATTTTGAACGTTTTCCTTCTTATTTGGAAACACATCTTCAAAAAATATTGCATTCCGAGATTCTATGGTTGTACCCACGTGAATATCAGGAATGTCTGACTTATGAACTATGAAGCGATATGCACTACTGTTTTGGGCATATCCGACAAATATTGCATCGAACGTTTTAGGTCCGATCTTAATTTGCTTTGGCTTAGGTACTTCGACCTTTGCTAAGCACCCCCACACTTTCAAGTATTTGTACGATGGCTCGCGGCCTTTCCATAGTTCATATGGTGTTTTATCGTTTTTCTTGTGAGGGATTTTGTTGAGAATGTGGTTTGCTGATAATATGACTTCCCCCCACAAATTCTGGGGTAAGCCTGAATTTATCAACAAGGCATTCATCATTTCCTTTAGTGTCCGATTTTTACGTTCGACAACATCATTTGATTGAGGCAAGTAGGGTGCTGTTGTCTGATGGATAATTCCAGATTCTTAACAGAATTCATCAAACGGTGCACCATATTCTCCACCTCTATCGCTACGAATTATTTTAATTCATTTTTTAAGTTGATTTTCAACTTCCGTTTTATAGGTTCTGAAAGCTTCCAGGGTTTCGTCTTTACTTCTTAAAAGAAAGACATAACAAAACCTCTTGCAGTTATCGATAAAAGTAATGAAGTACTTTTTATCTCCTCTAGTTTGCACGAATTTCAAGTCACATAGATCACTATGTATTAATTCTAGAGGAGTCGTTGACCTTTCCACTGAATGAAAAGGTAGTCTCGTCATTTTCACTTCCACGCACACTTCGCATTTGTGTGTTTCGTCAACATCGATGTTCGGTAATAAATTTAGCTTGACGAGACGTTTCAGAGTATTATTATTGACATGCCTAAGCCGATCATGCCATAAATTAAAACACTAAAGAACATAGCTGGAAGCTTTTAATTTATTACCATCAAAATTACGGTGTACAGTCATTACAACCATCTTGAACAAATTTAGTTCTAAATACCCTTTTCCTACGAAGACACCGTTCTTCGTAAGCACAAAGTTGTTGGATTGGAACACTAGTTTGAATCCGGCTTTAACAAGTGTCGATCCTGAAACTAAGTTCTTCCTGATGTCGGGAACATGGAGCACATCAATGAGAGTTAACTCCTTCCCAGACGTCATTTTTAGAATAACTGTCCCGAGTCCAACAATTGAGGACGTCGTGGAATTGCCCATATAGAGCTTTCTTCCACTTATCGGGGTGTACTTGGAGAACATCGCCTTGTCCGAATAGATGTGGCGGGTTGCTCCAGTATCGATCCACCACTGCTTCGGGTTGTCCACCAAATTGGCTTTGAACACGACCACAGTGAGATCCAGAGTGCTGAGATCTATGTCAGCGGAGGTTGCGACTTGGTTCGCAACATTCATTTGGCTTTTGGTTGTCTTCTTCGGGCGTCTGCAGTCTTTGGACATGTGTCCTGACTTTCCACAATTGTAGCACGTGCCCTTGAACTTTTTGCCTTGAGCCTTCTGGTTCGGTTGCTTCGGCTTCTTCGCTTTTGGTTCCGTCAGGTTGGAATCTCGTCGACTGTCCGCTTTGTTCATCTAGAGTCGAATAATTTTCGATTATCCTCCTCTATTCGCACCCGCAGGATGAGGTCTTCAAGTCCCATCTCCTTCTGCTTGTGCTTTAGGTAATTTTTGAAATCCTTCCATGACGGAGGGAGTTTCTCGATTACCGCAGCAACTTTGAATGACTCGTTCAGCGTCATTCCTTCGGCATCCAAATCATGCATTATCAGTTGCATGTCTTGGACCTGAGACGTGACGCTCTTGGAATCCACCATTTTGAAATCCAAAAATCGGTCGACGATGAATTTCTTCAGTCCGGTATTTTCGATTTTGTATTTCTTCTCTAGCGATTCCCACAGTGACTTAGCCGTCTCCATTATGCAATATACGTTATATAGTGCATTGTCCATCGCATTAAGAACATAATTGCGGCATAGGAAGTCTCCGTGTGACCACGCATCGCGAGCAGCCTGGCTCCCGGAATTATTTTCCGTAGCGACTGGCGGGTCTTCACGCAGGAACCGTACAAGGTTCAGCGTGGTTAGGTAGAACATCTTTTGCTCCCATCTTTTGAAGTCAGCTCCATTGAATTTCTCCGGCTTCTCGGCGTGAGGGACGGCGATGGGTATATCGTTGATTTTGAAATCGGCTCCGTTCGACTTCTCGGCGTGAGAGACGACGGTGGTTGGTACATCGTTGACTCTGGCCATATCAGTTTGTTGAATAACTTTATTATAGAGCGGATTCTCTTCAACTTGGTGTGGTGGTGTAGTTGGTTACCACCTCAAATTAACATACAAGAGGTCTGGACCGTTCATAACGAAAGGGTATAACCCTTTCAAGGTCATTTAATCTCGTCCCTTGATCTGAAGAATTATAACTCTTCAGATCCATCTTGATCTCGGCCGTCAGATTAGAACATTTAATTCGACGCCTCAGATCCATTCTCCCTCTTCACATTCAGATCTTTGATCCGACGCTCTAGATCGCACCTTCTTGCGATCTGTCCAGATCTTTGATCCGACGGCCACTATTGAGCGTATCTTGAACAATTAATTTCTCATTCACCCTTATTCGGTTTTGAGCAAATAAATAGTCCAGATTTATCTACACGAAACGTAGATTTCGATTTTGAAGTCAAACTTGACTTTCAACGATTGATGACATCAAAATCGTATCCAACATTAAATACTGTAACACTGGTGTGTAAGTCCCAAGATTTACAAACACTTACGGTGGAACAAATAGACTAAAGAATTCTCTTGTTGCAGATATTGTGCCGCTGGTATTATTGGGTTGTTTGTTTAGTAGTATAAATGACTTTCTAAATCAGTATAACTATCCTTGTTTAGAAGAGAAAAATACCTTTATTATTTTGCCATTGGATTATAAAATATTATATAGTCATGGTATTCTAATTTGTCATTCATATTTTTTTAGTTATTTGTTTATTTTCATATAGTTTTTTATTAGATCTTGATGTTGCTTTCTCATAAATTATCATATTGTATGAAAATTAAATCTTGATGTTGCTTTCTCATAAATTATCATTTTTTATATAAAAACTATTAGAATGTTTACTAGAATCTCAAAACACAACTAATATTGTTGATAATGCAATTAGCACTGTGTTTCACAAAGAAGCTCGAGGTAGAGTGTGCGGCATGAGCTTTAGAGTTATACCATCAAAAGTTTGAGCTTCTGTGCAAAAAAAAGTGGAATTGTTCAACAACTTTAAATTATAGTACACAACGTTCTACAACAAACGGAAGAAATGAGACAACAAAATCAGCTAGAAATGCAAGAAATGAGGTCCATGTTTTTACAAAGTATAAGGCAACAAGATCATCAAGAATAGGTTAGTAAGTAGACAACATATACAATAAATTTCGATATACACTTAAATGTTTTTGAATTATCATGAAGATATTACTTAACACAATTGTGTTGTTAAATCAGATTGCAAGTGGTGGCGTTTGTAGTGGTATTGTTAGAGTTTTGTGACCCGAATTCAGTTTAATCCGTTAATTTATTATTAGATATTTTTCTTATTAATATGTTAATTAACAGATTCTTTATAAATCTATTAATTAACAGTTTCGTTATTAATTTTTCATTTGACTAAGTATTCTAAGGTCTCTATAAATTGTGTATCTCATGGACAAGTTTTAATCAATCAAGAAAGTTATTTGGTTACCTCTTCTTTCTTTCTCTCTACTTCTCTTTTCTCTATACTTCTCTTTACATTATCAGAGCCACCGACTTTGTATTCCACCGTTCATAGTGATTTTTCCTCCTCTGCCCGTGATTTTTCCCGTCAAGGGTTTTCCACGTAAATCTGGTGTGTTCTCTATTGTTCTTGTTATCATTTTTCGTGTTAATCTCGTTACAAGTGGTATCAAAGCAAGGTTGGTTTTGAAGATTTCAACCGGGATTAATGACAACGGCAAACATGAAGTATGATATTCCGCTTTTGGATCACAATACCAGGTTTACGCTGTGGCAAGTTATGATGCGAGCGGTGCTAGTGCATCTGTACTTAGACGACGCACTATTCGGGATAGACAACATGCCCTCGACATGGACAAACGAGGAAAAGGAATGTAAGGATCGAAAAGCCCTATCTCATATCTACCTTCACCTATCGAATGAGATTTTACAGGATGTTTTAAAGGAGAAATCCGCTGCTGCACTATGACTAAAACTGGAGCAGTTGTCCATGAGAAAAAGTCTTACGAGCAAACTGGGTCTGAAACAATGTTTGTATTCTCATCGCATGGTAGAAGGTACGTCGTTAAGAGATCATTTGACCGTGTTTAAGGAAATTGTCTCTGACCTAGAGGCTTTGGAGGTCAAATATGACGATGAAGATTTAGCATTGATCTTACTGTGTTCTTTACCCTCGTCATATACTACTTTTAGAGATACTATTTTATATAGTTGTGATACTCTTACTCTGAATGAAGTTTATGATTCATTATTTTCAAAAGAGAAAATGAAATAGCTTGTCGAAGGATCTGAGGCTCAGGGTGAGGGTCTTATTATTCGAGAAAGGACTCAGGAGGAAGACTCTGATGGTAATATCAGGGGCAGGTCAAAATCCAGAAATGGCGATAAGATCAGTAATTATTGCAAGAAGAAGGGTCACATCAAATCAGAATGTTACAAGTTGCAAAATAAGAATAAAAGGGCAGGTGAAAATTCGAGGGGAAAACAATCAGAGAAGTCTGGTGAGGCTAATGTTGTTGAAAATCACAGTGATGGTGAACTTCTCATTGCATCTGATGCTGATTTAAAGCAGAGTGAGGAATGAATTCTTGATTCTGGCTGTACGTTTCATATGTGTCCCAATCGGGACTGATTTTCAACATATGAAACTGTTTCGAGTGGTACAGTTTTGATAGGCAATAATGTATCCTGCAGAATCGTTGGTATTGGTACGGTCAGAATTAAGATGTTTGATGGTGCCATTTGGACACTTGGTAATGTGAGGCACGCCCCTGATTTGAAGAGAAATATGATCTCTTTGAGTATTCTTGATTCTAAAGGGTACAAGTATATTGGTGAAGGTGGAGCTGTGAAGGTCAGTAAAGGGTCTCTTGTTGTGATGAAGGGACTAAGGAGAACCGTCAATTTATATGTTTTGCAAGGATCCACAGTAATTGGTGATGTTGCTGTCACAAGGTGGCTTGATAAAAGAAGATCACTTACGGGGTACATGTTCATTGTTGGTGGTTGTGCTATCAGTTGGAAAGCTACTTTGCAGAATACAGTTGCATTATCCACTACAAAGGCTGAATATATGGCTATTGCAGAAGCTTGTAAGAAAGCTATTTGGTTTAAAGGATTCTACAGTGAGCTTAGCGAAGACTTGCAGATTACTATAGTCTTTTGTGATAGTCAGAGTGTCATTTTCCTCACGAAGGATCAGATGTTTCATGAGAGGACAAAACACATTGATGTGAGGTATCATTTTATACGTGATGTTATTGCTCGTGGTGATATTATTGTCAGGAAGGTCAGTACTCATGATAATTCTGCTAATATGATGACTAAGTCACTCCTTATAGCCAAGTTTAAGCATTGCTTGGACTTGGTTGGTGCTAGATGCTGAGATTTGCCTGTGAGGCTTTTGTGGAAGAGGTGGAGAATGTTCTTTTAAAAATTTGTGGAATTCGCGTCAAGGTGAAGATTGTTAGAGTTTGGTGACCCGAATTCAGTTTAATCCGTTAATTTATTATTAGATGTTTTTCTTATTAATATGTTAATTAACAGATTCTTTATAAATCTATTAATTAACAGTTTCGTTATTAATTTTTCATTTGACTAAGTATTCTAAGGTCTCTATAAATTGTGTATCTCATGGACAAGTTTTAATCAATCAAGAAAGTTATTTGGTTACCTCTTTTTTCTTTCTCTCTACCTCTCTTTTCTCTATACTTCTCTTTACTTTATCATAGCCGCCGACTTTTTATTCCACCGTTCATAGTGATTTTTCCTCCTTTGCCCGTGGTTTTTCTCGTCAAGGGTTTTCCACATAAATCTGGTGTGTTCTCTATTGTTCTTGTTATTATTTTTCGTGTTAATCTCGTTACAAGTGGTATCAAAGCAAGGTTGGTTTTGAAGATTTCAACCGGGATTAATGACAACGGCAAACATGAAGTATGATATTCCGCTTTTGGATCACAACACCAGGTTTACGCTGTGGCAAGTTATGATGCGAGCGGTGCTAGCGCATCTGGACTTAGATGACGCACTATTCGAGATAGACAACATGCCCTCGACATGGACAAACGAGGAAAAGGAATGTAAGGATCGAAAAACCCTATCTCATATCTACCTTCACCTATCGAATGAGATTTTACAGGATGTTTTAAAGGAGAAATCCGCTGCTGCACTATGACTAAAACTGGAGCAGTTGTCCATGAGAAAAAGTCTTACGAGCAAACTGGGCCTGAAACAATGTTTGTATTCTCATCGCATGGCAGAAGGTACGTCGTTAAGAGATCATTTGACCGTGTTTAAGGAAATTGTCTCTGACCTAGAGGCTTTGGAGGTCAAATATGACGATGAAGATTTAGCATTGATCTTACTGTGTTCTTTACCCTCGTCATATACTACTTTTAGAGATACTATTTTATATAGTTGTGATACTCTTACTTTGAATGAAGTTTATGATTCATTATTTTCAAAAGAGAAAATGAAATAGCTTGTCGAAGGATCTGAGGCTCAGGGTGAGGGTCTTATTATTCGAGAAAGGACTCAGGAGGAAGACTCTGATGGTAATATCAGGGGCAGGTCAAAATCCAGAAATAGCGATAAGATCAGTAATTATTGCAAGAAGAAGGGTCACATCAAATCAGAATGTTACAAGTTACAAAAATAAGAATAAAAGGACAGGTGAAAATTCAAGGGGAAAACAATCAGAGAAGTCTGGTGAGGCTAATGTTGTCGAAAATCACAGTGATGGTGAACTTCTCGTTGCATCTGATGCTGATTTAAAGCAGAGTGAGGAATGAATTCTTGATTCTGGTTGTATGTTTCATATGTGTCCCAATCGGGACTGGTTTTCAACATATGAAACGGTTTCGAGTGGTGCAGTTTTGATAAGCAATAATGCATCATGCAGAATCGTTGGTATTGGTACGGTCAGAATTAAGATGTTTGATGGTGTCATTCGGACACTTGGTAATGTGAGGCACGTCCCTGATTTGAAGAGAAATATGATCTCTTTGAGTATTCTTGATTCTAAAGGGTAACAATATACTGGTGAAGGTGGAGCTGTGAAGGTCAGTAAAGGGTCTCTTGTTGTGATGAAGGGACTAAGGTGAACCGCCAATTTATATGTTTTGCAGGGATCTACAGTAATAGGTGATGTTGCCGTCACAAGGTGGCTTGATAAAAGAAGATCACTTACGGGGTACATGTTCATTGTTGGTGGTTGTGTTATCAGTTGGAAAGCTACTTTGCAGAATGCAGTTGCATTGTCCACTACAGAGGCTGAATATATGGCTATTGCAGAAGCTTATAAGAAAGCAATTTGGTTGAAAGGATTCTACGGTGAGCTTAGCGAAGACTTGCAGATTACTACAGTCTTTTGTGATAGTCAGAGTGTCATTTTCCTCACGAAGGATCAGATGTTTCATGAGAGGACAAAACACATTGATGTGAGGTATCATTTTATACGTGATGTTATTGCTCGTGGTGATATTATTGTCAGGAAGGTTAGTACTCATGATAATCCTGCTGATATGATGACTAAGTCACTCCTTATAGCCAAGTTTAAGCATTGCTTGGACTTGGTTGATGCTAGATGCTGAGATTTGCTTGTGAGACTTTTGTGGAAGAGGTAGAGAATGTTCTTTTAAAAATTTATGGAATTCGTGTTAAGGTAAAGATTGTTAGAGTTTGGTGACCCGAATTCAGTTTAATCCGTTAATTTATTATTAGATATTTTTCTTATTAATATGTTAATTAACAGATTCTTTATAAATCTATTAATTAACAGTTTCATTATTAATTTTTCATTTGACTAAGTATTCTAAGGTCTCTATAAATTATGTATCTCATGGACAAGTTTTAATCAATCAAGAAAGTTATTTGGTTACCTCTTCTTTCTTTCTCTCTACCTCTTTTTTCTCTTTACTTCTCTTTACTTTATTAGAGCCGCCGACTTTGTATTCCACTGTTCATAGTGATTTTTTCTCCTCTGCTCGTGGTTTTTCCCATCAAGCGTTTTCCATGTAAATCTGGTGTGTTCTTTATTATTCTTGTTGTCATTTTTCGTGCTAATTCGTTACAGGTATTGGGAATGAATTTGGTAGCAATAGTGATATCAATATTGGTGCAAAAAAAAAGTGATGATTTTGGTCATGTTTCTCAGGTAATTATCATAAAATTATGTATTTCTTCTAAACCATAAAATTATTATAAAAAATAGATTTGATTGAATTAATAACTTTGTATTGTTTATTTACAGTCAAATTTGAGGAATGTGAGTCTTGCAGATATCCCTACTAATATTAAATGTAAGATGCTTAATTGGTCTGCTGATGAACTAGTTGTTATAGAAGGTCGAATTACATCCACAGATCCAAACACAAAAGTGCATCACGTCATTCTTGGTGGATCATATTGAAAAGTTTGGGTTGACAAGGTTTTGGTGGGAAAGGTGGACCTAATTCGACTAAATGGTAAAATACAGTTTCTCGATGATGCAATAAAAAGCATGGTCGCATAGTTATCTAAATTTATAGGCTTGTCTAATAGATACATATTCTATTTATTTGTGTATATTGAAATTTAATTGAAGTTTTGTAATAGCTACTTTTGGATCTTCGGATATTGTTTTGGTATAATGAAATATGACTTTATTAATTTTGTGTGGATTATATTTACTAAATTTATTGTAAAATGTGTGCTGATTGTTTTGGTATAATGAAATTATTTTTATAATATAGATAAGACTATCAACATCGCACAGTTGTGTGTTGTGGATTAGAATATTAACAGCATGCATTTGCATGCTGCAGAAAATATTATCCGCGATGTGCACTACAAGAAAACCTCTAATTAATAATGATTTTTCACCATTGTTGTAGATCCAAAAAATTATTGTTAAAAGACGTGTTGTTAAAAGGGACACTCAAAGACAATGGTTAAAAATTATTGTCTTTTGATCAACGAGAATAATTTTTCACTATTGTCTTTGAGTGCATTAGATAATTGTCTCACAATGTGTATAAACCGATATCTTTGGATGGAATAGATAACAGTTTGAAAACAAATAAAAACTATTGTCTTTTGTTTAAGGTTTGCAACAGTCTAAAACACTTGTTTTTGGTTGTGTTTTGTATCATTTTAAAATCGTTGTCTTATTTAAATAGTATATTTACAAAATCGTTGTCTTATATTTAAAAAATAAAGTATTTAAATATTAAAAGAATATTAGACTAACTATACTTCAAACTATGTATCAGTCAAAGCTTATATTAAATCAATCCAAATATCATTAAAGTATCATTAATGAAGAACATACATGCATGAATTGCAAAGTATCATCATCAAAGTCACCCCTCAAGCAACGGTTCCCAAACCCTCCCTTACCCATTACTCTTTTGAACTTGTTTGTGAATCTTTATATCTTCGTATGTGAATTGACAATCTCTTTGGATAATGTTTCGTTCTCTGGAATTGTGATCTTCTGAACCAACTTCATTGCATCTTCCTATTTCGGCTTTGGACTCTCAATAGGTGCTTCAAGATCAAACATAAAAGTGTATAAATGATAACTTTGCAATGGCATATAAAACATGTAGGCACACAGAACTTACATTGTTGTTGCGATCTTTGGTTTTTTCTTCTTGTAAAGAAGATCACCAATAACGAAAGACTAATAATATGACAACTGTAATCACACAAATAATATTGATTATGGTAGGACTTTTCTTCTTTCCCTCATGAGTACTATAGGCATCACAAAGACCTATGTCATTGCCCGTTGGCCATTATGACAACAAAGAAATTATTTGTAAGAATAATGAGATTTTCTTTTTGACAAGTTCTAATGAAACCAAGCAAAAGTATATACATCAGAACTAGTAAGCCTTTCCCCTTTCGATCAAATATGCTTTGTGGAATTGAACCATCAAGGTTGTTGTTGTTATTTGACAAGTTTCTACAAAAATGTCAAAGTAAATAACTTCCGTGTAGTTCAAAAGCAAATATGGATGAGGTTCAAAAGAAATTGTACACTTACAACACTTGAAGCGTGGACAAATTTGCAAGAAATGATGGTATAGAGACATTGAAGTGATTGCATGATAAGTCCCTATATTAGAATAAAATATGAGAAATAATATAACCATCTAAAGTAATCATAAAGTAAGAAAACGGAGCGTTAATGAAATCTAATTTAATTGCATCAAAATGAAAGACATAAACATAGAGAAATCAAAGCAATCAAACTAACAAAACATCACAAACAATTAAACTAGAGAAATTGCCTAGCATAGCAAATGGAAAAGCATCTCAACAAACAACTAGTGGCCACTAATCAATTAAATCCAAGTATGTGCAATCTGAACCATAGAAAGTCAAATTAAAATAAGCACTTATCATTGAACAATTAACAATCCACCAACATAAACCAATGCATAAAGAAATCCAACCAAGCAAAAGAAATAAACCCAACACAAAGTCAAATTAAAATAATCACTTAACATTTAACAATTAACAATCCACCAACGTAAACCAATGCATAAAGAAATCCACCCCAGCAAATGAAATAAACCCAACACATGAAGATCAACCTAAGTTTCGGATGGATGGCCAGAAGATGAAATAAACTGCCAAAGAGGAGCTGCTGCCCTCTCCTCTTCTAACCCAAAGAAGAGAGGGAAGAGGGCTGCCGGAGCCTGGAATGAACTGTCAAAGAGGAGCAAGTTGCCCTCTCCTCTTCTAACCCGAAGAAGAGAGGGAAGAGGGCTGTTGGAGAATGGAACGAACTACCGGAAGCGACGGGGCTGCCGTCTCCTCTTCTAACCTGAAGAGGAGGTGGATCTCCGGCGGAGGAAGTGGCTGGCGTAGGAAAGGAAGATTGAGGATTTGGTGGTGGAGAAGAGGCTCTCCTCTTCTAACCCAAAGAGGAGAGGTGAACAAGAGAGGAGGGCAGTCGACCGGTCAACGGAAGAGAGGTGGAGGCCGGCTGGCGGTGGAGAGGCGGAAGTCGACCGGCGGATGGAGGAGATGGAAGATAAATGATGGTGGCGTTAGTTTCTTTTCAGTGTGAGAGAGGAAGGAGGAATGGACTTATCTATCTATCAATCTATTAATATCTATAAAACACAGTTTTTGTTACAGTATGCATGCAGACGTGACATTCACAAACAACTTACGATTCCCGCCTAAACCAAATCTAAGTTTTATCTTTTAGATTTTTTAATTTTTAATTTTTTAATTAGTTTTTTATTTCTCTTTTTTCTTTCCTCCCCTAACCCCTTTGATGGCCGACCCTTTCTCTACTCTGCCCTCTATTGGCCTCCCTCTCCTAACCCCTCTGATCACCGTCCCTTTCTCTGCTCTGTCTCCGCCACCTTTGTCGTCGTCCCTTTCTCTGCTCTGCCCTCTATTGGCCTCCCTCCCCTAACTCCTTTAATCGTCGTCCCTTTCTCTACTCTACCACCGCCACTTTTGTCATCATCTCCTTCGATTGTGCCACCGTCTCCTTCGATTCGGTCGTCTACGTTGTCGCCCTCTCCTGTGCCACCCTCTTCTTCGATTCTGCAGAAGTTTCCTTCGATCCGGTCGTCTACATTGCCGCCATCATCTTTGCCGTCGTCTCCTTTGATCCTTCAAATCGGTAATGGGAATAACGTTCAAGATTTGTTTCCTTCTCTAATCAAATTGAGATTTATTGATAAAGAGACATTGGTACTCTTCTTTATTTAAACATCAGGAGTCCCCAAACAATAACGATAAGGATAATGTGATTTCCTTGAAGAAAAAATTACAATCTATTAGGTAATACATTGTTTCTCTATATTTTGTAATTCTTCTATTGCATTTCTTTTTACCTATTTTTGACCACAACAGGTCAGTTGATAGAAATGATGTCATGCCCGTTAATGTACTATGGTCATATCATCGCTCTCAACTATGCACCTAATTTTGCCTATGTTTCCCTCTGCATGCTTAAGGAGGCTATTAGATCACTCTTCAACCAATTCATGAATGCATAAATGAATGTGAAGAGAAAATACGGTAAATTATGCCAATTTTTTGAAAAAAAAAATAAAATGGAAGGCAAGAATCAACTTTGCTATATCTATCTAGAGTATGATGAATAGGTTTATACTTGTTAATGCCTATTACTGTATTCTATCACTAGAGTATGATGAATTGGTTTATTTTTTTATTTGCTTTTAAGTTCCAATGCATCTGATAACTATTTCCTTAATGAACAGATATATTTATATTCATCTTTTAAGTTCCAATGCATACAGTTAATGAAGGTTAATTTCTAATTGGGCATTAGTTAATATCTGTTACTGCATCCCATCACATGCTTTCCATGAATAGGTTTATTCTTTTATTTACTTTTAAATTCCAATGCATCTAATAACTATTTTCTTAATGAACATGTATATTTATATTCATCTTTTAAGTTCTAATGCATCTCATCACTTGCAGCCACCATCTTTAAAATATATATATATATATATATATATATATATATATATATATATATATATGTATATATATATATATGTATATTTTTTTCCTATTAAGTTCCAATGCATCTAATAATTATTTTATTTGTTATAGCTTTTATTTTTATTATCTTTTAAGTTTCAATGTATCCAATACTTATTTTCTCAATTAATGAAGGTTAATTTCTGGTTGGACATTAGTTAATACCTATTACTGGTGTATTATTTAACTTATTTATCTTTGGTATACGAGTTGACTGTATGTCATAATATGCCTTAGTTTAAAATTTGAATTTCAAAGGGATAGTTACTGTCTATATATACTCATTCCTGTTAACACATCTTCACCTATAGTCTATCCCAACTATCCTTCTTTGTTTCTTTGTAGGCCTTGAAGTGCTGATATCGGTGCGCCTTGGAAACACACCTCTCCCTGATAACCATGGATTTGCAACGATAAAATCCTTCGCGGAAATATAAAGTAAGAAATTATACTTACTGTGGAGAGTAGCAATGCTCTCTTGATTGTTCGTTCTGTTGAGGAAGGAGGAGGTGGAATTGCAGTTTAAAGAGTCAACTATCAATTGCATTGATGGACTCAATGCTAAAACTTTGAAGACTTATAACTCAACTCAGTTTGCATTTGCCTGGGGTCACTGCCATTGGATTTCCATCATTCTATTTGTCAAAATAAGCTTTTGGTAGTTGACTTTATATATCTTTCATAATTATTATTTTGAAATGATTGATGGCACAGCAAGAACATTCAAGTTTGATTTGAATTACATCCTATTTAAATTTGATATGAAACATCTTGAAGGAATAATACTGAGAAAATTTCTATTAAATTAATAGATAACTAAAATTTATAATAATACTTAAGGATTATGGATGCTTTATATGGGCTCGCTGGAGGAACTATTTTTGCTACAAAGTTATTTTAAGAGATACAATTTTTATATAGATTTACTATTATAAAACAAAACAAATTCTAGATATGAGCTCACAAAAACCTTATAATTTGAGTCATTTCAATTATAAACTTTTTATTTTAATTTTTCATTTAATAATAAAAATTGACATATATATATTATCACTAAATATGTTATTTGAATTGTATAAGATTCTCGTGTATCGCACGGGTATTACACTAGTAAAGAAATATTTACCAAAGGGCGTACTCAAAAATTGGTATTTACCAAAAGACGTATCATGGTTTCATTGTTACCAAATAACGCACTTATTTTAGTGAACTTCCTCTTATACCCCTCCTGCCAAAGTACCGCATGTCATTCTCTTTCTCTTTCTCTTTCTCATTCTTAATAACGAATTCCGAGACATTTGAAAAAAAAAATTTCAGATTTTTTATTTTAAAATAATATATTATGGAATCGGATAAAAAACGTAAGATAAAAATCGAAAAAATATTTCAATTGAAAAAATATCTCATCAAACGTGATTTCAAATATATACAGAGATCATTTTATATAAATTACATGAGCGGAGATCATTTTTATATTTGATTAATATTAATTAATATATTAAATAATATTTAATTAATATATTAATATATAAACACATTGAAATTAGAAAGGCCTGAAATCTTTTGATTTCAGGCCCAGCGTGTGCCTGAAATCAAACCCAATGTGGGCCTGAAATAAAATATTTCAGGCCCAGCGTGGGCCTGAAATAAAATATTTCAGGTCCAGCGTGGGCCTGAAATAAAATATTTCAGGCCCAGCATGGGCCTGAAATCAAATGATTTCAGGCCCTGCGTCGAATTGAAATTATGTGTTATGATATGTTATTTTACGTAGGTCTAAAACATAAAGAAACATCTCATTATATTTTTGAAATCACAATAAAAATTATTAAGAAAGACTACCTTACGAGAGAAATTCTAATTAATATAAAATTAACATTATATTAAAAATGAATTATATATATATATCGATTCTTTGAATAAAGAAGTCAAATATTATTTATTATATTAATTTAAATATTATATATTATATTAATATATTTATTTTAATATATTTTCATAGGAGGGCCTGAAGTCATCTGAAGTCAGATGACTTCAGGCCCTGCGTAAATAATTAATTTAATAAAAATAATTAATTATAAAAAAAATCTTCTTTTGATTATTTTTGATTTCCAAATTTTTAATGATTATAAATTATGTTGTAATAGGAGTTTTCTAGGTCTATCAGTGGGTTTCGCTCAAAACCCACTGATATTTTTTCAGAAATCCAGATATGGGAGATCCATCAGTGGGTTTTACTCAAAACCCACTGATGGAACTAAACTACACCTATTACTTTGGGGGAAATAATAATTTGAGGTTTGGACACTTAAAATACATTCTCCTAACTCTACCCTAACTATTGATAATGTTTTTCAGAAATCCAGATATGGGAGGTCCATCAGTAGGTTTTACTCAAAACCCACTGATGGAACTAAATTACACCTATTGCTTTGGGAAAAATAATAATTCGAGGTTTGGACACTTAAAATACATTCTCCTAACTCTACCCTAACTATTGATAATGTTTTTCAGAAATCTAGATATGGGAGGTCCATCAGTAGGTTTTACTCAAAACCCACTGATGGAACTAAATTACACCTATTGCTTTGGGAAAAATAATAATTTGAGGTTTGGACACTTAAAATACATTCTCCTAACTCTACCCTAACTATTGATAATGTTTTTCAGAAATCCAGATATGGGAGGTCCATCAGTGGGTTTTGCCCAAAACCCACTGATGGAAGAACTAAACTACACCTATTACTTTGAGAAAATTAATAATTTAATAATTTTTAAAAATATAAATAAATAATTTTTTTATATTTGATTAATATAAATTAATATATTTAATAATATTATTAAATATATTAATATATAAAAATAAAAAAAAGCTGATTTTTTGATTTCAGGCAGCGTGGGCCTGAAATCAAAAGATTTCAGGCCCAACGTGGGCCTGAAATAACTCAAGGCCTGAAATTAAATAATTTCAGGCCCTGCGTAAAATTGAAATCATGTGTTATGATAGGGTTTTTTACGTAGGTCTAAAATATAAAGAAACATCTCTTTATATTTTTGAAATCACAATAAAAATCATTGAAAAAGACTACTTTACGAGAGGAATTCTAATTAATATAAAATGACCATTATATTAAAAATGAATTATATATATATATATATATATAAATATAAAGAAGTAATAGGTTATTTATTATATTAATATTATATTATATATTATATTAATATATTATATTTTAATAGATTTTGATAGGAGGGCCTGAAGTCATTTGACTTCAGGCCCTCCTTAGGCCTGAAGTCAGATGACTCCTTGGGCCTGAAGTCATCTGACTTCAGGCCCTACGTAAATAATTAATTTAATAAAAATAATTAATTATAAAAAAAACTTCTAATGATTATTTTTGGTGTCCAAACTTCTAATGATTAAAAATTATATTGCAATATGAGTTTTCTAGGTCTATCAGTGGGTTTCGCTCAAAACCCACTGATATTTTTTCAGAAATCCAGATATGAGAGGTCCATCAGTGGATTTTGCTCAAAACCCACTGATGGACTAAACTACACCTATTGCTTTGGGAAAAATAATAATTTGAGGTTTGGACACCTAAAATACATTCTCCTAACTCTACCCTAACTATTGATAATGTTTTTTCAGAAATCCAGATATGGAAGGTCCATCAGTGGATTTTGCTCAAAACCCACTGATGGACTAAACTACACCTATTACTTCAAGCCTAAGGAGGGCCTGAAGTCAAATGACTTCAGGCCCTCCTATCAAAATCTATTAAAATATAATATATTAATATAATATATAATATTAAATTAATATAATAAATAACCTATTACTTCTTTTTATATATATATATATATATAATTCGTTTTTAATATAATGATCATTTTATATTAATTAGAATTCCACTCGTAAAATAGTCTTTCTCAATGATTTTTATTGTGATTTCAAAAATATAAAGAGATGTTTCTTTACATTTTAGACCTACGTAAAAAACCCTATCATAACACATGATTTCAATTCGACGCAGGGCCTGAAATCATTTAATTTCAGGCCCTGAGTTATTTCAGGCTCACACTGGGCCTGAAATATTTCTATTTCAGGCCCACGCTGGGCCTGAAATAAAATATTTCAGGCCTAGCGTGGGCCTGAAATAAAATATTTCAGGCCCAGCGTGGGCCTGAAATCTTTTGATTTCAGGCCCACGCTGCCTGAAATAAAAAAATCAGTTTTTTTATTTTTTTATATATTAATATATTTAATAATATTATTAAATATATTAATTTATATTAATCAATTATAAAAAAATTATTTATTTATATTTTTAAAAATTATTAAATTATTAATTTTCTCAAAGTAATAGGTGTAGTTTAGTTCTTCCATCAGTGGGTTTTGGGCAAAACCCACTGATGGACCTCCCATATCTGGATTTCTGAAAAACATTATCAATAGTTAGGGTAGAGTTAGGAGAATGTATTTTAAGTGTCCAAACCTCAAATTATTATTTTTCCCAAAGCAATAGGTGTAATTTAGTTCCATCAGTGAGTTTTGAGTAAAACCCACTGATGGACCTCCCATATCTGGATTTCTGAAAAACATTATCAATAGTTAGGGTAGAGTTAGGAGAATGTATTTTAAGTGTCCAAACCTCAAATTATTATTTTTCCCAAAGCAATAGGTGTAATTTAGTTCCATCAGTGGGTTTTGAGTAAAACCCACTGATGGACCTCTCATATCTGGATTTATGAAAAACATTATCAATAGTTAGGGTAGAGTTAGGAGAATATATTTTAAGTGTCCAAACCTCAAATTATTATTTTTCCCAAAGCAATAGGTGTAGTTTAGTTCCATCAGTGGGTTTTGAGTAAAACCCACTGATGGATCTCCCATATCTGGATTTTTGAAAAAATATCAGTAGGTTTTGAGCGAAACCCACTAATAGACCTAGAAAACTCATATTACAACATAATTTATATTCATTAGAAATTTGGACATCAAAAATAATCAAAAGAAGATATTTTTATAATTAATTATTTTTATTAAATTAATTATTTACGCAGGGCCTGTAGTCATCTGAAGTCAGATGACTTCAGGCCCTCCTATGAAAATATATTAAAATAAATATATTAATATAATATTTAATATTTAAATTAATATAATAAATAATATTTGACTTCTTTATTCAAAGAATCGATATATATATATATATATAATTCATTTTTAATATAATGTTAATTTTATATTAATTAGAATTTCTCTCGTAAGGTAGTCTTTCTTAATGATTTTTATTGTGATTTCAAATATATAAAGAGATGTTTGTTTATGTTTTAGACCTACGTAAAAAAACCTATCATAACACATAATTTCGATTCGACGCAGGGCCTGAAATCATTTGATTTCAGGTCCTGAGTTATTTCAGGTCCACGCTGGCCCTGAAATATTTTATTTCAGGCCCACGCTGGGCCTGAAATATTTTATTTCAGGCCCACACTGGGCCTGAAATCAAAAGATTTCAGGCCTTTCTAATTTGAATGTGTTTATATATTAATATATTAATTAAATATTATTTAATATATTAATTAATATTAATCAAATATAAAAATGATCTTCGCTTATCTAATTTATATAAAATGATCTCTGTATATATTTGAAATCGCGTTTGATGAGATATTTTTTTAATTAAAATATTTTTTCGATTTTTATCTTACGTTTTTTATCCGATTCCATAATATAATATTTTAAAATAAAAAATCTGAAAAAATCTTTTCAAATGTCTCGGAATTCGTTATTAAGAATGAAAAAGAGAAAGAGAAAGAGAATGACATGCAGTACTTTGGCAGGAGGGGTATAAGAAGAAGTTCATTAAAATAAGTGCGTTATTTGGTAACAATGAAACCATGGTACGTCTTTTGGTAAATACCAATTTTTGGATACGCCCTTTGGTAAATTGCCGAAATATAATAGGGCTAAATTCTCATTACTTTGAATTTTTATTTTCTAAAAAATTAATTTTTAATAAATAAAATTTTCTAATATTTTGACATTATTTATCATAAAAACATTTCAAAACAATTAAAATTGGATTTTATTTTTTTAAAAAAATTAAATACTTTTCGAAGAGTAAAAAATATTTATGCAAAGATTTAAATCGAGTTATTAGATTTTAAAAGAGATGAAATATATCTTTTGAAAATTTATAAAATTTCTTAGAAATATTAGATCAATTTGAGTCAAAATTATTTATCTTTTTAATAAATGAAATATATCTTATTTCTCATTTTATATAAAGAAATCTTTCCCCTTTATTTCTTTCCTCCTACCATCCCTACGTTTTTTGCACACAAATAAATTAGATTTAATATTCACTAAAAAGAAACTATATAGTTCACAAGATAACTTAAATGTTACACTAGAAAGTACAAACATAATCAAATTGTAACAAGAGTTGTGAATCTCTTATATGCTAGAAGGATTATTTGTATCTCTTTTCCATCATAGTTGGATAAATTTAGAAAGATATTTGCGAGAAATAAAACAAACTTAGTTGTTGCAATCATAGTCGGTTATTTTAAACGTGTAAGTATGTATGTGTGTATAAAAAACAACTTAATTTTAAAGACAACGTCATTATCTTAGACCCCAAAACACGCACATAGACAACATTTTAATAAAGTTGTTGTCTATTACTATATAAGCAACACTAATAGACAATAGTTGCTTAGAAACGTTGTCGTAGGCCCAAAAAATAAGCTAATAGACAACGGTTTTAAAAAATTATTGTCTTTGGCATATATAAGACAATAATTTTAAAAAACTGTTGTCTTTGGCATACATAAGACAATGATTTTTTAAAAAGCGTTGTCTTTTTTTTTTGACAAAAATGGCCACCAACAACGATTTCCAATAAAACTATTGTCAAATGAAAAAAAGACAATAGTTTCTCGAAAAACCATTGTCTATTAGGTATTATTGAATCAAAATTTCTTGTAGTGGTGCATTGTGCGTTGTAGATATTATTTTTTGTGGTGTGCATTATGTTCCGCCAATAATTTAGGACTTTCAACAGCTTTTAATTGTGCAGCATGCAATGCGTGCTGCGGAAAGTGAATTTGCCCGCTATGAAAAGTCATTTTTGTTGTAGTGTTAAAATTTTAAACTTTGTCTCAATGATGACCTTAGTAATCTCAAAAATCACATCAAACTAGAACAATTAAATTCCTAGAAATTAATCTCTTGAGTGTAATCATGCCTCAGACCAAAACTTCACAATCTAGATTAAGAAATATGAGTTTTTGAAATTTTATAATCTTGAGATAATTTGACCCAAACTCACTAATACTTACTCATTAACACCACTAAAGGATTTCTAATACTCCCTTGGTATAGACCATGTTATTGTAAATACCACAGGTTGATTTTGATGTGATCAACTAATTTAAGTTAGATCCCCGGGTACTCTGAAATCAAGCACGTCCTATGCGGCGATTGTTAAACCAATTTCCCCACGAGTTACAAAGAAAAGTTTTGCGGATATAGGACTCAACTTTAAGCCTATTTCCATCTATAATAATAAGCCAGGGATATTTTACACTGAAGAGGAGATCTCAGGTATGGCAATTCCATATCAGTTTTCTCTAATTGGTAAATTTTCAGGATTTCGCCCGAGTAAAGAGATCATCACACAAACTTTTGGAAATCTGGGACTCTCTAGCTTTTACAACATTCGGTTTTTAAAGGCTGGATATATTTTTATTCATCTCACCTCTAATGAAGATATGACCCGTATATGGAGTAGAGGAGTGTGGTTTATTGGTGGAGTTCCATTGAGAATCTTCAAATGGACTCCTCATTTCTCTTATGATGTTGAATCAGCAATTGTCCCAGCTTGGATCCAATTACCAGATCTACCCATACATATGTTTAACAAACAAAGTCTGTTTTCAATGGCTAGAATTTTAGGCAAGCCAATCAAGATTGACGAAGGAACAGCTGATGGCTCTAGGCTTTTGTGGCTCGTATTTGCATAGAGCTAGATTTGCTAAAACCTAAAGTTGATGATTTTTGGATTGGAATTGGAGAAGAGAAGCGCCTACAGAAAGTACTTTATGAAAAACTTCCAAAATACTGTGAGGATTGTAAGCACTTGGGCCACTCGATAGAGGAATGTTATGCAAATGGTAATAGTTCGAAGCCAGCTTGGTTTTATGATGCAAAGAATAATGTTGTTGGCGATGCATTGAAAGCTCAGCTTGACAAAAAGGAAATTCTTAATGCTGGATCAAATGATGCAGATCACCTCCCGGAGATGAGTTTATATCAATTTGAAAAGAAAAAATGGGTTCAAAAAAAGAACAATGCAGCTACCAAAAGCCATGGGACTGAGCCAATGGAGAGAACAACTAATCGATTCCAAATTTTGACTGATTTGGAAGAAGAAGATCATACAAATAAAGTACCCTTAGATGATCCAGAAGGAAATCACAAAGATCATTTAGAACCTTATAGCAAATACTTTAAAGATGCTCAAAATTTCTCAAATAAGAAGTCTCAGGAAAGAACAGAGAAAGTGGTTTATTTGTCTGCTGAAGTCCCAAATAATGAATTGTCAGTAATAAGTAATACAGAGCAGGAAGAGGAATTGCTGAAGTTTGATGATGAGTCAGTTAACACCTTACCAGATTTCATCAAAAATGCCAAGTCTAATCAACATGTTTCGTGGTCTGAAAATGTAATTGAAAGTGATCTACAAATGACAGGATTTCCTCAACCAGATCAATATGATAAACCCTGGGATGAGCATGTAGGAAATAAATTTGAAGAAGCTTCAAAAACTTTTACAGAGGAAGAGGATTCTGATAATGAAGTGACATGTCAGCTTCGCAGATCTTCATCTGTTAATTTTGCAGAATTGGCTACTCTAAAAATCAAAGAAAAGAAAGCTGGAAAACAGACATTCCCCAAAACAGTGGCTTTCTCCAAAACAGGAATTGGTTTAGATCGGATAACAACCAGAAGTAAATCGCAAAACCAAAACGCTAATTTCTCAAAAGGTATTTAATGGCTGATATTATTTGGAATATTAGAGGTATTAGTAATGAAGCATCCATTCGTAGAGCCTTCTTTCTAAGAGAAAACCATCATCTGAATTTTATGGGTATTCTGGAGCCATTTATTAATTTAGAAGTGCTCTCTATCACTAGGAAACTGCGATTTGACAATGCTATCTCGAATTGCTCTGGGAAAATTTGGTTCCTATATGATTCTAATATTGAATGTGAATTATTGTTAGATCATGAGCAATTTCTTCATATGAAAATTAGCTCACATATTTTTCCTATAGATATGATTATCACTGTTGTGTATGCTAAATGTACTCAAACTGAAAGAGCTGTTCTTTGGGAGAAATTATTAGAAATTAATCCAGTTGATTCTGAGTTCTGGCTAATCGGGGGAGATTTCAATGTTATTTCCAACTCGAGTGAACATTCTAAAGGTTTTCTATCTAAACTTGGCCCAGTTAATGATTTCAATGAGTTTATTATGCTAGCTGGACTAATTGATGCAGGTTTTGTGGGTGATAAATTCACTTGGACAAATAACAAAATCTGGAAACGATTAGATAGAGTTCTTCTATCTCCTTCTTGGAATATTTCTAATTTTTCAGTGCGAGTTGAGCACCTAAGTAGGGCGGCTTCAGACCATTCCCCTCTTCTTATTACCTTTCCAAAATTTTTGAAACCTGCTGCTTCTTTCCGTTTTCAAAACATGTGGATTTGTCATGCTAATTTTCTCCAAACAGTTACTCTAAATTGGAGACTTCCGACTGTTGACAAAGGTCTTAAGAAATTGCAGAGCAAGCTCAAAAGGCTGAAAGAACACTTGAAATGGTGGAATTGGGAAGTCTTTGGCAATCTACATGATAACATTATCAAAGCTGAAGAAAATTTCGATGCGGCTGAAAAAATTTATGATCAGGATCCCACAGAATCAAATAAAAGTGAGAAAGCTCATAAACAGGCTCAGCTTTTCCATGTTCTACATATGGAAGAAATATTTTGGAAGCAAAAGGCAGCAATAAAATGGATTACTGAAGGGGAAAGAAATACCAAATTCTATCATGGACTAGTTAAAAAAAGAAGAATGACTAATAGGATATTTCGTATATGGGAAGAAGGGGTTTGCTTCGACAAACCGGAACTCATTCATTCATCTAGTGCAGCCTATTTTGAGAAGATGCTAACTGGTGAGTCCTTTAATTGTAATGAAGTTAATTTTGATCATATTCCAACTCTGATAAACGCAAGTGATAATCTTAATTTCTCATTGCTTCCGAATATGGAGGAAATAAAAAGCACCATTTGGGATATGCCTTTAGACAGCTCGGCAGGTCCAGACGGCTTCTCACCGTAGTTTTATAGAACCTGCTGGGATATTATCAAAGATGATTTGCTGGAGGCTGTTTTAGATTTTTTCCATGGCAGTTCTATGCCAAAGGGAATGGCAGCCACCACAATAATCTTAATCCCCAAACTGGACAATCCTCAACAATGGAAGGACTTTAGGCCAATTAGTCTATGTAATGTTTCAAACAAGATTATCTCTAAGCTGTTAGCCTCTAGAATAAGCAAAGTTATGGACAAGATTATTTCACCCTCGCAGAGTGGATTTGTACCTGGCAGATTGATATCAGATAATATTTTATTGGCTCAAGAGGTTAACCACAAACTGAATTATCATGTTAGGGGTGACAACCTAATTCTGAAATTAGACATGGCCAAAGCATTTGATAGAATTCAATGGTCTTTTCTTTTCAAAGTAATGGAAGCTTTTGGATTTTCAGCCACCATTATTGGTCTCACTAAACGGTGTATATCTGATTGCTGGTTCTCTGTTAAAATTAATGGGCATTTATCAGGTTTTTTCCAGTCCAAAAGAGGATTAAGGCAGGGTGATCCCATCTCTCCATTTCTTTTTGTTATAGCTGCTGAATCCTTATCCAGAGGTCTAGATGCTTTGTATGGTAAATTTCCTCAGCTATATTTCAAGCTTGGATGCGATATTAAATTATCTCACTTGGCTTATGCCGATGACATCATGATTTTACTGAATGGTTCAATAAACAATGTCAAGAAGATCAAAAACTTCTTAGACAAATATGAAACATGCTCGGGGCAACTGATTAACGCTAACAAAAGTCTATTTTTTCCAGCCAGGAGTATCTCAGTTGCCAGAAAGAATTCAATTACTTCCATTACTGGTTTTTTAGAAGGTCATCATCCTATTATTTACTTGGGAGTTCCTATAGCTGCGGGAAACAGAAAAGCTAATCTTTTCCAATTCTTAATAGAAAAGATCAGGAAAAGGCTAATGGGATGGAATATCCAAAGATTATCATATGGAGGTCGATTATTACTTATACAAAGTGTGTTAACTTCTATTCCATTTTACATCTTGCAGGTCCTTCTTCCTCCAATGTCAATCCAGCATCAGATCGAAATGCTATTTGCGAATTTCTTTTGGGGTATGTCTAACTCGAAAAGGAAAATTCATTGGCTAGCCTGGTCAAGCATCTGCAAACCAAAGTTGGAAGGGGGTTTAGGGATAAGAAAATTATCTGATATTGCCACAGCCACAGCGATGAAGCTTTGGTTCAGATTTCGTGAACAAAAAACTCCATGGGCTTCCTTTCTATTAAAGATGTATTGTCGTTTATCTCCCCCAGCTGTAGTTTCGGTTAACTGCAGGGCCTCTCCTTGCTGGCGCCGGCTATTAAAAGTTAGATACTTAGCTGAACAAAATATCGGATGGATTCTAGGCAAGGGGGATTTAAATTTTTGGTATGACACTTGGCTAGACAAAGGGCCTTTAAATCAGAGGTGTTTGGTTGTGGGTTCCCCAAATTGCAAAGTCTCTGAATTTATATACGGCCAAGGCTGGGACTTATCTAAATTGAATACTATTGTTCCAGCTGATATTGTGGATGAAATCCTGGATGTATCGGTTCCCAACCTGAAGGAAGCTACATTATTAAAAAGAAACTTCCTGGAGTCTCGGGATACTATTTTTTGGAAACCTTCTTTTAATGGCATTTTTACGATGAAAACTGCTTGGGACCAAATCAGAAGTGTGCAACAATCGGATGAAATCTGGAGAGCATGCTGGAACAATTTTCTATATCCAAGTACATCAATTTTCATGTGGCGATTTTTAAATAAAAGATTACCATTGGATGACATTTTACAAAAAAGAGGTGTGGAACTAGTTTCAAAATGCCAATGCTGTGAAGATGTGGAATCATGGGAACACTGCTTCTTCTCTGGACTAGTTGCTAAAGAAGCTTGGGTTCATTTTGCTCAGTTATTTGGTGTGGATAGATATCAAATTCTTGACAACTGGAAATCAGGAAATGACTGGTCAGGACACGGACATGTTAAAGAGGCCACCCCTGTTTTGATTTTATGGTATTTATGGTGCTCCAGAAATGACTCTAAGCACCGAGGTCTCAAACCATCAGCTAAAAAGATAATATGGAAGGTTTATTCTCACATTCAACTTGCTATGTCAGCCGGCTTGATTAAGAGAAATCAGTGGAAAGGACAGAGTAGGTCATTAAAACAAATGGGAATTCAGATTGACAATAGAGTTATTACACTGATATCACTGGTGCGATGGAGACACCCCAAAGCCGGAATTTTCAAAGTTAATACAGATGGTTGTTCTAGAGGTAACCTTGGTTCTGCTTCTTATGGTGTTATCATCAGAAATTATCTAGGTCAAATTATGCAAGCAAAATATGGTCAAATTGGTGTAGCATCAAATCTGAAAGCTGAACTAACTGCTATTTTGAAGGGATTAGAATTATGCTTATGTAATAGTTTTTCCCCCATTTGGATAGAATCGGACTCATTGGTATCTGTGAAACTCCTGCTATCCCCTTCATTTCCTTGGAAATACCACAATTTGATTATAAAAATCAGAAACCTGATGAGCCAACAACAGACTTGGCTTTCGCATGTGCTCAGAGAGGCTAACTCAGCTGCTGATTATCTTGCCAATCAAGCTTTTTCATCTTCTACAGAAAAGGTTATAACTGCTGACAAGATTGATAAAATGCTTACAGGCATTTGCAGAATGGATAGATTGAATATGCCTTATATTCGGGTAACAAGGAAACCAAAGCCTCGATAAGTTGCCAGAACTACATAATTATTATATTTCTCTGGTTACTGGGATGCAGTATATGTGATACTAATAGGATTCCAAATAATGGATATATCTTTCTAAAAAAGCCGATAAAAATTTAGAGCACATTTCCAAATAATGGATATATGGAGAAATTATTCAGGCTTTCTTTAACCTCTTATCTCCGTGTCCTTTCAAGAAACTAGTCCTCTGGTTTCTGATTCAAGAAAACGAGTGATCTGCTATTATATAATAGATGGTTTTGTTAAGGCTTTCTGGATTGGTTTTGCAATAGATTAATATATTTCTCAGTCACATTTCTCTGGCACCTCGACTTGATCCTGTTTTTTCACAACACACCATGATTCTGATATGCAGATTTAGGTGATATCTCTCTCAATTCTCAGAAGTGTTATTTTTTACAGCAAGACTTGTGCTATTAGGTCCCGATCTTTGGTTTAAAGCTTGTAATTTTTGAAGCCAAATGCTATAAAAAAGTTTGCCAAATATTGGGACTTAGAAATTGATAGTCCTGTTGGATTAGGATCAATGATATAGGGTCATTTGATAACGATATGAGTGCCAATTGTAACGACCCAGCCCCTCGGCCCCTTGGGCGGCCAAATCTCTCATTTGGCGGCCCCTCTAGGCAACCCTCGGCCCCTTTGGCGGCCAAATCTCATTTGGCGGCCCCTTTGGCGACCCTTGGCCGTGCCGTTACTCACTAGGACTTCCCACCCCTGGCCAGTGGATTTTTGCCTTCCTCAGGATTCGAACTCAAGACCTCCAGGCTAAGTACTAGAGTTTATGAATCCTGATACCAATTGAGCTACAGCTCAATTGGTAACAGGATTCATAAACTCTAGTACTTAGCCTGGAGGTCTAGAGTTCGAATCCTGAGGAAGGCAAAAATTCCACTGGCCAGGGGTGGGAAGTCCTAGTGAGTAACGACACGGCCAAGGGTCGCCAAAGGGGCCGCCAAATGAGATTTGGCCGCCAAAGGGGCCGAGGGCGCCTTTTTATTGTAACGACCCGGCCCCTCGGCCCTTGGGCGGCCAAATCTCTCATTTGGCGGCCCCTCTAGGCGACCCTCGGCCCCTTGGGCGGCCAAATCCCATTTGGCGGCCCCTTTGGCGACCTCTTGGGCGGTCGTTACTCACAAGTACTTCCCACCCCAGGCCAGTGGATTTTTGCCTTCCCCAGGATTCGAACTCTAGACCTCCAGGCTAAGTACTAAAGTTTATGAATCCTGGTACCAAGTGAGCTAAATAAATTGTCACGCCCCGAGACCTCAGGAGCCGCTGATCCAATAGAAAATCGGACAGCACGTCCCCTGTCCGGCGGACAATAACACATACATACACCAAATAAAATCACGCCCACGTAGTTTAAATGACCTCAGGCCTCAAATCAAGACAGAATATGAAATAAAACTAGGTAACCATACCTGACTGCGGACCGGTCCGACTTACGACAAAACACAAAGCATAAGGGTCTCACAAAAATACAACTATACTGCCGTATAGTATGACTAAAACCCAACACCAACACGACAACGGAAGAAAAACATAGACAGTACTACCAACAGAAATAGACGAGAAATCCGAAAACATCTCGACGAGTACGCGAACTGGGACAGGCTGTCGGGCACGCTCCAATCAATCATCCTGAAAAAAAAAACAAGGAGCTGCGGGATGAGTTATAGAACTCAGCGAATATCTCTTCATATATATACCAGATATTCTAGAATAGCAACAGGGTAATAGATTACCGAAATAAACATGTATGGGCAGTAATAAGAACAACTGCATAAGAACAATAAGAACTACCATACCACTGTCGCAGAGTCGTCAAGACCAGACATAAGAGTCTCCTGTAAGTGCATGTCAATCATAATGCAGCATCAAGTAAACATAAGCACAAGTAAGGGCAAAATAAACGAATACACAAAGTGCAATGACATGGTCACCCCTGCCGTCGGTCAGACATCGTCACCTATGTACGGGAGGAAGCTGAACGGAGGCCACCCTCCGACGTAGGGCTGTGACTGCCGTCCATACTCTGCCATCACTACTCCTGAGCGATCGAGTAGACGGGATGCTGCCGGTGTAACACCCCTACTCCATGGCCTATCCTAGCGAGGTAATCCATCAGCCTAAGGCCATCTGTAGAGGACATCTCTGTCTGAGTGTTACCCCTACCCCATATATATAAATGGGGGAGAAAACTCTCCCTCTCATCTCCTGGTATCTGGACAACTCAAGGAGGGACATCTGCCTGCTATTACGCTCCGATTCACTAACCCATGAGTGCACGAGCGAAGCAGCACAGAGCACACTACCCATACTCCGTCAACCACTAACCCATGAGTGGCCGTATGGGTAGGTCAGTATGACTGTCGACCTAGCTCACCCAAAAGGGGCCCCTGCTCGACAGTGATGCACAGTGCACGGTGATGCATAACACTGGTCAAATAGTATCCACTATCTAGTCCACCTATATCAACATGATATGTAAGGATCGTGGATAATGCACCATAACCTAAGTCCTAAAGGTATAGGTATCACATGTCAGTGGTGGCACAACAATATCAGCAAAACAAATATAAGAGTCATGCCACACTCTATTACTCTATTGCTAAACAAGTCTATCAAGTATATATATATCTGTGACAATTCTAAAAGAAGAGTCAGAGATACCCGCCTCCGATGTAGTAGACCGTAAGCGTAAAGAACTTCTGTCTGAATAATATCCGCCGCAAGTGTAATCCAAATAGCCGCGTCAATGACCTGTATCACAATACATGATTTTAACTATTTATACCAATAATAGTTTGACTAGATACCAAGATATATCCGGGTTAACTAACCAAACACTAGGTAAGGTCCACGGTAATCCTAACCCGCACTCTTAGGCTAATCCTAAATCCAATTAAAATTAGCCTTCATTAAGGATTAATCCCAATTAATCCAACGCCTTAAATACCAATTCTTTCACAATATAACTCACCCTCCAAATGATACTCACGGTTAAGAACAGAAACACAGAGATCAACCCGAAATCGATCAACAAATGCCAGCCGACCCTAACACAGAGTCTGAACCATCACCCCTCTCGATCAACCACAACCGAACTCAAGATCTCAACACACTGAAACGCAAGAACAACAACACCAGAGTTCATTCCGAGATCAAAGACTCAGATCCATACCAAACAACTCTAATTACATCCGCAGGCAGTCGAAATTAATCCAAGGCCCTAATCATTCACCATAACTGAAATCATGCAAAATAGCATCCAATTCCCTGACTGCCCGTAGCATACAACCAAACAAAAACCCAAAACAGAAACCTAATTTGCATCAACACTGATCACGGCAGGAATCAACCAAAGAACTAATCACAAGATCAGACATCAACCCACGGTCGGAAGAAAACAACAATTAAGCCTCAAGAACACCACCCAGATCCAACGCGCAAGAACAGATCACAAATAGAAATGTCGATCACTCAAGAAATCAGGTAGAAGTTCCACCAGATCTGATACCCAAATCACATACCTCCTTGGAGCGGGTTGGTCGGCAGTAGCTCGTGTGCCCTAGCTCTTTCCCACGCTCGTGCGTGACAAGTCGAAGAGGAGACTCTCGCGTGAGAGGAGTGGAAGAAGAAGACCTGGCGCTAGGGCTTGCGGAGAAGAAAAGGGTGCCCGCCGCTAGAGGAAGGGGGAGAATCGGCGCTCTCCCTGCGCTAGGGTTCGCGCAGGAGAGGGAAGGAAACGCTGTTTTGGCAGAGAAATCGGGCATTTAAGATTCAGCCGAAAATTTGGGAAGGAGAAAGGAAATTATTAATGGCTGGTCTGTTTTGCAATTTGCCCCTCTGGTTTTGGCATATTCTACGTAGGCCCTTAAGTTTAGGAGCTTTGCATTCAGGTCCCTAAATTTTCAGTATTTAACATTCTCCCCTACTAATAAGAATTTGGTCCCCAAATTCCGTTATTACTCATAGTAAATGGTAACCACTGTATGTATGAAATACGAGTACTGCAATGAATAACAGTAGTACCTCAGTCAAACAAATGGGGGTATCGAGCTCGGATAGTGTCCTCGAACTCCCAAATCGCCTCTGCATCCGAGTGGTGCTGCCATCCAACTCTGACCAGCCGGATCGTCTTGTTCC
>JAGFNQ010003772.1:337800-394331 GCA_024364735.1 Boesenbergia rotunda
TGAAGATCTGGAGCATCATCTTTATGGGGTCACCTTTGAGATCTTCACAGACCATAGGATCCTTCAGTATCTATTCACTCAACGAGAGCTAAATCTCTGACAGAAGAGGTGGATGGAGTTTCTGGAGGATTACGACTGCACCATTAGTTACCATCCTGGGAAAGCTAATGTCGTTGCCGACGCCCTCAGTGGGAAGTCCAGAGTTGTTTTGGCATGCCACTGAGTGATGGTCATAGATTTGATTCAGAGTTTCTCTGAGCTGGGGTTAGAGAAGTAGTCTCGGATAGAGAGAGGATTGCTAGTGACATTGATGGCTCAGTCAGAGATTCGGACAAGAATCAGAGAGGCTCAGACCAGTGACCAGCATATTCAGTTCGGGGTAGTCAGGCGATTTTAGGAAAGCAGCCAGATTTTTACACATGATGAAGGAGGTGTTTTGTACTTCCGAGGGAGGTTGTGTGTACCAGAGGCGCACCCTGTCTTAGAGTAGTTGTTGCAGGAGATCACCGATCACGTTTTGCTATTCATCCTGGTAGCACTCGTATGTATCGTGATTTGAGATGTTCCTATTGTTGGAACGACATGAAGAGAGACATCGCGGATTCTGTTGCTAGACGTCTCGGTTGTCAGCAGGTTAAGACAGAGCACCAGAGACCCGCTGGACTCCTCCAGAGGATCCCCATTCCTTAGTGGAAGTGGGAGCATATCATCATGGATTTCGTGGTGGGTTTGCTGAGGACTAGGAGAGGTTATGATGCGATCAGGGTAGTTGTGGACCGACTAACCAAATCTGCTCACTTTTTAGCTATCCGGAGGACAGATTCTCTTGATAGATTGGCAGAGTTGTATTGCCAAGAAATAGTCAGATTGCACAGAGTTCCCTTGAGTATTATCTCGGATAGGGATCCGCGCTGTACATCTCGATTTTTGGTAGAGTTTACAGAGGGCTATGGGCACAGAGCTCCGTCTCAGCACAGCTTTTCATTTCCCAGACAGACAGACGGACAGTCAGAGCGTACTATCCAGGCATTGGAGGACTTACTGCGCTCGTGAGTGATGGACTTTCGGGGCGGTTAGGAGGACCATTTGTACTTGGTGGAGTTCGCCTACGACAACAACTTTCATTCGGCGATATAGATGACATCATTGAGTTGTTGTACGGTAGGGCGTGCAGGATATCCACCATCTGGAATGAGGTCAGTGAGACTCAGCTGCTGAGACCCCAGAGAGTTCAGCACGAGACAGAGTTAGTACGGACTGTCAGACGGAGATTATTATTAGTAGCGCAGGATCGCCAGAAAAGTTGTGCTGACCGGAGGCGTAGACTCATAGAGTTTGCTGGGGGTGATCATGTTTTCCTGCGAGTTTCACCCACGAAAGGGGTGGAACATTTTGGTCTCAGAGGTGAGATAGCTCCACGGTATATTGGTCCGTTCCAAATTCCGGAACGGATTGGAGATGTAGCTTATCGCCTAGCACTTTCACCGTCTTGGACCAGCGTCCATGACGTGTTGCATGTATCCATGTTGAGAGGTTATGTGCCAGATCCCACACACATCTTATCCGAGGTGCCTGTTCCGCTCCAGCCTGACGCTACTTATGAGGAGGTACCTATACGGATCTTGGGATTTCGGGAGCGTCAGCTACGGAACAAGACGATCCGGCTGGTCAGAGTTGGATGGCAGCACCACTCGGATGCAGAGGCGATTTGGGAGTTCGAGGACACTATCCGAGCTCGATACCCCCATTTGTTTGACTGAGGTACTACTGTTATTCATTGCAGTACTTGTATTTCATACATACAGTGGTTACCATTTACTATGAGTAATAACAGAATTTGGGGACCAAATTCTTAGTAGTGGGGGAGAATGTTAAATACTGAAAATTTAGGGACCTGTATGCAAAATTTAGGAACTTTGCATTCAGGTCCCTAAATTTTCAGTATTTAACATTCTCCCCCACTACTAAGAATTTGGTCCCCAAATTCTGTTATTACTCATAGTAAATGGTAACCACTGTATGTATGAAATACAAGTACTGCAATGAATAACAGTAGTACCTCAGTCAAACAAATGGGGGTATCGAGCTCGGATAGTGTCCTCGAACTCCCAAATCGCCTCTGCATCCGAGTGGTGCTGCCATCCAACTCTGACCAGCCGGATCGTCTTGTTCCGTAGCTGACGCTCCCGAAATCCCAAGATCCGTATAGGTACCTCCTCATAAGTAGCGTCAGGCTGGAGCGGAACAGGCACCTCGGATAAGATGTGTGTGGGATCTGGCACATAACCTCTCAACATGGATACATGCAACACGTCATGGACGCCGGTCCAAGACGGTGAAAGTGCTAGGCGATAAGCTACATCTCCAATCCGTTCCGGAATTTGGAACGGACCAATATACCGTGGAGCTATCTCACCTCTGAGACCAAAATGTTCCACCCCTTTCGTGGGTGAAACTCGCAGGAAAACATGATCACCCCCAGCAAACTCTATGAGTCTACGCCTCCGGTCAGCACAACTTTTCTGGCGATCCTGCGCTACTAATAATAATCTCCGTCTGACAGTCCGTACTAACTCTGTCTCGTGCTGAACTCTCTGGGGTCTCAGCAGCTGAGTCTCACTGACCTCATTCCAGATGGTGGATATCCTGCACGCCCTACCGTACAACAACTCAATGATGTCATCTATATCGCCGAATGAAAGTTGTTGTCGTAGGCGAACTCCACCAAGTACAAATGGTCCTCCTAACCGCCCCGAAAGTCCATCACTCACGAGCGCAGTAAGTCCTCCAATGCCTGGATAGTACGCTCTGACTGTCCGTCTGTCTGTCTGGGAAATGAAAAGCTGTGCTGAGACGGAGCTCTGTGCCCATAGCCCTCTGTAAACTCTACCAAAAATCGAGATGTACAGCGCGGATCCCTATCCGAGATAATACTCAAGGGAACTCTGTGCAATCTGACTATTTCTTGGCAATACAACTCTGCCAATCTATCAAGAGAATCTGTCCTCCGGATAGCTAAAAAGTGAGCAGATTTGGTTAGTCGGTCCACAACTACCCTGATCGCATCATAACCTCTCCTAGTCCTCAGCAAACCCACCACGAAATCCATGATGATATGCTCCCACTTCCACTCAGGAATGGGGATCCTCTGGAGGAGTCCAGCGGGTCTCTGGTGCTCTGTCTTAACCTGCTGACAACCGAGACGTCTAGCAACAGAATCTGCGATGTCTCTCTTCATGTCGTTCCAACAATAGGAACATCTCAAATCATGATACATACGAGTGCTACCATGATGAATAGCAAAACGTGATCGGTGACCTCCTGCAGCAACTACTCTAAGACAAGGTGTGCCTCTGGTACACACAACCTCCCTCGGAAGTACAGAACACCTCCTTCATCAGGTGTAAAAATCCGGCTGCTTTTCTAAAATCGCCTGACTACCCAGAACTGAATATGCTGGTCACTGGTCTGAGCCTCTCTGATTCTTGTCCGAATCTCTGACTGAGCCATCAATGTCACTAGCAATCCTCTCTCTATCCGAGACTACTTCTCTAACCCCAGCTCAGAGAAACTCTGAATCAAATCTATGACCATCACTCAGTGGCATGCCAAAACAACTCTGGACTTCCCACTGAGGGCGTCGGCAACGACATTAGCTTTCCCAGGATGGTAACTAATGGTGCAGTCGTAATCCTCCAGAAACTCCATCCACCTCTTCTGTCAGAGATTTAGCTCTCGTTGAGTGAATAGATACTGAAGGCTCCTATGGTCTGTGAAGATCTCAAAGGTGACCCCATAAAGATGATGCCTCCAGATCTTCAGTGCGAAAATGATAGCAGCCAACTCTAAATCATGAACGGGGTAGTTCCTCTCATACTCCTTCAGCTGCCAAAAAGCATAATCAACCACCCGTTCGAGCTGCATGAGTACCGCGCCCAGTCCCAGGAGAGATGCATCAGTATACAGAGTGAAACCCTCCTCTCCAGAATGCCATACAAGAATTGGCGCAGATACCAGCCGCCACTTCAGCTCCTGAAAGCTGGTCTCGCAAGCTTCAGTCCATACAAACTTCACGCCTTTCCTGGTCAGGCGTTTAAGGGATGATGAAATGCTGGAGAAGTCTCAACCAAGCATCGGGCATAGCCAACAAAACCCAGGAAACTGCGTAAATTGGAATGATCACCCAATTCACTTCACACCCTCCCTGAGCCCTAGTAAATCCCCGACCAAGTCCTTAATACCTATTCCCACTTCCAATCTTAGATTGGGAAACGTCTAATATAACCCAGCGAGTCTCTAGGGTTCAACCTTCATCTACTGACCTACCAAATATCTAACCATAACATCCGCGACATCTTCCCCATATCGGTCCACCAACGAAAACGCCTCAAGTCTCTGTATCTTCGGTATTACCTGCAAAATAACACAAACCAAGAACGGTGAACCTCACTTGCCTCATAAATGAGGCAATCAAGGAAGTTCCTCCGTAAATAGGTCAGAAAATTTTCAAACCATAGAAAACACTAGAGCACTCCTTCGGACATGCATCCAAACATTCTCGAACTACGGAATCGTCCGAGAGCTAAGGCTACCACTGTCATCAATACGGCCCAGTGGCAATAGGGAAACCCTAACGTCCACGTGCTAAAACCTCTAGCCCTGAAACGAGGAGACGCTGTAACCTAATCGTCTCTAATGCCAATGAACCACCACATGCACTGGTTTGGAGGTCAACTCGTAACCACTTTCACTTGACAACCAACGGTCTACCCCTCGAAGACCGTCCACCAATTACAGACAAATTTCACCGGTGTCACGCTACTAACACCCATTCCATTACAACCCAGTGAATCCTGCTTCTCGATGTGCTTTCGAGAATATCTTACACGTAAGACCTGTTTATGAGTCATGAAACCTCATAAACTAGGATAGCGTAAGACGAGTTGACCAAGCGTCTTCTCGTAACTCAATATACTCCGGATCTCCACTCAAGGTTCAGAAACCTCTGAGTTCCAACTCCATGACATAGAGACACGCTATGTCTCAAAGGTATTTCAACATAATCACGAAGTGATTCTTGGTTCCTTGACGGTTTCCTCAACACCTTCCACCCAAAGGTAGTCTAACCTCGTAAGTGATTCGCCTCAGCACAAATCGTACGTACGTAGGTACTTCCTTGGTTCACCAAACCAAGTACAAACGGTAACCCGTAAGTGGCAAGCAACTAGCTCAATACCTTTCCGAATCTATACCAGCCACATATGACTGTACTTTTTGGCTATCTATCCAAGCATAATAAATATAAGATCAAAAGTCTCATGAAAATAGGATATCTCTATCCTCTATCAACCAGATAATAAACAACAAATATTATCACTGCTGTATCATAACAGACCATGTCATCTAGGATATCTATCGATAACTGAAGCTCCATGAGCTAAAGTGAGTTGATCTCATAGCTGATAAAGTCAACTAAGACATACAACCAACAATAGGTTGTCGTCTGATTCGACCCAAGTCCTCGACTCATCAGTCGGCACTATCAGAGAATCAACATTCTACGCTATACAATTGAAACCACCATGTCTAACACTGCACTATACAATAGATACAAAAGAGGTAACTGAAACACATCATATACCTCGTGTCGCCTGGAGCTGTCCCATCGCCACCATGTCCCAATCGCGTTTATCGAGAAAACGACTCCGACACAAAATCCGAAAACAAAAACACCCACAGGACAACAAGGTATCTCGAGAACTTGGCTCTGATACCAAATAAATTGTCACGCCCCGAGACCCCAGGAGCCGCTGGTCCAATAGAAGATCGGACAGCACCTCCCCTGTCTGGCGGACAACTTACACATACATACAATGACATAGATCACAACCACGCAGTTAAATGGGCCTCAGGCCTCAAATCAAGACACAACGTAAGATAAAACCGAATAAACCATACCTGACTGCGGACCGGTCCGACTTACGATAAAACACAAGGCATAAAGATCTCATAAAAGTACAACTATACTGCCGTATAGTATGACTAAATCTAACACAAAGGTAACAGCGGAAGAAAATGTAGAAAGTACTACTAACAAAATAGACGAAGAAAAATCCGAAGACATCTCGACGAGTACGCGAACTGGGACAGGCTGTCGGGCACGCTCCAGTCAGTCATCCTGAAATAAAAACAAGGAGCTGCGGAATGAGTTATAGAACTCAGCGAATATCTCTTCATATATATACAAGATATTCTAGAATAGCAACAGGGTAATAGACTACCGAAATAAACATATATGGGCAGTAATAAGAACAACTGCATAAGAACAATAAGAACTACCATACCACTGTCGCAGAGTCGCCAAGACCAGACATAAGGGTCTCCTGTAAGTGCATGTCAATCATAATGCAGCATCAAGTAAACACAAGCACAAGTAAGGGCAAAATAAACGAATACACAAAGTGCAATGACATGGTCACCCCTGCCGTCGGTCAGACATCGTCACCTATGTACGGGAGGAAGCTGAGCGGAGGCCACCCTCCGACGTAGGGCTATGACTGCCGTCCATACTCTGCCATCACTACTCCTGAGCGATCGAGTAGACGGAATGCTGCCGGTGTAACACCCTTACTCCATGGCCTATCCCAGCGAGGTAATCCATCAGCCTAAGGCCATCTGTGGAGGACATCTCTGTCTGAGTGTTACCCCTACCCCGTGTATATAAATGGGGGAGAGATCTCGCCCTCTCATCTCCTGGTATATGGTCTACTCAAGGAGGGACATCTGCCTGCTACCACGCTCCGATTCACTACCCCATGAGTGCATGAGCGGAGCAGCACAGAGCACTCTACCCATACTCCGTCAACCACTAACCCGTGAGTGGCCGTATGGGTAGGTCAGTATGACTGTCGACCTAGCTCACCCAAAAGGGGCCCCTGCTCGACAGTGATGCACAGTGCAGTATGATGCATAACAACGGTCAAATAGCATCCACTATCTAGTCCACCTATATCAACATGATATGCAAGGATCGTGGAACATGCACCATATCCTAAATTCTACAGGTATAGGTATCACATATCAGTTGTGGCACAACCAGCATCAACACAACAAATATAATAGTCATGCCACAATTCTATTACTCTATTGCTACACAAGCATATCAAATATATATATATATCTGTGACAATTCTAAAAGAAGAGTCAGAGATACCCGCCTCCGATGTAGTAGACCGTAAGCGTAAAGAACTTCTGTCTGAATAGTATCCGCCGCAAGTGTAATCCAAATAGCCGCGTTAATGACCTGTATCACAATACATGATTTTAACTATTTATACCAATAATAGTTTGACTAGATACCAAGATATATCCGGGTTAACTAACCAAACACTAGGTAAGGTCCACGGTAATCCTAACCCGCACTCTTAGGCTAATCCTAAATCCAATTAAAATTAGCCTTCATTAAGGATTAATCCCAATTAATCCAACGCCTTAAATCCCAATTCTTTCACAATATAACTCACCCTCCAAATGATACTCACGGTTAAGAACAGAAACACAGAGATCAATCCGAAATCGATCAACAAATGCCAGCCGACCCTAACACAGAGTCTGAACCATCACCCCTCTCGATCAACCACAACCGAACTCAAGATCTCAACACACTGAAACGCAAGAACAACAACACCAGAGTTCATTCCGAGATCAAAGACTCAGATCCATACCAAACAACTCTAATTACATCCGTAGGCAGTCGAAATTAATCCAAGGCCCCAATCATTCACCATAACTGAAATCATGCAAAATAGCATCCAATTCCCTGACTGCCCGTAGCATACAACCAAACGAAAACCCAAAACAAAAACCTAATTTGCATCAACACTGATCACGGCAGGAATCAACCAGAGAACTAATCACAAGATCAGACATCAACCCACGGTCGGAAGAAAACAACAATTAAGCCTCAAGAACACCACCCAGATCCAACGCGCAAGAACAGATCACAAATAGAAATGTCGATCACTCAAGAAATCAGGTAGAAGTTCCACCAGATCTGATACCCAAATCACATACCTCCTTGGAGCGGGTTGGTTGGCAGTAGCTCGCGTGCCCTAGCTCTTTCCCACGCTCGTGCGTGACAAGTCGAAGAGGAGACTCTCGCGTGAGAGGAGTGGAAGAAGAAGACCCGGCGCTAGGGCTTGCGGAGAAGAAAAGGGTGCCCGCCGCTAGAGGAAGGGGGAGAATCGGCGCTCTCCCTGCGCTAGGGTTCGCGCAGGAGAGGGAAGGAAACGCTGTTTTGGCAGAGAAATCGGGCATTTAAGATTCGGCCGAAAATTTGGGAAGGAGAAAGGAAATTATTAATGGCTGGTCTGTTTTGCAATTTGCCCCTCTGGTTTTGGCATATTCTACGTAGGCCCTTAAGTTTAGGAGCTTTGCATTCAGGTCCCTAAATTTTCAGTATTTAACACCAATTCTCAGAGTTTCAGGAAATCTACGAATGTTTGTGGAAAATTTCAGTATGTCTTGGTTTCCAGATTTCTGGTATTGTCGAAACTAGCTGCTGCTTGCTAAGGTTGCTGGAGTTGTTGCCGCAGGTTGCACTGGTTCTCTGATTTCGAAAGGCTTTGGTTTTTAAACGTTTGAAGGATTCTGAGTAAAGGATGAGCTGGTTTGAATGTTTTTTTTTGATCTGGCAAGTTTTAGCCAGTTTCTTTCTATATTCTTGAAATACTTGTAAACAAAATTTGTTGTATCCCTATATTAGAAGGTTAGGTTTGGTCCCCCTTCTAATATGAGTTTTCTTTCAAAGGAATAAGATGTTTTCTTTCCCTTCAAAAAAAAAAAAGATCCTGGTGTGTTTAATCTTTGTATCTAAGTGTACAGGAACTTAGGAGCGTAGGAAGTCGAGCGGAAGACGCAGCGGTTGAGAAGGATGACACGGAAAGGGAGCCGATGAGTTGTTGGGACCGGGTGCATGTTGACATGGATGCGGGTTCGTAATTTCAAAATTAATTACGTGCAACGGAAGGTTTAGCATAAATAATTTCTCTAAATCATTTAACCATACATCTAAGCATGCAATTTTATCTTGTGTAGACATGATCAAATATTTGAAATTTTGCAGAAACATAAACTAATTTACGTATTACCTCGCGTAACTCGAAGGAAGGGACGAGATACAACCGTAAGCGTCCCTTGGAAGCTCTGCCTCTATTCACGTCCACGTCGAGTATCTTCGGGATGACTTCGCAAAGCCACGAGTTTCGCGTTCTCGAGAACTACTAGATTCTCCGAGAACGCGACGAGAAAAACCAAGAGTGAAGTCGGAAGACTAACCACAAAAGGATGGCCGGAATCAAAATTTCAGCGAAGCAAAAGAAGAGGCTTGCGGCAAAAAGATCCTTGAGGCAAACTCTAATTCCGGCAGCACCTTCTTCCGGCCAAGAGATGGCCGGAGCTTCCTTTTCCGGCAGCAGGTGGTGGTCGGCAAGGAAAGGGCAGGGGCAGCCGGCTAGTGCTCCTTCTTGGGGCTGGTTGGCGCACGGCAAGAAGGGGAGAAGAGAAGGAGAGAAAGAGAGGGAGAGAGCCTATGCCTTCATCTCTTCGATTATTACCCAAGCCTTGCCTTGGGTCCTTTATATAGTGGCCTCTCAACCATCAAGCCTCTCAAATATGGAATAACTTATTCCATCATGCCAAGTTTGATTTTATATCATGGTTAAAATCATATTTTAATTCATGATAAAAAATCAATCAAGTCTCTACTCTCCTATGGAATAAATTTCCTTATCATGGTAAATCAATCCATGATTGATTTTATAAAATAAACCAATCCATGGTTCATTTTAATTTTCATGAAAAAATAACCAAACCTTGGTTTATTATATAAAAATTTATATCATCCATAATTTTATAAAACAAACCACACTTGGTTTATTTTATAAATTGAACCAAAAACTTGGTTATCTCCCTTTGTTGTGGCCGGCCAAGCAAAGAGGATGGAGGCCCTCTTTGGCCGGCCCATCCAGGCCAAGCCCCAATGAATTAAACTTATTTAATTCATCTATTAAGTCTTCAAAAGACTTAGCCATTTTACGCTTCCGATGCGTCTATGAAAAATTCAGATTCGACTTATCGTTTGGCTCAACCAAACTTAATCTCTCTTGATTGGAAAATCCAATTTTCAACTCGTTTTAAATTCCTCGGATTACTCGTAGTTCATGTGACTAAATAGGCTTTCGGTTTATGTTGGCCGTCTATAATTAATCAATTATAGAACGATCATGAGTGGCACCTAGTAGTACATCATGATTCTCAATTAATCGAAAGATCAACGGTTGACCTCAGAAACAATTCTGAAACCCTTCAGCAGCTATAATGAATCGTGCCTCTTTCCCTTCACCATCTTATACCCACTTAGTTCAAGACATGGTCTATGTGTGTCAGTCCCCACTAGGCTGACTACGTCACACCTAGCCCAAGTAACGTTTTCTCGTCCTATGGATTCTAATTACTGTCATGTATTTTAGAGATTCATACTCTGAACATGTCATGCTCTGGCCAGAGGCTTCGAGTAACAATCTGACGATAGGCCTCGGGTATACATCTCCTCGCAAGGAGTGGTGAATCCTTTGTAGGCTGTTCAAACATCTTCGGGCACTTCGGCTTATACCCAATCATCCTGGGTCCACACCTCCTTGGAGATGCTTGCTTAAGATGTCAAAGTATAGGTCTCCATGACCAAGATGACTTGAACACCGCAAGTCAAAGGAACATCGCACTTAAGTTGCAGTAAGAACTTCACTGACATATCTATATGTAGACTACCATATGAAGTTTTACATCCAGTCACTCTAATGAACTAGTTCCCTTAACTAACATTTATGTTTATCTCCGGACATCTCAATGTCACTAGCCAGTGAGAATCAGCTGATTAGAGAATAACCCATGCTAGTCTCAACAGAATTGATAGTGTCCGTATTTATCAATTCATCGACTAGGGACAATTTCAATACTTCACAATTGCATATGTAGAGATAATCACTAGTTGTGAATTCATCACAAATTCTCTCATGCTGTGAATTCTATTGTGGGCATTCAGTAAATGAGTTTAAGATCTCAATCAAATACACAAACATGTATACTCAAATAGTGAATATTCATTTATTAGAATAAATGATTACAATCATAAGGCGATTGCCTTAGGACACTTCTCTCATATCACTAACAGGAGTTCTATGGAAGAGTACGTCGGTGGAGCGAGAAGGATGCTTGCGGCGTCTGAGGGATGAGAAGCAGGAAGGAAGAATGCTCGAGGGACGAAAGGCCGGAGTCGGGTTCGGGTGAGTCTAACTTCGGTTGGCCAGAAATTATCCAAGAAGACCGGGAGACAGGCTGGAAAATGGTCAGCAGTTGCTGACCAAAACAGCCACTGTCGGGTGCCCATGAGCATACGGGCGATTGGGCTGTCAGGCGCCCAAGCACTAGGCGTCCGAGAACTCGGGTGCCCCTGTGCTATTAGGAGCCTGAGAGGCTAATTCTAGCTGTTTGTGAACGTTGCTTTCTGGATAAGCGTTTGGCCATGTGTCAAGCGCCCAAGAGCACTCGAGCGCCCTATAAGTGTCACATCAGCAAACGGATAACTTTGACCGGGGCAATAAATAGGCCCCTAGAGCTCAGTTTCCAAACATCTATTAACGACAAATAATTCAGTTATTAGTTTTCTTTTCCCTCATACTTCAAATTCTGTAAAAGACTTCTCCGTCAGAAGGAGATTTTGATAGTGAGCTTCAGTCGTCTTGGATTAGCAACCACCTAGGTTACAACCAAGTAAATCTCTGTGTCTTAGCCTTTTATTAGTTTATGTTTGTTTTAACTGATTTTTGCAACGAATCTGAATTCTTTGTGAAACTGCACAAAAGATTATTTTTATTTTTACAGCGGCAATTTACCCCCCTCTTACCGGTCCTCCTCGACCCGACAAGTGGTATTAGAGCCAGGACGCCACAAAAGGACTAACCGCCAACTACAGTAAATTTTAAAAGAATGGTTGGACCAGTGATTTACCCGCCGAAGTTTGAGGGGGAGCTCGGATAATGGAAAATGAAAAATGAAGGTATTTTTTACTACTGATTATGAATTATTATTAACAATGAAAAATAATTTTTCAGCTCCAAAAGACAGCGAAGGAAAATAATGGAACCTGACTCCCGGAATAAAATGGAGCAAGCTGACGCAATAGCAAACGAAAAGGCAGAATTCCATTTGCTGACTGTCCTCCCCGATCAAGATGTTAATCGGATTAGGAAGTACGACTCGACAAAGGAACTTTGGGAAAAGTTCCTAGAATTGCAAGAAGGCACCTCGGAGGCAAAATTGGCGCGACGAGACATCCTACGATGCCAACTTACCAACCTCCGAATGGAAGACAGACAGTCAGTTGCTCAACTGCACACCAAGGTACAGGAACTAATCACGAGCCTTGAGAATCTTAGAGAAAAGGTATCAAGTCGCAACGCTCAACGGTACGCACTAAATGCTTTTCTGAGAACCCCCAGATTGGACCTCCGTAATGGACGCATACTTTATTTCAAAAGATCTTGAGGTATGTACTCTAGAAGAACTATTTTCGGATTTTGAGCTTCACGAATCTCGGTGTGTAGGGAAGAACGGGAAAATGGATAACGTCACTCTAAACGCGAGAAGAAACCAGGTAGTGGAGGAGTCGTCAACAGACGATGAAAATACGACGGAGATGGTAAAAAATCTTAAAAGTGTTTTTAAAAAGGCTAATAAATATTCTAAGTCTCAGGGTAATTGACGATCTCTGAAGAAGCGTACAGTCCGATGCTATAACCATAAAGAGGAGAGTCATCTAAAAGACCAATGACCCAAACTAAAGAACCAGCCATAGAAGAAAAAGACGCTGAAAGCCACTTGGGACGAGACCTCGTCCAATGAATCGGAAGCCAAAGAATACGCTGGACTTGCGTTGATGGCAAATCATCAAGAGGAAAGCACTAAAGAAGGGGGAGCGACGAAGGGGGAGTTCCTCATTTCGAAAGCGACCCACAACTATGCTCTAGTATAAAAGCAATGCTTAAAGCTATCCTAAAATTAGAAAAAGAAAATCAAATGTTAAAAATGAAATTAACTAATGCATGTTATTCTGATGGTTCTGATAAACTGAAAAATGATATTTTTAGTTTGAGAAATTTAGTTGAAAAATTAGAATTTGATATTGCATGTTTACGACAAAAGAAAAACAGTTATCCTGATAATCTAAACTGGTATATTAAAAATCACAGGGGTCGAATTGCAAAAATTTTCAAATCAAATGTCCCATAACCCTGTTGGTAAAAATTTATATTGGGTTCTAAATATATTTTAAACTGTTGATTTTCTTTTTTGAGTAAATTAATTCTGGCAATAAATGCATTATCTTGTTAATTATTTTTTTGGATAACTACTTATAGGAAAATGAGTGTAAAGTTTTTTTGCAGTATTCTATCTACAAAAATATTTTCGGATTCCTTTTATAACTTATCTAAAGTTAATTTTTTAAAAATGTGTTAGACATATTTTCGCTTAACATTTTCATTTTTTAATGTGATCAAAGGGGGAGAAGTAATGTTAAGTTAAGGGGTAGACTCTAATTTCAATTTTTTTTAGTGCTTACACTGTTATAGATTTATTCATGTTTTTTGTTATATTTGTTTACCCTAACCTAACTAGGGTTGATACACATTAAAAAGGGAGAGATTGTAAGTATTCCAGGTTGGTTTTGATGTGATCAACCGATTTAAGTTAGGTCCTGGTGTGTTTAATCCCTATGTCTAAGTGTACAGGAACTTAGGAGCGCAGGAAGTCGAGCGGAAGACGCAGCGGTTGAGAAGAATGATACGGAAAGGGAGCCGACGGGCTCGGTGCATCCGAGGGACACGGAGTTCTATGAAAGAGTATGGTGGTGGAGCGAGAAGGATGCGTGCAGCGTCCGAGGCATGAGAAGCCGGAAGGAAGGACGCTCGAGGGATGAAGGACCGGAGTCGGGTTCGGATGAGCTTAACTTCGGTTGGCCATAAATCACCCATGAAGACCGGAAGACAGGCTGAAGAATGGTCAACGATTGCTGACCAAAATAACCATCGTTGGTCGCTCGTGAGCATACGGGCGTCCGAGAACTCGAGCGCCCCTATGCTATCAAGTGCCCGAGAGGTTAATTCTTGCCGTTTGCGAACGTTGCTTTCTGGATAAGCGTTAGTCCACTTGTCAGGCGCCCAAGAGTACTCGGGTGCCCTATAAGTGTCATGTCAGCAAACAGATAACATTGACTGCGCTATAAATAGGCCCCTAGAGCTCAGTTTCCAAACATCCATCAACGACAAACAATTCAGTTATTAGTTTTCTTTTCTCTCGTGCTTCAAAGTCTATAAAAGACTTCTCAACCAGAAGGAGATTTGATAGTGAGCTTCAGTCGTCTTTGATTAGCAACCACCTAGGTTGCAATCAAGTAAATCTCTGTGTCTTAGCCTTTTATTAGTTTATGTTTGTTTTAACAGATTTTTATAACTAATTTGAATTATTTGTGAGACCGCACAAAAGATTATTTTTATTTTTACAGCGGCAATTCACTTCCCCTCATGTCGGTCCACCTTGACCCGATAGTTATGATTTTGAAATGTTGGACACTCGGGTCGACCAAAACTCACTGATAATTATCTCAAGGTTGTGAAGATCTAAAAAATTCACTTCTCTTAATTTAAATTATGAAATTTAGGTATGAGGACATTATTATACTCAAGAGGCTCCTAGTAATGTAATGATCTTGGTTTGAAATTAAGATCATCAACGAATTTTGGACAAAACTAAATGATGATCATAGACATCTCAAAAACACTTCAAATCAAATTCATTACACTTCTTATATTATGCTCAGTGTAATTATGCTCCTAGATATGGATTTCATAGCATAGATAGAGAGATGCATTTTTTTTATATTAACATAGCTTTGAGATATTTTGAGAGTTATTTAATGGTCATATAAAGAGTGCATAGAAAATTTAGCAGCCAATTGATGAGTTATGGATAGTCGAGTGTCAATTATAAATCTAGCATAGTAAGTTTAGTGTTAAATACTGAAAAATTCAAGAGCTTAAATGTGTAAACCCCTAAGTTAAGGGTGGTGTTTGAATTATCTGGATTTGGAGGGTCTTTTTGCAAAGTTACCTTTTTTAGAATGCGCAGTAAAAAGGCTTAAATGGGGTTTGACCCCTAGACCTTGATAAAGAGACGAGAATAAGCTTACTAAGTGAGATAATTTGTTTTCATTGAAATAAAATAGAGGAAAAGATAAATAAGGTGAAGTTAGTTAAATTTTCCCATAAGTATAAAAGGGAAACCTAAGGGTTTTTTAGACTTATCCTTTTCCTCACCTTCTCACCGCCGACCCCCTCTCTCTCATGGGCGACTCTTCCTCTCCCTCTCCCGAGTCTCTCTCTCTCCCTCACTCACGGCAAACCAAGGAGGAAGGGTTTTGTGTTGGGCGGATTCAAGAAGGAGGACACGCTAGGGGATCTTCTCAAGGAGTAGTTCTTCGTTAGAGCCTCTCCGAGACTCCAAGGATCTTCCCTCTCCCTAAACCCTACGCATTAGAGTTGTAAGAACAAGCGCAAGATGTAAGTACCCCTCACCTGCAGTATAAGTAGCTTCGTTCGTAAGCATAATCGTCTTAGTTTTATCTATTTACAAGTTTATGCTCATATGTTTAGATTAACTCCCTCTACAGACTTTAAGGGCACCACTAGATGGGCTGAACGTGCTTCCTCCTTTAGTTTGCGGTTTGGATGCATCGTCAAGTGCCTAGGGAGTGTCCTTAAAAGAAAAGGGGAGTTTTAGGCACGCAAGGTGCTTGGGAAAATGTTAAGAAGCTCTAATATGAGTTTTAGCATGTTTGTGAAATTAGCTACCCTTGCTTAATGTTTATGGACCCTAGTTCATCCATTGGGTGGGCTCCTAGATCGCCCCTAGGCTCTAGATCGCTTAGTAGATGCAAGGTTAAAGAAAAGAATATTTTTGAAAGTATTTTACTTTTTATGACATATGCTTGGACTCTAGTTCGTCCATGAGTGGGCTCCTAGATCGCCCCTAAGCCCCTAGATCGCCTAGTAGTACCCTAATGGGTTCGGGATTAGCTACCTCGGATCTACTTAGGGATGCACGCATTAGCAGCACATTGTCGGGCCCACAGCAGCACGATTAGTATTTTCACTTACTATATGTATAAGTTTCAAAAGTTCAGTAATAGCTTTAAGTGAAAACAGTTTTAAGATCATGCTAGTTCAGTTAGATTCTATGAATGCCATGTGAATTTAGTTATAAGAATATGATTTAGTCCATGTGCTTAGTATGATGAGTATGCCATGATATCTGTTTAGATTATATGTTTCAGTAAGAATAAATGACAAGCATGATATATTTTCTTACATGTGTTTTCAAAAGCATGATTTTCGAAATATGCATTGTTTTGTGAGTAGGATGGTACTTACTAAGCTTTATGCTTATAGTTTCATTTTTCCTTATACTGCAGATAAGGGCAAAGGAAAAATAGAGTAGCGAAAGCAACAGGGATGATGTGGAGTGTGTGATGGTGGCCCTTGGAATGAAAAGAACCTTGGGAACTTGCATCATAAGGACGCATTATTAAGAATGTTAAATGAATTAGTTTCTTTGACATGTCTATCATTTTCCGCATCTTATGTACCTTTGTCATGTTGTTAGCATCACTCTTGATATGAGCCTTGCAAGAATTCTAGTATGAGATTATGTATCATGAGTTGATATCATGCAGTTATTCCATGCCTAGCTTCTACATGTGATATGTTGAGTGATACATTTCAAGTGCATGTTAACCAGTAGTAAAATGCATAGTCTAAGGCTATAGAACCATTTCTAATATTATAGTGCTACTATTGATGCATCTAGACAGAAACAGTGCTTAGCTTTAGTAGCAAGTTGATACAAAGTTCATGTTGCTAATTCATGCTTAGAGATTGTTGAAGTATGCCTTATTGTAATGAAAACATGCATAATATGGCCTAAAATCATTGTATACCTGTTAGTAAGCTTAAATATGAGTTTGTAGTGTTTTTGGTACGAAGTAGGTTGACCTTGGCATGTTTCTGGAATCTAAAAATTCAGATTTCAGAGTTGTCAGTCGACTGCGACAGCTACCAGTCGACTGCGATAGCTACCAGTCGACTGGGCCGTTGACTAGGACCAGGAAACAAGGGTTTAAACTCTTGTATGCTCCGATTTCAGTTTTGTACGAATGGTTTAGCAATTAACTTCCAACATGTTTATGATTTACAGCTGAATGTTTAAGTTATGAATTATTAGTTCAGTAAATAGCAAAATTTTTAAATTCTCCCAGTTGGTTTAGCATCCAGAAATCAGTAATCAGTCAGCCAGTTAGTAGCAATCCGCCTTAAAGCTTAGGACCAGAAGGTGGGTCGTTACAGAGTGGTATCAGAGCCAAGTTCCATCTTTCCTCCACACACACATCCAGCATCGTACCTGCAGCTTCCAAGTAAGAGTACCTCTCATATTACTTATGTTTTCTTGCTTTTTCATTTCCTAGTTAACTGAAGTATGTTTATAACTCATGGCACTTTAATATAGTTATAGTAAATATGTATGTCCTCTGTTATATAGATAATGGCTAGAGGACGCCCAACTAGAAGGGCACCAGCTACTGAGCCTCAAGAGGAGGCAACTGACACAGTGACTCCACCTAATCTCGAGGAGATAGTGGCTCAGTTCCAGAGACAGATAGCTGAGCAGCAGCAAGAGATAGTCACTTTAAGGACTAATCAGCATACTACATCTATTGCTACGCCAGGACCAAATGTGGAAACCCCAATAGTGATAGAGGTTCCACCTAGAGCACCAATCCCACCAATAGCACCAAAAGCTCCAGCAGTAGGGGCTAGAAGAGAAGCATATCTGGTTCAGTGGCAGAAACTCAAACTAGAGACATTTTCAGGCACTAGTGAACCGTGGGATGCACAAGCCTGGTTCAAAACCCTGGAGAGTACCATGGAGCTTCTGGACTAGCCAGAATATGAGAAAGTAAAGTGCACCTCCTTCTACCTAGCAGGAGATGCTAGAATGTGGTGGGAAAGGGTGAAGGCCAAGCGAGACATAAATCAGATGACGTGGGCCAACTTCGAAGCTGAGTTCTTCGAAGAATTCTTTCATATGCGGGTTACTAACCGACATTATGATGAATTCACTGAATTTCGTCAAGGTAACCTATCAGTAGAGGAAGCAATGAAGAGATTCAACAGACTGGCTCGCCTGTGCCCTGAACTGGTCAGCACTGAACGAGAGCGAGTCAGGCTAATTCTCAAGATGTTAAGGCCAGAAATAGCATTGAATGTGGCCAGCGGCGTCCATAGGCCTCAAACCTCAGAAGAACTAGTTAGCAGTGCTCTAATCACCGAGCACTACCTGAACAGCATGCAATAGCAGAAGTCAATCATGACAGAAAGTAAAGGGCAAGACAGTTCAGGAACTCAGAAACCCCAAGGCCATAACTCTGGCTGGAAAGGAATGAATTAAGGCAAAAGAAAGTAGTGGAACAATTCGAAAGGGTAGCCAGCCAACAAGCAAGCTAAGTATCCCACTTGTCCCACATGTGGGAGACAACACCTAGGGGTCTGCCGCAAGGGGCACCCGTGGGTGTTATAACTGTGGTCAAGAGGGGCACATGACCAAGCATTGCCCCACCAAGAACAGTCTGCCTACTCCACAGCCTACTCAGTATGGAGGCAAACCTGCACAGCTACATCAGATGCAGGCAGCACTGGATGGCTCCCATATCAGTCAGGGCAGATTAGAAGCTCCATTAGCCACTACCAATGCACAGATCTTCTCACTGACCAGAGAGGATGTAGCGAATGGCTCGACAATTGTGATAGGTCAGATATATATTTTACAGCAAAATGCAACTGTCATATTCGATACTGGGGCAACCCATTACTTCATATCCAGGGCGTTCACAGAGAAGTTAGTTATACCTCCAGATGTACTCAGTGGCCAGTTCATAACCACCCTACCTTCAGGAGAGATTATGGCATCCACGCACTGGCTCCGTGCAGTGCCAGTCAGTATAGCAGGCAGAGAGCTTTATGGTGATCTGATTGTGCTGGATATGACTGATTATGATGTCATTTTTGGAATGGACTTCCTAATCAAGTACGGTGCCTCCATAGAATGCCGTAGAAGGAAAGTCATATTCCAACCTGAAGTAGGATTGCAGTTTGAATACCTCGGAGAACCCAAGAGAAAGGCCAAGAAATTTCTTTCAGCTCTAAAAGCACAGAAACTGCTGGATTCAGGATGTACCGGATTTCTAGCACATGTAGTCAATACTGAACAAGAGAAGGACCAAAAGCTAGAAGAGGTCCCAGTGGTATGTGACTACCCAACAGTCTTCCCTGATGAGTTACCAGGATTAGCGCCAGACAGGGAGATAGAGTTTGAGATAGATCTCATTCCAGGTACCAACCCCATTTCAAAAGCACCATACCGTATGGCTCCAGCAGAATTAAGAGAACTTCAGGAGCAACTACAGGAGCTGCTCGACAAGGGCTTCATACGCCCTAGTCATTCACCTTGGGGAGCTCCCGTATTGTTCGTGAAGAAGAAAGACGGGTCCATGCGCTTGTGTATAGATTACCGGGCCTTGAACCAAGGCACCATCAAGAACAAGTATCCCTTGCCAAGAATTGATGACTTGTTCGATCAGCTAAAGGGAGCAGCAGTGCTCTCAAAAATAGACTTGAGATCGGGATATCACCAGGTGAAAGTTAAGGAAGGTGACATCCCCAAGACAGCTTTCAGAACAAGATACGGACACTATGAGTTTGTAGTTATGCCTTTTGGCGTAACGAACGCTCCAGCAGCTTTCATGGACCTCATGAACAGAGTGTTCCGAGAATATTTAGATAAGTTTGTTATCGTCTTCATCGATGACATTCTGATATATTCCAGGACTCAGAAGGAACACGCAGAACACTTGAAAACAGTATTAGAAATTCTTCAGCGGAGCCAACTCTATGCGAAATTCTCCAAGTGTGAGTTTTGGCTTGATCAGGTGTCTTTTCTGGGTTACATCATCTCCAAGGATGGTGTGATGGTAGACCCCAGCAAAATAGAAGCAGTAAGTAACTGGGTTAGACTGAAGAATGCCAGTGAGATCAGAAATTTTCTGGGTCTAGCCGGTTACTACAGGAAGTTTGTAGAGGATTTCTCCAGAATAGCCTCCCCACTGACAGCTCTTACCAAAAAGAACAGAAAGTTTTAGTAGACAGAGGACTGTGAGAAAAGTTTTACAGAATTAAAGAGAAGATTGACTAGTGCTCCACTCCTAACTCTTCCAGAGACCCCTAACAGCTTTGACATATATAGTGATGCTTCTAAATTAGGACTTGGAGCAGTGCTGATGCAGAATGGCAAGCTTATCACCTATGCTTCTAGACAACTCAAGGATTATGAGAAGAACTACCCTACTCATGACCTTGAGCTAGCTGCAATAGTGTTCGCTCTCAAGCTCTGGAGGCATTACTTATACAGAGCATAGTGTAGGATTTTCACAGATCATCAGAGTCTGAAGTATTTCTCTACTCAGAAGGATCTGAACATGAGGCAACGCAGATGGCTTGAGCTGGTCAAGGATTATGACATTGACATCCTCTACCATCCAGTTAAAGCTAATAAGGTGGCAGACGCACTTAGCAGGAAATCTAGTGCCACCCTACTAGCTTTGTCTACGATGTCGCAACCCCATCGGAAGGAAATATCAAAGTTCGGACTAGAAATTATAGTTGGGCAGCTCTCCACTTTAACATTAGTGTCAACCCTGCTTGAAGACATCCAGACAGCACAGGATCAAGATCCTAACCTTCAGAAAATCAAGCAGGGGATAGTAGAATCAGAAAATAGGGAGTTTCGCCTATCAGATAGTGGGATATTGTACTCCGGTGACCGCTTATGTGCTCCCAACCAAGAGGAGCTCCGAAGGAAAATCCTAGAGGAAGCACATGGATCTCCTTATGTGATCCATCCTGGTTCCACCAAAATGTACCAAGACCTCAGGGGACGTTTTTGGTGGCCTGGGATGAAGAGAGACATCACCAGATATGTCAGTACCTGTCTGACATGCCAAAGGGTCAAGGCAGAACATCAGAGACCAAGTGGGGTTTTGCAGCTTATCCAGATTCCAGAATGGAAATGGGAAGATATTTCCTTGGATTTTATAGTGGGACTACCCAGAATAATGAATGGATATGATGCAATCTGGGTAATAGTTGACAGATTGACTAAGTATGCCCACATCCTAGCTATCAACATCTCCTATTCCATGGAACAACTAGCTGAGTTATACCTCAAGGAGATCATCAGACTACATGGAGTCCCTAGGACTATCATTTCAGATAGGGACAGTAGGTTCACTTCGCACTTCTGGGAGTGCGTACAGACAACACTAGGCACCAAACTGAAGTTTAGCACAGCTTTCCATCCTTGGACAGATGGTTAGACAGAGAGAGTTAATCAAGTACTAGAAGATATGCTCAGAGCTTGTGCTTTAGATTTCAAGGGCAGTTGGTGCAGATACCTGTGCTTAGCGGAATTCACCTACAACAATAGTTATCAGGCCACTATCAGCATGACACCCTATGAGGCTTTATATGGGCGGAGGTGTAGATCTCCTATCTACTGGTACGAGGGTGGTGAGAGGCAAGAGTTAGGCCTATAGACAGATCTTATAAATGATACCACCATAGCCATACAACAGATCCACCAGAGAATAGAAACAACTCAGAGCCGCCAGAAGAGCTATGCTGATACATGGCGCAAACCATTAGAGTTTGAAGTTGGGGATTCAGTATTCCTCAGAGTGGCTCCCATGAAGGGAGTAATGCGTTTTGGGAAGAAGGGCAAGCTAAGTCCCAGATATGTAGGACCATACCCCTTCACTAGAAGAGTTGGAAAAGTAGCTTATGAGCTAGAGCTACCTCAGGAGATGTCAGCTATCCACAATGTATTTCATGTCTCCATGCTGAAGAAGCATATCCCAGATGCCACCCAGGTAATAGAGCCACAAACGCTATAAGTCCGGGAAGATCTCAGTTATGATAGTCGGCCTATTCAGATAATAGACCGAACAGTTAAGAAATTACGGAACAAGGAGGTACCATTAGTGAAAGTCATATGACAAAATCACAGAGTAGAAGAGCAACATGGGAACTAGAGGAAAGCATGAGGCAGAAATACCGAGAGTTGTTTTAAGTTCGAGGACGAACATTTTATAAGGTATGGGGGATTGTAACACCCGAAAATTCTCAAAACTAATTTTAGAAATATCCTAGAATTTATTCCGAATTTATGGATATTTTTATAGAATTTTTTTTCCATTAACAAATAAGGCAAAAATGAATAAAAATAGAATGCGCAGTAAAAAGACTTAAGTGGGATTTGACCCCTAGACCATTAACATAAAAAAAGAATAAGCTTACTAAGTGGGATGGTTTGTTTTCATTGAAATAGAATAGAGGAAAAGATAAATAAGGTGAAGTTAGTTAAATTTTCCCATAAGTATAAAAGGGAAACATAAGGGTTATTTAGAATTATTCTTTTCCTCACCGGCGACCCCCTCTCTCTCGTGGGCGACTCTTCCTCTCCCTCTCCCAAGTCTCTCTCTCTCCCTCACTCACGGCAAACCAAGGAGGAGATCCAAGGGTCTTGTGTTGGGCGGATTCAAAAAGGAGGACACGCTAGGGGATCTTCTCAAGGAGTAGTTCTTCGTTAGAGCCTCTCCGAGACTCCAAGGATCTTTTCTCTTCCTAAACCCTACGCATTAGAGTTGTAAGAACAAGCGCAGGATATAAGTACCCCTCACCTGTAGTATAAGTAGCTTTGTTCGTATGCATAATCGTCTTAGTTTTATCTATTTGCAAGTTTATGCTCATATGTTTAGATTAACTCCCTCTACAGACTTTAAGGGCACCACTAATGGGCTGGATGTGCTTCCCCCTTTAGTTTGGGGTTTGGACGCACCGTCGAGTGCCTAGGGAGTGTCCTTAAAAGAAAAGGAGAGTTTTAGGCACGCAAGGTGCTCGAGAAAATGTTAAGAAGCTCTAATATGAGTTTTAGCATGTTTATGAAATTAGCTACCCTTGCTTAATGTTTATGGACCCTAGTTCATCCATTGGGTGGGCTCCTAGATCGCCCCTAGGCTCTAGATCGCCTAGTAGATGCAAGGTTAAAGAAAATAATATTTATGAAAGTATTTTACTTTTTATGGCATGTGCTTGGACTCTAGTTCGTCCATGGGTGAGCTCCTAGATCGCCCATAGGCACCTAGATCGCCTAGTAGTACCCTAATGGGTTCGGGATTAGCTACCTCGGATCTACTTAGGGATGCACGCATTAGCAGCACATTGTCGGGCCCACAGCAGCATGATTAGTATTTTCACTTACTATATGTATAAGTTTCAAAAGTTCAGTAATAGCTTTAAGTGAAAACAGTTTTAAGATCATGCTTAGTTCAGTTAGATTCTATGAATGCCATGTGAATTTAGTTATAAGAATATGATTTAGTCCATGTGCTTAGTATGATGAGTATGTCATGATATCTGTTTAGATTATATGTTTCAGTAAGAATAAATGACAAACATAATATGTTTTCTTACATGTGTTTTCAAAAGCATGATTTTCGAAATATGCATTGTTTTGTGAGTAGGATGGTACTTACTAAGCTTTATGCTTATAGTTTCATTTTTCCTTATACTGCAGATAAGGGCAAAGGAAAATAGAGTAGCGGAAGCGACAGGGATGATGTGGAGTGTGTGATGGTGGAACTTGGAATGAAAAGAACCTTGGGAACTTGCATTATGAGGACGCATTATTAAGAATGTTAAATGAATTTATTTCTTTGACATGTCTATTATTTTCTGCATCTTAAGTACCTTTGTCATGTTGTTAGCATCACTCTTGATATGAGCCTTGCGAGAATTCTAGTATGAGATTATGTATCGTGAGTTGATATCATGCAGTTATGCCATGCCTAGCTTCTACATGTGATATGTTGAGTGATACAATTCAAGTGCATATTAACTAGTAGTAAAATACATAGTCTAAGGCTATAGAACCATTTCTGATATTATAGTGCTACTATTGATGCATCTAGACAGAAACAGTGCTTAACTTTAGTAGCAAGTTGATACAATGTTCATGTTTCTAATTTCATGCTTAGAGATGGTTGAAGTATGCCTTATTGTCATGAAAACATGCAGAATATAGCCTAGAATGATTGTATACCTGTTAGTAAGCTTAAATATGAGTTTGTAGTGTTTTTGGTACGAAGTAGGTTGACCTTGGCACGTTTCTGGAATCTGAAAATTTAGATTTCAGAGCTGTCAGTCGACTGCGACAGCTACCAGTCGACTAGGCGGTCGAATGGGACCAGGAAACAAGGGTTTAACTCTTGTGTGCTCCGATTTTAGTTTTGCACAAATGGTTTAGCAATTAACTTCCAACATGTTTATGATTTACAGCAGCATGTTTAAGTTATGAATTGTTAGTTCAGTAAATAGAAAAATGTTTAAATTCTCCCAGTTGGTTTAGCATCCAGAAATCAGTAATCAGTCAGCCATTTAGTAGCGTTTCGTCTTAAAGCTTAGGACCAGAAGGTGGGTCGTTACATATATAAACCTTATTTCTTTTCTCCTTTTCTCCTCTTTGTAAACCGTCTAACGCCGACTCCCTCTCCCTCGCCGATCGAGCCATAGCCTTGGCCACCCTCCCCACCAACACCGTAGCCCCTCCACTCTTCATGATTCTTTTCCCTTCCGCGAGACACCATAGTGCCGATACCATTTTGATCCATTGTCGTTCAACGCTGCCTCTCCCCCTCGCCGCTGGCGTAGGTAAGCGAGAGAGGGTTTTCTTGTGTTCTTGTTTCTTTTTTTTCAGTTGCACCTCAGCACCCCATCTTGCGGTGTTTGATCTAAGCGGCGTGGATCTGTGGAGGAGTGATACCTCGCTGGCATAATCACAGGTAAGGAATTGTTTGTTAAGGGTGTTCTTGTTGAAATTGATGATGGGATTAGGGTTAGTTGTTATGTGTTAGTGTTTGGATTTGGTTTCCTCTATCGTGGGTTGTTGGAATTGTTGGGAATGAGATGGCTAGAGGGGGGGGGGTGAATCTAGCCAGACACAATTTCTTGGCTCTTTGCGAATCTTCTCTGCACTTAAGTTAGTAGCAGCGGAAACAAAACAGATGCAGAGAAGCAAACTTAACAAAACTGCAAAAACAGAGAATACAAACCAAGGATCGCTAACAAGGATCTTTTACAAGGTTCGGGGATAACTTGCCCCTACTCCTTGGCGTGCCCGTGAGATGGGCAATCCCTTGATCGTCGGCAGATCTAGCCCTGGTGAACTCCGAATAGTAGAAGCCTCCTTCTCGTGGAGAAACCTCTCCACAAGTGATCTCAAGAAGATACAAGTTAAGCACACGAGACACTCGAGAAGACAAGCTCACAATGATGCACAAGAAAGCTCAAGCACAAAGCAACAGAGAGCACGAACACAGCCCAGCCAAACTTCCCAGTTTCTGTCTTGTTCGCCACCGCTCCTCTGCATCTAGCTTTGTCTCTTAAGCTCTGCTCACCATCACAAGCTTCGTCAGCATCCACTGAGCCAGCCTGAACCCACTGACCTCCCTGAGCACTCAGTCCACTGAAGACCTCCTCTCCAGCTGAGTCTCCGTCAGTCGCCAGCTGCTCCAGTTGCCGTTGAAACCTGAGAAGGAGAAACAAACAAACCTGCTCTAAGGAAAGCCTCCCATTGACTCTCCTCTAATGTTTGAATCATCCCTGTAAAGCCTGCACACTCCAATAGAAGCTTAGCAATGCATATCAAACATAAGCAGCGATGTAGCAGAGAATCGGCAGTGAAAACAGACACTATCAGAGCTTCTGACAGCGTATTTGAATTAAAGTTCTGCCCCTGATCGGTCACCAGACCGATCAGGAAGGACCCTGATCGGTCACCAGACCGATCAGGATGGTTCCAGACCGATCAGGCTCCATCCTGATCGATCCCCAACGCTCAATCAGAAATCACGATTTCTTTGAGATTCTCCTGGACCGATCACCAGATCGATCCCAGGTCGTGGATCGTTCACCAGACCGATCCACCCTTATATTGGGCGATTTCTGAGTTTCGCAGGCTAAGCCTTCTGATCGGTCACCGGACCGATCAGGCAGCCTCCTGATCGGTCACCAGACCGATCAGAACCTGACCAGACCGATCAGGCTCCGTCCTGATCGATCATAGAGACGAACCTGCGACACTTGATCGTTCTCCGGAACGATCTGCACAGTGATCCTGATCGGTCATCAGACCGATCAGGAGCAGTTCAGTAAGGGAACTCAACCTCACTGCTCGCTCCCTGATCGGTCACCAGACCGATCAGGAGCCAGTCAATGGGTGAAACGCATACTCCCTGATCGGTCACCAGATCGATCAGGAGCAACACAGTAGGTTCCCAACCTCACTGTGTGCTCCCTGATGGTCACCCGACCGATCAGTCATCGCTGGATCGGTCACCAGACCGATCCACGAAGGAGCAGCGTGCCAACTCCCTGATCGGTCACCAGACCGATCCAGGGACGCAGACCTAGCCTTCCAAGCTAGGATTTCATTCACCTTAGCCCTCCAAGCTAAGAATTTTTCAATCTAACTCTCCAAGTTGGGAATTTACACCTAACCCTCCAAGTTAGGACTTTTCACCTAGCCCTCCAAGCTAGGACTTTTCACCCAACCCCTCCGAGTTAGACCTTCATCCAACCTAGCCCTCCAAGCTAGGCACCTGACCCTCCAAGCCAGGACTTTTTCACCTAATTCTCCAGGATGTGAATTTGCACCTAACCCTCCAAGTTAGGACTTTTCACCTAGCCCTCCAAGCTAGGACTTTTCACCCAACCTTTCCAAATTAGGACTTTTCCAAACCTAGCCCTCCAAGCTAGGACCTGACCCTCCAAGCCAGGACTTTTTCACCTAATTCTCCAAGATGGAAATTTGCACCTAACCCTCCAAGTTAGGACTTTTCACCTAGCCCTCCAAGCTAGGACTTTTTACCCACCTCTTCCGAATTAGGACTTTTCACACACCTAGCCCTCCAAGCTAGGACTTTTCAACACCTAACCCTCCAGGTTAGGATTTTCCCAACACCTAGCCATCCAAGCTAGGATTTTCCATACCATGCCTGATCCCCGATCAGGACTTAATCATCATCAATAATCATCCACCTAAACTAAAATCGGTGTCAACACCAAAACAACAATCAGGGCCAGACTGCATCAATAGGAATGAGTTCTAATTTTGATCACATTTCTTTTCCATGTTGTGAGTTGCGATTCTTTGAGAGGTGTAGGTTAGTTTTGTTGTGGATTTCATGTGTTGTGTAGATCGATGAATGAAGTTGGATTTCAGTTTTGATCAATTGATGGGTTCTTTATTTGTATCGTGAACTCTCCTTATGGCATAGGCTAATCTGTGATGAAGTATTATAGCTGGGTTTGGTGGTAAGTAGTTGTTGGTTTGATCCCATTTCTGCTCTGTTTTTGGTTGCTGCCAAAGAGCTTTATATAGGAGCTTGAGTGGTTGTCCTAAATTTTGTCGTGAGCAATGAGTGGACTGTAATTGTAGGAATGGTAAGGTTCTGTTTGGAGGTTTCCCAATACCTATCGTGAGTTGATGGTAGGTCTTTGTTTAGATTTGGGTTTGTTTGTGTTCTCTATCTACTGTGAGCTTGTTTTGGAGCTTAAATCTTGGTATCTTGATTCTCCTTACCGTGAGCCACCTATGGGGATTAGGTGTTGGTTGTGGTGGATACTTGCCAAATACCCATGGGTGTTGATCTTTGACCTTGCATACCTAGCCGTGGGCTATAGAGGATGAAAGGAATTTGATGTTTGGTGACGTTAGAAGGGTTAAGATGCAAGGATTGGGTTTTGATTTGGTGGTAGTTCCTTGGGTTAATTCGAAAATTAACCTACTAATCTAATTGTGATAATTAGGTTAGAAAGAAACTTATTGTTATTTATTATTGGATTAAGTAGATGTTATGCTTAGGGTTTATCCTAATTTTTTGTTTATACGTAGTTTAGCTAATTGTTTACTTTTAATAAATAGCTAAACATTGTCCTTGATACAGGATTTTGATTTGAACTCGTATAGTTGATCGTGAGGGGAGTTCTAATTGTTACGAACTTCATTTACAAGGCTGATATTTCTTGCTTGCTTCTATAGTTTCGTTTATCTTTAAATGAATGATTGTTCCCTTAAATGAGTAGGTTGATTTACCTTAAATCTATACTGCTTGTTTTATGCTTAGTACTTATTCTATGCTTGACCTTGAAGTAAAAATCTAAATTTTCAGTTATACAGTCTCAACTCTTGATTTCTAATCTAAAGAGCACTGCTCGTATGCATGTACTCTAGAACTATCATGTAACCTATCCAGGTTGTGGTTGACATTAGATGCATCCTACCCAGTATATTAGTTGCATATTTATTTATTATAGTATTGATTGAATACATGTATATTGTATTGATTGCATATTTTTGGTCTGATTGAGGTTGTGTATACTAACATGCACCATAGCATTATTTGCATGTTGATGACCACTGGTTCACTTGTGGTTGAGGCGAGTTGTTGGTAATATTTTTTGTTGTGTCACGCTCGGATAGAGTTGTGTGTAGACAGTTGATATCCCTAAATGTTAGGGGCCCCCATAGGTATTTTTTTGGGATTTATAGCCATAGGTATTATGACTTTTCATACATAGTCATAGGTATTATGACTTTTCTGCATAACTACAGGTTTTTTTGGGCTTGTATCTTGTCCACCTGACCTACCCAGTGTAGCTGTAGTTGTAGAGTGTACAGATCAGATCATTACATCATATGCATATTATGCATTGACATTTTACTTATATTTGTTGTATTTATTTGAGCTATGATTGTTGCATTTAATTGACATGCATATATGAACTTGATTTGCATTTATTATTTGATCTAGATCTGCTTAATAGTATAAGGAGCTTATTGATTTGATATGAAAATTTTTGATCATGTCCCTGCATTTTATATTGATTTTTAGGTATATCTACTCATACTGTTGTGGTATTCGATTTTGTTCTATATTTCGGAGAGTTTATACCGTTGATTCTTACTACTTGATATTTTTTGTTTATATACCATGTATTTATCTATTCTTATACCCACAGAGTCCGCCCAGACTCACCAACCCATACCTTCATTTTTATTTCAAGTAGTTGATAGCTACGTCTCGTACCGTCATGAGAGAATCCATCTGCCAGTCCCGTAGCATCGGTAGTTGTTTTATATTTTATGTTAGTTGATTTGTATTTTTTTTATTGGATTTTTGAGTTATAACTGTGTACTCGTGGATTTGTATTTATTTTGGTGGAATTTATGATTTTGTCTAAAGTTTCGTATTTCTAGTAAGTCAAACAAATTTTAATTTATTGAGGTTAGGTGTTATCTTTTTATTTATTATTAATTATGTGGATGTGATGTTTTTTTCCTAATTATTGTGATGTCAGTCATGTGTGGTTGTATTTTATATGTGTGGTTGAGATGTGTATATATATAAGATTCATATTGTCAGTCGTAAAGAGAAGATGTTATTTAATTTTCAAGTAAATATAAACCTCTTGTGATATAACATTTAGAAATCAATTAGTGTACTGGACTATCTAATATCAATCGACGGTTAATGAATGAGCCGACTGTTACTAGAGGGCATAATGGAAAATAACTAAGTATTTTGGTAAATATAAGTTTTGGGGATTGCGAAAATCTGATTATGCAGTTGAATAAATTGCTGAATAAAAATAGGATGTTCTTTCAATAATAATAATGAATTAGCGCTCTTTTGATTTTTTGCATAAATAGTTTCTATTTTAAAAAGTGTTATTGACCGATAACAAATCCATTCAGATGGACCGACTAATAAGCTCATATTATCCCAACCGAGTGGCCCAAGTCTGTTGGTTGCTAGACTCATCACTGCACTGATTGATCTGCTAAACTGATTGATTCACACAGTTTGACTGTCGAAGTAATCCTTGGTCCACCGTCTAATTGGCTCATTTGGTCAGATTTTGATTTGCTCAATTTGATTATACTATTCAGCCTAATACTTGACAAAGAGACTAATATGATTTAATTTTAATTGATAAAAGAGGCATTTATTTATTATTATTATTATTATTATTTAAATAGAAAAAGGCATTTATTCATCAAAGAGATACGGTTTTCTTACAAAAAAAATAAAATAAAAACATGCTTTGGATCGGAATAGAGAAAACTAAATTATTAAAAATAAATCTATTTGTAGATAGAACAATAATAATATGAAAAATATAATGAAAATCTATGTATAGCTATTTGTAATAAATATGGAAGAAAATAGAGAAAATAATTGCTTCATTGATTCATTATCATAGTTAACAATTATATTTATAAACTTAATCATAATAATTATGAAAATAATAATACGTATGATGTGTCTGCAACGTTAATATGATAAGTCTTTAACTATTGAAATCGGTTTATGATTATCACCTTGAATTGCTATTTTTGCCATCGTTACCCTTGGCAAATTCTGACAGTCAGGGAGAATGTTGAATTTGATTATCAATGTATGAGAATGTTGAATTAGATTATCAATCTATTAAAATATTATCTGGATAATGGCATGGTGAAAATATTAACAATTTGATTCTGTGTAGAGATGTAGGAAACTAATAGCTTTGTAATCGCTACATGTTTCCGTACAAAGTAAAAAATCTATCTCCACAAATTTTGTATGATCGTGAAAAATTAGATTTGCAGTAAAACATGTTATAATATTATCACATTATATTTTAGGTATAATATTACTAGAAAGATGTAATTTTGAAAGAATAGATTTGAGCCAAATGATTTCAGACGTTAAATGACTATAACTTTGTATTCAATATTTGATGCTTGATCGAGATACAATAGGTTACTTTTTAGAATGTTATGAAAAAATATTTCGTCCAAGAAATATTATATATCTACGGACCCAATTTATATCACTTTATACATTTAACTCATATGAGGAATAAAGATATAAAAAAAGACCAGAAGAATAGATAATGTTTTTGAAATAGTGAATATTCCTTTTAACACCTTCCCAATATTATTTAGTGGAAGCATGCTTAAGTTGACAAGGCCAATTGACAAGAAAACCAATGTCGGGTCCTGTGATAATGAGATATTATAAGGTTCTAACAATACTTTGATATATTTGAGGATCAACAATAATAGGAGATGATGAGGTTTAGGAAAGTTATCCACAATAATTAGTGTAGAAATATGTTGTGTGCTATCTATTTTAGTCCGTTGGAAAATTCAGTAATGTACTTGTTTTGTGAGAGTAGACAACCTTCACTTCTGAATTTGAGAAAAGCTCAACCCTAAGAAAGAAATGAGCCACGCCAAGATCTCTAATAGCGAATTTCTAATTAAGAAGACGAAGAAAAGTAGTGAGCCTTCTTATCATTTCGGTTATTAGAATATCATCTACATGATAAGGAAAAATATCATAGAGTCATCATTGCACTTATAAAATAAAAAAGAGTTAGTCTTTGAGCCAGACAACCCTTGAGTGTGCAGTAGGTAGAGAGACAATAAAATCATTCATGGAGGGTTTGTCAAAGACTATATATATAGACTTTTCAACTGACAAATATGTGTTGAAAGTGATGGATGAATAAACTCCTGTGGCTAGTCAATAAATATGACTTCCTCAAGATTACCATGAAGAAAGACATTGAAAATATCTAATTGTTGCATTTGCCATAAGACAAACTTTATATAATTTTAGTGAGTCATTAGCATGATACTTAAGGTGGAAGACTAATTTGGAACCCACAACGTTTATGGAGGCAATGCGAGGAACTAAGCACCATATTTCATTGCAAAGGAGTAGATCAAATTATGTATCCATCTAGCACACCAATTTGAATCATTAACGACTTGTGTAAAGGATGTTGGTTTGATAGATTTTGAAGAGACTAGAACTCGTGGAATGAGGTATTGAGTGGTTGCTGGTGAGTATCGTGCAAAGATATAACTTAAGGGAAATGTGCATCAAAGAATATCTTCATGAGAATCACTTGTCGAAGAAGATAAAGTGCTAGGTTGGAAATGCAAAGATGTGATATGTGACATATCTGAGGAAGGAAGTAGATTATTCTCATAATTGGATGATTTATTCGAAGAACCAACAGGAGATTGTGGAGATGGAGTTGGACCTAAAATATCACCACCTCTTGTATTAGTATCATTTCTGTAGGATCGTTGGAAATTGAGAGAGGAGGGGTAAATCTCGATTATTCATAAATCTTTCTTTTCGTTTTTAAAATAAAACAAAGTAGAGCAAAGCAGAGTAAAGCAAAGCAGCGAAACATATAAGACTCTTTTCTTTTATTTGGTTCGGAGCCTTCGACAACTCCTACTCCAAGGGCCTGTAGTCCTCGATTGCTTTTGTTGGGCAATCCACTATAATTCATTCTCTAAAAGACTTTCAGAGAAAGCAATGTCGTACAAGATGTAAGGGAGGCTAGTAACAACCTACTAACTCCCTTTTAAGATGTAAATACAAATATGCAAATATAAAAGAATACTAACACGTACACGTAGAGTAAACTTGAATCATGTAGTGTCGGAGTGCTCCCTAGCGTCGTGGCAGTAGTACTTGAGCAGTTTGTTGACGCAGAGAGTGAATGTAGGGTGAGTGGAAGAGATACCGAGTACACTGGTCTCGAGCTCCTGATATAGGCATGATTCGGCCGATTGAAAAATCTTTTAGTCGACTGAACCTCCAATTTGGTTGACCGAACCTCGTGCCATTCCTTCTTTGCTCCACTTGACTAACACTGCATTCGGTCAGCTGAACCTCCTGATCAGTCGATTAGAAAAACTTTCATCTACGTAGTTGCGCCATACCAAAAGTGTATCAGTCGACTGATCCATCTGAAATATGTTGAATTTGGCTAAGCCTAACTGGATTCGTCGACTGATCATCTCGTTCAATCGATCAAACCCTCGGTTAACTACCTTTGACTACCTACATAAAAGTGTTATATAGTATGTTCTGGAAGGAATCGACGTCGACGGTCAGTCACCAGGGTTCAACCCACGCGAATGCTGATGTTAGGGGAGGAACTCCGCACCCTGCGAGATTAACACGAACGTTAGGGGAACACGCCAGAGGTTGTCCGGTGGAGTCCACTGTGATGCTCAAGTTAGTGCCTCGATGGAGAAGAAGAGTAGAAGACAGGAAAATGTATCAGTAGTAGAGAATGCATAACCCTTTACCGGAGGTGTTAAGATACCTTTTATACCTGCGGCGGCTGCCTTCATGCGTCCCCATGATTTGTGCCACGTTCCCTCGTTCGTCGGTTATTGGATAACCTTAGAAACGGTCCACACCGTCATCAAGTTCGGCCCGTTGTGACATTTAAGGGTCATGATGGCTCCGCAATAGGGGGGATGATTATCCGCAGATCCGAGAAAAGGGGGACCGCTACTTGAGGTCGAATACATCTTGGGCTCCGCTCCCCCGAGGTGATCTCGAGGTCTTCTGGCCCGGGAGGCCCCGGGAGCTCCGATTCCCCGAGGTGGTCTCGGGACCTGACTTCCGGGGGTAATCCCGGGAGGGGTTTTCTGATTTGATCCCTAGGGCGTGTTTACCGCAGGGGGGGCCGGAGGGTCCTTCTCCTGAGATGGTCTCGGGGGCTCTGAAAGGGAGTCACTCAGACTCGTTATATCTTGCATGCCACTCGGTTTCTTCAGTCCACGTGTCCGCCTTGGAGTATTCAACCCCATCACAAGTCCCTCCCTTCAAGTCTGATCGAAGGAAGTGTTGCTGATTGATCGTACTAGTGTGGTGATGAAGAAGCTATGTACCAGTGGGACTTTGTGCCCATTACTGATCCCTCGGCAGTCATATTGGGTCCTAGGATTGTAGAATTTACCTTGGTTCCTGAGGCAGTCCCCTTTTGACTTTGTCTTCCCAAAAAGGCTTCTATAACATTCGAGGTACTGTAATGTAACGCCCGAAAATTCTCAAAACTAATTTTAGAAATATCTTAGAATTTATTCCGAATTTATGGATATTTTTATAGAATTTTTCCATAAACGAAAGTGACAAAAAGGGATAAAAAGGAAAAAATAATTAAGTGGGATTTGATCCCTAAACCTTAGCTGTGAGAGAGGAATGGACTTACCAAGAGAGCAATTTGGTTTTGTTGAAATAGATTAAGGGAAACAATAAATAAGGTAGAATTAGTTAAATTCGTCCCCCCTAAGTATAAAAGAGGGAGTTATGAGTTTTAGGTTAATTTTCTCCCAACCCAGCGACGCCGACGCCCTCCCTCACGCACGCGACCTCTCCTCTCGCTCTCTCTCCCTCGCGCGCGAACCAAGGGAAGATCCAAAGGATTTAAGAAGGAGGCTACGTTAGGGAATCTCTCCGAGGAAGAATTCTCCGTTAGAAGCTCTCCGAAACTCTAAGGATCGTTCCTTTTCCCAAAAACCTACGCTTTAGAGTCGTAAGAACAAGCGCAGGAAGTAAGTACCCCTCACCTGCAGTATAAGTAGTTTCGGTCGATTTTCCGTATGCTTTATCTCCTTATATGTATGTTTTACGATTAGAAATCATAAATTATGAACAAGCACGCACGTTAGGTGTTTGTTAAAATGTTCAGTTCAGTTAATGCTATAGAAAGCATTAAAGAATAGAAATTCTTGCTCCAGTTATGATTGGGACCAAGGTCCAACGGGATGGGCTCCTAGTTGCCCCTAGATTTAGATAACCTAGTAAAAGCAAGAATCAGAAAAGGAAAGAAAAGTATAAAGGACTATTTTATTTTCAGTGGCATTGTACCGGACTCCGGTCCAGGGATAGGCTCTAAGTTGCCTCTAGGTTTAGATAACCTAGTATGGGATGGGCTCCTAGTTGCCCCTAGGTTTAGATAACCTAGTAGAACCCTAATGGATTCGGGATTTGCTACCTCGGGTTTATTAGGGATGCGCACACAGTTGGTACATTGCCAGGCCCACAGCAGTTGATTATTACTTTCACCTACTATATGTATTTAGTTTTCAGAAATTCATATTAGCATGTGGTGAAGTTAATAATTAGTTTTATGTTAGTTAGTTTAGTTCTAGTTCAGATATGTATGCCATGCTATAGCTTACTTTTCAGTTTTAGTTCAGTATGTGCCCTGTCTCAGTTATATGCCATGACATTCTATGATATGTATTTTAGCATGAGCCTAGCATGATTACTTATGGATATGAGCATGTATGTGCATAACATGTTTTCCAAAAGCATGATTCGAGTTTTCATAGTTTTGTGAGGTTAGATGGTACTTACTAAGCTTTATGCTTACTAGTTTGCATTTCCTTATACTGCAGATACAGGTAAAGGAAAGCACTAGTAGCGGAGGCGGCGGGCTTGATGCAAAGTGTGTGATGGTGGAGTTGGAATAAAAGTCTTCGGAACTTGCAAAGCATAGAATAACCCTTTTTTTATGTTTCTTTAGTTATTTCGCGATATATTATGAGAACCATGTATTAACCTATTTAGACTCGTTATTTGTGGTGCCTAGTATATTAAAGTAGTTTATTTACCTGTGTTAATACTTGCTTAACGAATGTTGATTGATATGAGTTACTACTTGTAATATGGTAATTGAAATCCATGCTTAAGCTTTAGAGATAAGAACTTGATACTTTTGATCTACATGATAAATACTTAGGATATGCTTGTTTTAAGATATATGCACCATATAGAATGACATGTAGTAGCTAAGAATGCCCTTAGATATGAATAATGAATGGTTTCAATAAGAAGTTGATGCAAACTTGGCACGTTTATGTTTATGCTTTTACATATCGTTGTTGAAATTCCTAAGTTACTCAGTCAGAAATCAGTTAGATATATACATATTTACGTAGCGATCCACCTTAAAGCTTAGTGTACTAGAAGGTGGGTCGTTACAGCTCACTTGGTACTAGGATTCAGAAACTTTAGTACTTAGCCTGGAGGTCTAGAGTTCAAATCCTGGGGAAGGCAAAAACCCACTGCCAGGGGTGGGAAGACCGTAGGGTCGCCGGCCTAGAGGGTTGCCTGCGGGGACCATAGAGGCGGGGCCGCTACATAAAAAGGTGCCTTTTTATGTAGGGGCCCCGCCTCTATGGTCCCCACAGACAACCCTCTAGGCCGGTGACCCTACGGTCTTCCCACCCCTGGCAGTGGGTTTTTGCCTTCCCCAGGATTCGAACTCTAGACCTCCAGGCTAAGTACTAAAGTTTCTGAATCCTGGTACCAAGTGAGCTACAGCTCCTTGGCTGTAGGGTGGGAAGACCGTAGGGTCGCCGGCCTAGAGGGTTGCCTGTGGGGACCATAGAGGCGGGGTTGCTACATAAAAATGATGCCTGTCCATCCTTCCTAAAGGCGCATGACGCTCTCTAATGGCGACGAAGTCCTTTCGCGAATGCTTCGTTGCCGCGTGCCCCAACTACTCTCTTCGCTACCTCTTACTGACGAGTGCAGCTGTAGCCGGCTCACGCCCCCCGACTATCCTCTGGCGCTGCCTCGAGGTGGCGGTTCCTTGCCTCCCACGTGCCTTGCCCCTATTGTACACATACGGGTGGCTTCCTCTGTATAAGAAGGGGAGGCGAAGACGTTCAGCCATCTTTTGGCATCGTGGCTGGGTGCACCGCATCTTCGTCTTCTTTTCTAAGGATTCATTTTAGCGTAAGTCCTCTGCCTCCTTCTTGTCCTTTCCCTTAGGAATCATGGAAGGTTATCGAGCGGAGTGGTATGAGTCCGCCTCTTTGAGAGTGAGGCCGGAAGCTTTGCAGGCGGCCATTGAGGCCTACAACATTCCGACTGAGATGGCGGTGGTGGTCCATGTAGTGGACCAGACACTGGTGGAGCCTCCCGTAGGCTTCTTCACCTTCTTTTTGGGGCAAGTAGAGTCAGGACTCCTCTTCCCCATTCCTCCTTTTGAATTTTGTAGTCATCCTTGTCGTTAGATGCATATTTACGGTAAGAGGTAGTCAGGGTCTTTGAACGGAATTGTTACGTCCATGTGTTCCCCCTTGTTCTCATCTGTCAATGATTACGAGGATGAAGGACCAAGAGGTTTCTACAGTGGTCGAAGATTCAAGGATTTCGACCGTAATGAGCATGAATCCTCGCTCACCCGCTACTGGAAGACAGTTCGAGCCAAGCAACTCTGTGGGAGTGATAGAGAAAAGCCCGAGTAGAGGAGTGATCTCCTGATTGTATCTTGGTATTCCTCTAAGGTGTTGGCATTCATGTATTTCCCATATAAATGAAGGAAAATATTTGTTACCTTTGATGTGCACATGCTTGTATTAATATTCCGATGTCTCGCTTGTTCCCTTTTTGTCGGGTAGATTGTGTGGACCTTACTTCCGCATCGCCTAAGTATCCCGGGAACCCGCAGCAACATAAGGCGTCCGGGTCTTGGCTACTTGGTTGGGCGTCTATAGCACCCAACCCAAGCTTAAGTACCTCGGGCATCCGCAGCACCGCGAGGTAATTAGGGTTTTGGTTACTTGGTCGGGCACCCGTAGCATCCAAACCAAGCCTAAGTACCCCGGGCATCCGCAGCGCCATGAGGCATTAGGATTTTGGTTACTTGGTCGGGAGTCCGTAGCACCCAGACCAAGTCTAAGTACCTCGTGTAGGGATCTATGAGCAAAAATATTTAAAATTCGCAGCGGAAATAAGATCCTTGAGCGATCCAGGCGAAATAAAACTCATACAAAGTGAATTTACAAAAATCCTATTGTATAGGTATACCTTTGGCGTGTGCTCTTCGCTTATCCTGCTTATCCAAGGTATGCCGGATCTCTTACACGTTTAAGTGTCCGTGCCTCTATGCGTATCCACACGAACATGATCTTTGCCTCAGAGAGGAACTACCTTAGTTGTGCTAGCAACTTGGGATGGTTCACAAAGTACAAGAACCTCCACTAGGAGTTTTGGACAAGGAGGAAGAAAGAAGAAGAAGAGAAGTGCCACCCTTTAGCCTTTGACAAGAGAGGGTATTTATACTCATCTAATGAATACCAAGGGTCTTTATCCCTTGAGCTCCTCTCATCTTAATGCTAATAAAATCCAATGAATACCAAGCCTTTTGGTATCCCTTGAGACTCTTAATATTCTATTCATCTAATGAATAGAATGCCTCTTAGCCTTCCTCTTAAATAATTTTCATTAAACAATTTAATGAATATTATCCATAATTAAGTGGTTGAGTCTAATCTAGACGAGTCTAACTTAAATTAGACTCAATCTCATAATCCAATTGGATCCACTTGAGTCTAACTCAATTAATCCAATTCGGATCAAATCTTGGTCAAACTAAGAACAATTAATCTCCGAAGCATCGTGTCCTTAGTGTGTGACTCAATAGGTTCTCATAATGTTGACAATGAGTCTAAACCACTTTAGATACATGAGCAATGAGCGGCATCTAGCAATGCATCATTGCTACCCAAGTGACGAGAAAGTCTTGATCCAACTTAACCTCCGTGACTATGACAATCTATGACCTTGTCCATCTATCCTTGATATCTAGATTGACCAATGAGGTATAGACCATGTCATCCTCGATCAATCTTTGTGTTTCTTGATCTCCGAGTAGACTCACTCAAACAAATGAGCTCAATATCTTATATTGACTCATTTGAGCATGGTCATGCATTTTAGTAGTCTTACTCGATCAAGGGGCCCACAGATATTACTCCCGTAATATGGAAGGGACAGATCCCATCTACATCACTCATATCCCTCTGCATAATTTATTATATACCCAATAATTGCCTTTATAGTCCAGCCTGTTACAGGTGACGTTTGACGATACTAAAGTACATAACTCCTTATGTAGGGAACCATAGTGACTTTAGGTCTAAGGACTATTCCCACTAATAGTTACATGAGAAAGTTTATGACACTCATATGACAATCTATGAAACTTTCTCATGGCGGGTCAATTCAGTACACATTCTCTAATTTATACCCATGTGTCATCTTGATATCACATATCCATGACTTGTGAGCTCAAGTCATCAATTGACCTACATGTTAGTTTCCATGCATTAATATTGTCCTTGAATATTAATGCTTGACTAGGAATAGTTTAGTATAGTGTTCTCTACATCATCTCACTATCGATTCAACCAATCGATATGATGTAGATAAGAACCTACTACCCAAGGACATTATTATACTTAGTTATTTGTCACAAATATAAAGTAAGTATAATAACCAAATATGCCTTTATTACTGATAGAATATGATATAAAAAGTCCCTAGTCAATCATCACATAATTGGCTCTATGACTCTTACTAACAATTTCCCACTAGCACTAGTGCCAATCACTGTAATATCTAATACCCAGTGACCTAGTGTGACCATCATGCTTCTTCTGTGCCAAAACCTTGGTCAATGGATCCGTGATGTTAGCATCAGTGGGTACTCTGCATATCCTCATATCTCCTCTATCGATGATCTCTCGAATGAGATAGAAGCACCTTAGTATGTGTTTGATCCGCTGATGAGAGCGAGGTTCTTTAGCCTGTGCAATATCCCCATTGTTGTCACAATAGAGGTCTATCAGGTCTGATATGCTAGGAACCACACCAATCTCTTTAATAAATTTCGGATCCAAACAACTTCTTTTGCTGCATCAGACGCAGCAATATACTCGGCCTCTGTTGTAGAATTTGTGACTGTGTCCTGTTTCAAACTCTTCCAGCTCACAACACCACCATTCAAGTAAAATACATACCCTGACTGCGATATGAAATCATCCCTGTCGGTTTGGAAGCTTGCATCACTGTAACTCTTTACAGCTAGCTCCTCATTGCCTCCAAATATCAAGAAATATTCTTTCGTCCTTCGTAAGTACTTAAGAATATTCTTGACAGCTGTCCAGTGACTTTCACCTGGGTTTGACTGGTATCTGCTCGTCATGCTCAAAGGATACGAGACATCTGGACGAGTACAAAGCATAGCGTACATGATAGATCCTATAGCGGATGCATAGGGAATCTGATCCATGCGGTCTCTCTCCTCCTTAGAAGAGGGACATTGAGTCTTCGAAAGACTCACACCATGTGACATCGGCAAAAATCCTTTCTTGAAATTCTGCATGGTAAAACGATTAAGCACCTTGTCAATATATGTATTCTGACTTAAGCCAAGCAATCTCTTAGATCTATCTCTATAGATCTTGATGCCTAAGATATAGGCTGCTTCACCTAAGTCTTTCTTTGAAAAATAATTCCCTAGCCACGTCTTCACAGACTGTAGTGAAGGGATATTATTTCCAATGAGGAGTATGTCATCCACATACAAAATTAGGAAAATAACTGTGCTCCCACTAACCCTCTTGTAGACACAGGGTCCATCTTCATTCTTAATGAAACCAAATGCTTTGATTGCATCATCGAATCGAAGATTCCAGCTTCGAATGCTTTCGCCCATAAATGTACCTTTGCAACATACATACATACATTTCCAGCATGCTCTGGATCTACAAGACCCTCAGGTTGTGTCATGTACACATCCTCGAGTAGATTCCCATTTAGGAATGCGGTTTTGACATCCATCTGCCAGATCTCGTAATCATGGTAAGCTGCAATAGCAAGCATGGTCCGAATAGACTTAAGCATCGCAACAGGTGAAAAGGTTTCATCATAGTCGATACCATGAATCTGCTTGAAACCTTTAGCTACCAACCGCCCTTTATAGGTATGCATAAGACCATCCATGTCAGTCTTTCTTTTAAAGACCCACTTATACCCAATGGGTTTAATCCCCTCAGGTGGATCAACTAATGTCCATACTTGCTTAGTGTACATGGATTCCATTTCGGACCACATGACCTCTATCCATTTCTTAGAATCTAGGCTCATCACAGCTTCTTGATAGGATGTAGACTCGTTCAACTCAACAAGCATAATGTCATCATGGTCAGACAAGAGAAACAAATATCTCTTAGGCTGACGACGTATCCTATCAGATCTGCGAAGAGGTTGGTCTACTTGAACATGTTTTTGCTCCACAACTTCTTGTGCAATAATCTCATGATCCATAACATCTTGTGGTGCCTGTTCAATGCCATCAAGACCTCCGTACTATCTACGTCTTGAGCTTTTTCAAGATGGATTTTACTCCCACTATTTCTTCTATAAATAAACTCTCTTTCTATAAAAACGTCATTTCTAGCGACAAACACTTTGCCTAGAGTTGGATTGTAGAAGTAATATCCTTTCGTTTCCTTGGGATATCCTACAAAATAGTACTTATCAGATTTAGGTCCTAGTTTATCTGAGACTTGACGTTGAGAGTAAGCCTCATAATCCCAAATCCTCATAAAAGATATCGTGGGCCTCTTCCCGTCTATATCGTATATGGTATCTTTATGACGACCTTTGATGGAGCTCAGTTAAGTGTGAAAAGAGCCGTCTCTAGAGCGAATCTCCAGAAGGAAGTGAGAAGATCTGTCTGACTCATCATCGATCGTACCATATCTAATAGGGTACGATTTCTTCGCTCGGACACACCATTCCACTGTGGTGCTCCAAGTGGAGTGAGTTGGGATATGATCCTAGACTCAGCTAGATGGTCACGAAACTCTTCGCTAAGGTATTCACACCTCGATCTGATCGAAGCATCTTAATATTCATGCCAAGTTGGTTTTGTACTTCACTTTTGAATTCTTTGAACTTTTCAAAGGATTCCGATTTGTGTTTCATGAGATACACATAGTCGTATCTACTGACATGTTGGATCGGGTTGGACCGGCTAGAGGGGGGTGAATAGACGGAAAAAAAAATGAAAGTGGAGGCGCTCGTCTTTAAAAAAAACTTGGTCGCAACTAAGGACGTTGCTTCCAAGGCAGTGGACGCTCAATAAAAATCTCCTTGTGGCGGAGAAGCCTTACAAAAATAGCACACTAGACTTTTAGAGATTGTACAAGAATGAATAAAAAATGATTGATTTCTAAAGCTAAATCTCTAAGCCTATTTATAGCCTAAGAGAATAAATTTGGATTGTTGATTTTTCATGAATTTTCTCTTGGCCGTTGATCCATGGATATAATCTGGATAGTTAATCTTGGATGGGATTAAACTGCATCCATTAGATCTGATTAAAGGATAAAGTTATCCTTTAAGAGATAACTTTGTCTTCTGCTCGTAACAGATAAATAACTTTATCATCTGCTAGCAACAACTTTAATCACATCTCTTCTTTATCCCAGTCCGTAAGGCTGGTGATATATGTAAGTGAGGTTGCTGGTTCGAATCTTCACAACAACAAATAAAATTCTTTTTGTTTCAAGTGCCTGGTTTGACTTGGTCAAACTAACTAGTCTTTTGGTTCATCTTCTGGGTGATTTTCGGCCAACCGGAGTTAGGCTCACCCGAACCCGACTCCGGCCTTTCTCCCCTCGAGCGTCCTTCCTCCCGGCTTCTCGTCCCTCGGACACCGCGCACACCATAAAAACATTATTATGTTGAAGCACTATTTTGAAAATATATTTTTAGAAAAATATTCTAACAATTTTGAAGAATATTTTTTAATTTATTAGTCCTTAACATCTCACCCATTCTAGATGTCTTGATACAGCAAGCATGGTTGCCTTATGGGTGCATTGTGAGATGCTTGAATCATTTTTCTTAATTCATTGTTAAATTTAAGATTTAATTGAAACTTGTGTCAGATTCAAATTTATCAATTAGTAAAGTGAATTTAATTTTCGGTAATTGGCTTCTAGGTCTTGGCAAGGCACAAAGGTCTTCTTTGGCCGTAGCCTTATTGGAGCAACAACCCTTTCCTTGACAAAGCCTTTTATCAAAAATTCATTTTCAAATTACTTCTTGAAAAATTTTGGTCTAACTAGCTTAGGTTTTGGATCGGTAGCTTCGTCTAGTTCCACCAAACGGCTTCCCTAACGTACTATCATCTCACCTCCACCTAATACTAGATTGATCATGTTTTAATTATTCTTTTTCCTATAACCGTTCTAAATCATGCATAAAATTAAACGTGAATGACATGACATATATTTTAAGAAAATTGCATATGTATGGCATGACAGTTATGCATGAGTCAAACAAGTTAAATTATTTTACTTAAGTTTCTAATGATATATCAAATTCCTGATTTGATACATATCGTGTGAACCCGCGAATATGTCAACCCACTTTGACATATTTAGTTTTATTAAATTAAGGGTTTCAGTTAGGTAGGATTTTATTTTGTTGCAGTTTATGTTATTTAAGAATTAATTGGATTTAAGTTGAATTAATTAAGATTTAATTGAAGTTAAATTGATTAATAATTAATTGATGATGAAATAATTAAAGATTTAATTAAAGTTAAATTGATTAGTAATTAATTGATGATGAAATAATTAAAGATTAATTAATGTTGAAATAATTAAAGATTAATTAATGATGAAATAATTAAAAATTAATTACGGTTGAAATAATTAAAGATTAATTAAGGTTGGAATAATTAAGGTTGAAATGATTAATTAAGGTTGGAATAATTAAGGTTGAAATGATTAATTACTAGTTGTGGGTTTAATTTCATCATTTTCATTATTTCGAAAACTTTTGACTCATCTACTATTTCTGCTTCATTAAATTTTTTGAATTTTTTTAACAATTTTGATTTGTTTGACTTTTTGTGAACTTTAATAACTATAGCCTTGATCTCAGAAAGTTCATTTTCCTTCTCATCCTCAAAATCACATCCTTCAATATCCTTAAAGTAGGTGGAGTAATTTGGGTCACTAGTTAATGTTTTGTAATAATCTTCAAAATTATCTAAAAATTTTATAATTAAATTATTATCTAAAAGAATTTCATTTTCAATATCCTCAACATTATCTTTAATAGCCTCAAGAATATTCTCAGAAATATCTTCAATATTTTCAGGATTAATCTCACAATTTTCAGAGTCATCCATAAGATTTTCAAATTTGATTTCAGAATTATCAGTAAAATTTTCAAATTTGAATTCAGAGTTATCAGTAAAATTTTCAAATTTGAATTCAGAATTATTAGTAAGATTTTCAAATTTGAATTCAGAGTTATTAGTAAGATTTTCAAATTTGAATTCAGAATTATCAGTAAAATTTTCAAATTTGAATTCGGAGTTATCAATAAGATTTTCAAATTTAAATTCAGAATTATCAGTAATATTTTCAAATTTGAATTCAGAGTTATTAGTAAGATTTTCAAATTTGAATTCAGAGTTATCAGTATGATTTTCAAATTTAATTTCTAGATTATCCTTAAGAATTTCAAAATTAATTTCTGGATTATCCTTAAGAATAATTACAGAATTAATTTCAGAATTAATTTCAATATTATCAGAATTAATTTTAATATTAACAGAATTAATTTTAATATTATCAGAATTAATTTCAGAAATCATTGAATTGACTTTAAGGATTAAACAATTAATTTCTGATATTTTAGCAAGATCTACATTTTCTAATTGAGCATGGAAAATGTTAATTTGACTGTGTAGTAATTTTAATTTATCAGAAAAATTATCTAAATTACCATACGATTGTGCAGGAATTTGAAAATTTCTATGAACGTAAATTTTCTGTACCTTGGTCGGACATTTATTCTTGTAGTGTCCGTACTTTTCACATTTGAAGCATCGTACATGACTTTTATCCCTCCTGACTCCGGGCGCTGGTGCCTCCTTTGCTTCCGGTGCTTCCTTTGCCTCCTTTTCTGTACCTTTGCTTCCGGGATCATGAACTAAGTATTGACTTAATTCTGCATTGTTTACCCAAAAGTTATTCATAATTTGTGATGAACTATCGGATGAACAAGCTGGAGACCACCATACCTGAGTTGCTCAACCTGCTGAAGACTGTAGAGCCTTCTGTGAAGCAGGATCAGAAGACGGTACTGTTGGTTGGTTGCTCGAAGAAAGGTTCTAAGAGGAAGGCCAAAGAACATAATAAGGGAAAGAAAAAAAAAGGCTAAAAAGACTAAAAAGACACCAAAAGGCACTTGCCATCATTGTGGCAAGGAGGGTCACTGGCGAAGAAACTGCAAGGTTTATCTTGAGTCCCTGAAGAAGAAGGCATCCGATGCCCCATCCTCTTCAGGTATCTTCGTTATTGAATGTCACTCTATTTCCTCAGATACCTGGGTACTTGATACTGGGTGTAGCTCACATATATGTAATGACATACAAGGGCTAAGGAATAGAAGAAGACTCATCAAGGGAGAAGCGAATTTGCGAGTTGGAAATGGAGCAAAGATTGCTGTTGTTGCCATCGGAACATATTTGCTAAAGCTCCCTACTGGACGTATCTTAGAATTGGATAATTGTTATTTTGTTCCTTCGTTAATAAAGAACATTGTATCTATTTCATGTTTGAATGAAAAAGGTTATCATTTAACTTTTAGTAACAATTGTTGTTACATAACTTTAAATGGCATTCTTTATGGGACCGAAACTTTGTGCGATGGTATCTACACGTTAGATTTATCCGGTGACATTTTCAATATCGAAGTAAGCAACAAGCGTGCACGAATAGATAATCGAATAGACTCCTACACATGGCATTGTCATCTTGGCCATATAAGTAAGAAACGCATGATCGAATTACACCGATGTGGAATTCTGGAATCATTTGAACCTGGTTCATTTGATACATGCGAATCATGCTTAAAAGGCAAGATGACCAAATTACCCTTTTCCGGAAAAGGTAATCCAGTGGGAGAATTGCTTGGTCAAATACATACTGATGTATGTGGACCAATGTCAACTCTTGCACAAGGAGACTATAGCTACTTCATCACCTTTATCGATGATCACTCACGATTCGGGTATGTGTTCTTGATGAAACACAAATCTGAAGCTTTTGAGAAATTCAAAGAGTTCAGAAATGAAGTAGAGAAACAGCTTGGCAAAAGTATTAAGATACTTCGATCCGATCGGGGTGGTGAATACTTGAGTCAAGAGTTTCAAGATTATCTTAGGGACAATGGGATATTGTCTCAATGGACTCCGCCGTATACACCACAGCATAATGGTGTATCTGAGAGGCGTAACCGAACCTTGATGGACATGGTTAGATCCATGATGAACCATGCAACTCTTCCAAAGTCCTTTTGGGGCTATGCACTTAAGACAGCTGTTTACTTGCTAAACAGAGTCCCGACCAAGGTAGTCTCTACTACTCCATATGAGATATGGAATAGTAAGAAACCTCACTTAACTCACCTTAAGATATGGGGTTGTCCTGCTTATGTGAAGCAGACTGTATCAGACAAATTGGATGCTAAGTCTGATAAATGTCTATTTATTGGATACCCTAAGGAAACGAAGGGTTACCAATTCTATCATCCCTTGGAGCAAAAGGTGTTTGTTTCAAGGCATGCTGTATTTCTGGAAAAAGAATTTCTTTTACATGAAAACAGTGGGAGTAGCATTGAACTTGATGAAGTTCAAGAAACTCCAATAGACATTACAGAGACACCTAGTCTAGACCCACAACCGATAACTCATAGTGATGAGCTATCAGTTGAACCTAAAACAACACCACCTCTTCGTAGGTCTGATAAGACACGTAATATTCCAGAGAGATATGGATTTCTCATAAGTGAATCGAACGACGTGTTACTCATAAGCGATGACAAACCTATCAGTTATGAAGATGTCCTAAAATGTTCAGAAAGGGACAAATGGCTTGAAGCCATGAAGTCGGAAATGGATTCCATGTACGAAAATCAAGTATGGGACTTGGTTAACCCACCTGAAGGGATTAAGCCCATAGGGTGCAAGTGGGTTTTCAAGAAGAAAACCGACATGGAAGGTAATGTTGTTACCTTAAGGCTAGATTAGTGGCAAAAGGATATCGTCAGAAACAAGGAATTGATTATGACGAAACCTATTCGCCAGTAGCTATGCTTAAATCCATTCGGATGCTCCTGGCCATAGCAGCTCATTATGATTATGAGATATGGCAAATGGATGTGAAAACAGCATTCCATAATGGAAACCTGCTTGAGGATGTATACGTGATACAACCTAAAGGTTTCACATCGGTTGATAAAACCAAAATATGCAAGCTTCGACGATCCATATATGGGCTGAAGCAAGCATCAAGGAGCTGGAACATCCGTTTTGATGAGACAATCAAAGAGTTTGATTTCTCACAAAATCCTGACGAACCCTGTGTGTACAAGAAGGTTAGTGGGAGTGCAGTCGTATTCCTAGTGCTATATGTCGATGACATATTGCTTATAGGAAACGATATATCAGTCTTACAATCAGTTAAAATTTGGTTGTCAAAAACTTTCTCCATGAAAGACCTGGGAGAAGCAACCTATATCCTTGGGATTAGAATCTATAGAGATAGATCAAAACGGTTGCTTGGTCTTTCACAGTCTACATATATAGACCGAGTGCTAAAAAGGTTTAGCATGTCGGAATCCAAGAAAGGTTACCTTCCCATCAGGCATGGGATCAACCTTTCAAAGTCTATGTGTCCGCGCACAGAAGACGAGAGGATTTGCATGAATAAGATTCCTTATGCATCCGCGATAGGATCTATCATGTATGCCATGTTATGTACTAGGCCCGATGTATCGTATGCTCTGAGCGTCACGAGCAGATACCAGTCTGATCCAGGAATGGATCATTGGGCGGCTATCAAAACAATCCTTAAGTACTTAAGAAGAACTAAGGATGTGTTCCTAATATATGGAGAAGGAGATATGGTAATACGTGGGTATACAGATGCCAGTTTCCAGACAGATAAGGATGACTCCAAATCTCAGTCTGGATACGTATTTACTTTGAATGGAGGCGCAATAAGTTGGAAAAGTTCAAAGCAAGACACTGTAGCGGATTCTACCACGGAAGCGGAATATATCGCAGCTTCGGAAGCAGCAAAAGAAGCAGTCTGGATCAAGAAGTTTGTCTCAGAACTTGGTGTGGTTCCAACCATTGATGAAGCAATACCGGTTTACTGCGACAACAATGGAGCTATTGCACAAGCAAAGGAACCAAGGTCTCATCAGCGATCCAAACACGTGCTTCGCCGCTATCATCTGATCAGAGAGTTTATAAGTAGGAACGACATACAAATTGAGAAAATTCCCACTGAAAGGAATTTAGCGGATCCTTTAACTAAGGCCTTGCCTCAAAGCAAGTTTGAGGGTCATGTTAGAGCCTGTGGTATTGGATACCGTAGCGATTGACATTAGGCCAAGTGGGAGTTTGTTAGTATTATGAGAGAAGTGTCCTAAGGCAATCGCCTTATGATTGTAATCATTTATTTTAATAAATGAATATTCACTATTTGAGTATACATGCTTATGTATTTGATTGAGATCTTAAACTCATTTACTGAATGTCCGCAATACAATTCACAGCATGAGAGAATTTGTGATGAATTCACAACTAGTGATTATCTCAACATGTGCAATTGTGAAGTATTGAAATTGTCCCTAGTCGATGAATTGATAAATACGGACACTATCAATTCTGTTGAGACTAGCATGGGTTATTCTCTAATCAGCTGATTCTCACTGGCTGGTGACATTGGGATGTCCGGAGATAAACATGGATGCTAGTTAAGGGAACTAGTTCATTGGAGTGACTAGCTGTAAAACTTCATATGGTAGTCTACATATAGATATGTCAATGAAGTTCTTACTGCAGCTTAAGTGCGATGTTCCTTTGACTTGTGGTGTTCAAGTCATCTTGGTCACGGAGACTTATACTTTGACATCTTAAGCAAACATCTCTAAGGATGTGTGGACCCAAGATGATTGGGTATAAGCCGAAGTGCCCGAAGATGTTTGAACAGCCTACAAAGGATTCACCACTCCTTGCGAGGAGATGTATACCTAAGGCCTATCGTCGGATTGTTACTCGAAGCCTCTGGCCAGAGCATAACATGTTCCGAGTATGAATCTCTAGGAAACATGAGAGTAATTAGAATCCGTTGGACGAGAAAGACATTACTTGGGCTAGGTGTGACGTAGTCAGCCTAGTGAGGACTGACACACATAGACCGTGTCCTGAACCAAGTGGGTACAAGATGGTGAAGGGAATGAGGCACGACTCATTATAGCTGCTGAAGGGTTTCAGAATTCTTTCTGAGGTCAACCGTTGATCATTCGATTAATTGGGGGTCATGATGTACTACTAGGTGCCACTCATGATCGTTCTATAATTGGTAAATTATAGACCGCCAACATAAATCGAAAGCCTATTTAGTCACACACATAACGAGTAATCCGAGGGATTTAAAATGAGTTGAAAATTGGATTTTCCGATCAAGAGAAATAAGTCGAATATGAATTTATCAGAGGCGCATCGGAAGCTTAAAATGGCTAAGTCTTTTGAAGGCTTATTGGGCGAATTAAATGAGTTTAATTCGTGAGGAGGCGGCTCGGTTTGGCCGGCCAAAGAGGGTCCCCACCCTCTTTGGTTTGGCCGACCACAACAAAGGAGAGAAACCAATTTATTTGGTTTAAATTATAAAATAAATCAAGCTCGATTTGTTTTATAAAATTATGTATAAATAAATTTATATAAAGAAATTTATATAAATAAATTTATTTTCATGGAGATTAAAATAAACTTTAAATGGTTTATTTTATTTTATAAAATCAATTGTAAATTGATTTTTCCATGATAAGAAAAATTTATATAGTAAATTTCTTGTAAAAATTTATTCCATAATAAATTGGGAGATGTGTTTGTTTTATTATAAATTTAGTTATAATAAAACTTGGCATAACAGAATAATTCATAAGAAAATTTATAAGATAAATTTCTTATGTAAATTTATTCCGTTAAAAGGGAGACTTGGCAATGGAGAGGCTACTATATAAAGGAACCAAAGGCAAGCCTTGAATTCCAATTAATCAAGAGATTAAGAAGCTCTCTCTCTCTCTCTTATTCTCTCCCTCTCTCTCTCTAGGGTCGGCGCCCCTTTCTCTCTCTAGGGCCGGCGCCCCTTTCTCTCTCTAGGGTCGGCGCACTGCCTAGGGTTCCCGAGAGCCTCCTCCACCAAGAAGGTGACAAAGAAGAAGAAGAAGCGGATCGCAACTCCTTCCTCTCCCGGATCTTGATTCCGTTACTTGGTGGTTAGTCTTCCATCTCTCTCTCTTGATATTCTAGTTGTGCCTTTGGAGAATCTAGTAGTTCTTGTCGGCACAAAACTCGTGGCTTTGTGAAGTCATCCCGAAGAGAACTCGGCATGGACGCGAATAGAGGCGAAGCTTCCAAGGGACGCTACGGTTGGATCTCGTTCCTTTCTTCGAGTTACGCGAGGTACAAAGTAAATTAGTTTACTTTTTCTGCAAAATTTTAATTTATGATCATGTCCACACACCATAAGGTCGCATGCTAGATACGTGGTTAAAATAATTTAAGAAATTATTTATGCTAAACCTTCCGCTGCACGTAATTAAACTTTAAAATTACGAACCCGTATCCATGTTAACATGCACCCGGTCCCAACACTCTTGACCTAGGCGCCCTGGACCTTCCAGGCGCCTCATTGAACCCAAGCGCCTCATTCAATGAGGCACCTAGCTCCATTAGGGCGCCTCCTTCAATAGGGGCGCCTAGCATCCCTTTTCCAGCCTTGTTTGTTTAGTTGTTTGCCTGCTTTATCTTCACTTTTAGGTACCTGCAAGATACATAAATACAAGGCAAACAAGTAGATAATCTTAACATTAAGGAAATGGTTCTGACTTCAGATTTCCACGAAACCCTAGGTCGAACCGAAGCAAGTTCCCACCCCTGGGAACGCGCCTTTCACCTACTCCTCTCAGGAGACAGTTGCCACCCAGTCAATTTGGGTGGACTTTTACTTAGCCTTCGATACTCTCGGATCTAAAGACGTCCGACACTCGACCCGTCTCTACTTCTGTCCTTAGTCATCGCTCAGCTAAGTTGCTCAATCCCTCGAACCAAGACTTCATGCCCAAACCCTAGGTCCAGGACTTCGTGTCCAATTCCTCGAACTAGGTCTTCGTGCCCAACCCTTGGTCAGGACTTAGTGCCCAATCCATGATCAGGACTTAGTGCTCAATTCTTCAAACCAGGACTTCATGCTTAGGATAACTAGGACTTTGGTTCACTTTGGTCTAGTTTTCTTGACTACCCTTCCCTTGTTCAATGTATCACTGACTTAAGCATATTGTCAAACATTGAAACACTTAGAGGAGGACATCACTGATGCATCTTGTACCAACACAGACATCAGCATGTGACTCATCGATCGACCGAGCCCCTTCGAGGCTCCACAGTGTCCTACCCATTTAATCAGTGGGGAATGGACATTGTAAGCCCATTTCCCATCGGACCTCAACAAAAGAAGTTTCTGCTAGTTCTCGTGGACTATTTCTCTAAATGGGTTGAAGTTGAGCCTCTGGCGCACATCACAGAGGCCACTGTGATCAAGATCTTATGGAAGGATATTGTCTACAGATACGACATCCCTCACAAGCTGGTGTCGGATAATGGAAGGCAGTTTTCCGGGCGCAAACTCAAAGAATGGTGTGAAGGGCTAGGCATTCGCCAGGTTTTCACGTCAGTCGCATACCCTCAAGGTAATGGCCAAGCCGAGGTCGTTAACCGGGAAATCTTCAGAGGTCTCAAGATAAAGTTGGATCACGTCAGAGGTAGCTGGGTAGAGGAGCTCCCAAGGATTTTGTGTTCCTACCGTACTACTCCCCGAGAAGGAACAAGCCAGAGTCCCTTTCAACTAGTATATGGAGCTGAGGTCGTGATCCCGGTGGAAGTAGGCAAGGAGTCCGTCCGGCGGTGACACTATAACCCAGTGGACAATGATCAAGAGCGGCTGATTGATCTAGATCTCGTGTCGGAGGTCCGTGATAAACCGGTTGCCCAGATTTAAGCATACCGACAATGTTTGCAACAAGCCTACAATCGTCGAGTAATTCCCGTAACTTTGTAGCCGAGGACAAGGTCTGGAAAAGGATCAAGCTAGTGGGTGACCTCGGGAAGCTGGAGCCATAGTGGGGCAGATCCTACATCGTCACCCGCAAGCTCACAGGAGGCAGCTACTATTTGGAGGATGACAAGGGCAAAGGGTTGGAGAGCCCTTGGCATGCCAATCATTTTCGACCTTATCGTACTCGATGAGATTTTGAGTTATGCACATGAAACTTGTATTCCTGTTGGCACTGCTTTGCAGTTCAATGAACTAAGAAGCGAATGAAAGCTTAATTAAAAAGCACCGAGTACATGCCTGCATAAAATCCTACTACCTCGCGGTGCTGCGGATGCCCATGGTGAATAGGCCTAATAGTGGTGTTGTGGATGCCCTATCAGGTGCTGCTTAAAACCCTACTACCTCGAGGTGTTGCGGATGCCCGAGGTCAGTAGGCTTGGTCGTGATGGTGCGGATGCCCAACCAGGGGTTGCTTAAAACCATACTACCTCGCGGTGCTGCGGATGTCTGAGGTGAGGAGGCCTGGTCGTGGTGTTGCGGATGCTCGAGCAGGAGCTGCTTAAAACTCTACTACCTCGCGGTGCTGCGGACGCCCGTGGTGAGTAGGCCTGGTCGTGGTGTTGCAGATGCCCGACCAGGAGATGCTAAAAACCCTAGTACCTCACGGTGCTGCGGATGCCTGAGGTGAGTAGTCCTGGTCGTGATGCTGCGGATGACCGACCATGTGACGACCCGCCATCTCTTAACTTTAAGACGGACGTCACTTTTACTTAACTTTACCTTATTCTTAGCCTTAGGTTATAACTACTTGACTCCCCTTAACTTGCTCTGAAATTTTTTTTTCTTTTTTTTAAAAAAACAACCTTTTAAAAAAAAACTTTCATTTTATTTGCTTTGCAAGGATTTGACCCTTAGACCTCTTAGTTGTAATACTGAAGCACTAACCAGCTGCTCTATATCATTTTATTTTCAATGGTACCAGTTGACTGCTATAAGGCCAGTCGACTGGTGCATCGAACAGAAGGTTCTGTTCGATATCGCAGTCGACTGGTTCTGAACCAGTCGACTGGCACGCCTGAAAACCTGCATTTCAGACCTGAAAACCATTTCCAAGGATCTACAAATCATATACTTTCAAGACAAACAAAGACATAACTCCATTTCTATACTCTATACTAGTTTTATAAACATTTTAGCAACCCAAAACAAACTCATAAACTTGCAATTAGGATCTTTGCGGAAGTAAATAAGCTATCAAAATATGTGAAATCTAGACTAGAGTTTGTACCCAACTTTGTCTCTATGCAAGGTTTAAACAAAGTCATTCGTTCTACCAATTCAAAACACCAAAACACATGTTCTACAAGACTTAACCCGACGATCTCTTCCACGGTTCCGCCGCCACTGAACATCAATGCAAGTCCCGCTCGCCTCCCTAGCTTATGCTTTTTCTTTACCTTTGTCTGCAATAGAAGGAAATGCAACTAATAAGCGATTTGCTTAGTAAGTAAATCCTAACTCACAAATTCATGCGATCAATGATAAACATGCTCTTTTCAAATAATGCTTGCTTCAAAACAATATTCTCATAGATCAATCATGGTCCCGCTCGCCTCCCTAGCTTCAAAACAAAATAATACTTGCTTCAAAACAATACTTGCACATGGAAACTCTCATATACTTATCATGCTCAATCATGCTTGAAAACATTTACTAGCATCAAAACACTTGCAAACATAACATGCTCATGATTTCTTTTGAAACTTACTAATGATACATTTCCATACTTTAAAACACTAACTTCTTTGCTCTTTCTCTTTAACATGCTTATAACATAACCATGTTAACATACATCACAAAAACATGCACTTAAGGAAATTGAAACACTTACATATATTCATATACTTCAAAATAATAATCAACTTTCTCAGGCCTTGACACTGTACCATGGTATCAATGTACCAATGCGCGCATCCCTAATAGGTTTCGGGGTAGCTAGCCACCGCACCACCTATTAGAGCTTCTTTCTAACTTTCTGTGGGCCTCTCTTTTGCCCGGTACATGTCACTTTACAAAAGTAAAATACTTTCTTACTCATAAAGCTTATACTTATCAAGCTATCTTTCTTTTTGCATAACTTTTTGCACTACAAAACTTTACCTTTCTTACTTGGAACTTTCATCAAGCACCTTGCGTGCCCTTAACCCAAAACTCATTTTTGGGACTTTTCAAGAACTTGGTCTTATCATGCTTAGGTCACACATACAAAACCTACTCAAATTTAAGTTCTATGATAAAAACATGTATTCTTTAGAAACATAAATCACACAATAAAACAATATTCTCAAAGCATGCACTTAGATCACAAAATCATGGTTCTACAACGAGAAACTACATACGAAACTACTTCTATTGCAGGTGAGTGATTTACTTACCCTTTTCTTGAAGAAAACTCACTAAGTATCTCGAAATTTCCTAGCATAGGGTTCTTTTCCTCTTCCTTTGCAAGAAAACTCCACCCTTGGCCCTAGGGAAGAAGCCCTAGGTTCTCTACTTTAAGAGGAAGAAGAAGGAGGAGAAAACTCTCCTTTTCTTCCCTGTTTTTCGCAGCCTCCCCAACCTGCTCGCGCGGCCTCCCGAACCCTAAAAGGGGTCTTAACCCAACTTAAGTGGAAGTTTAAATACCTCTTCATGAAACGGGCTAAATCAACTATAACATTATTTCGCTTCATCTTTTTCTGTGCTTGATACCCTTGCCCAGCTGGTTGCCCGGACGCCCTTAAGGCTTTACTTGCCTTGTGGTCGCGGGATCAAACCTTGCCCGACCCTTTATATTTTTTTCTTTTTATTTTAATCAGAAAAAATGCTATAAAATTCAGAAAAAACCCTAATAATACCAGAAAATTATTGGGTGTTACAGACCAGGAGCTACTTAAAACCCTACTACCTCATGGTGCTGCGAATTCTTGAGGTGAGTAGGCCTGGTAGTGGTGCTGCGGATGCCCGACTAGGAGCAGCTTAAAACACTAATACCTTGCGGTGCTGCGGATACCCGAGGTGAGTAGGCCTAGTCGTGGTGCTACAGATGCTCGACCAGGAGTTGCTTAAAACCCTACTACCTCGCGGTGCTGCTGACGCCAGGTGAGTAGGCCTGGTCGTGGTGTTGTGGATGCCCTGACCAGGAGCTGCTTAAAACCCTACTACCTCGCGGTGTTGTGGATGCCTGAGGTGAGTAGGCCTGGTCGTGGTGCTGCGGTTGCCGACTAGGAGTTTCTTAAAACCCTACTACCTCGCGGTGCTGTAGATGCCGAGGTGAGTAGGCATGGTGATGCTGCTGCGGATGATCGACCAGGAGCTGCTTAACCCTACTACCTCACGGTGCTGTGGATGCCCGAGGTGAGTAGGCCTGGTCATGGTGATGTGGATGCCCGACCAGGAGCTGCTTAAAACCTTACTACCTCGCGGTTCTTCGGTTGCCCGAGGTGAGTAGGCCTGGTCGTGGTGCTGCGGGTGCCCGACCAGGAGCTGCTTAAAACCTTACTATCTCGTGGTGTTGTGGATGCCCAGGTGAGTAGGCTGGTCGTGGTGCTGTGGATGCCCGACCAGGAGCTGCTTAAAACCCTACTACGTCATGGTGTTATGGATGGCCGAGGTGAGTAGGCATAGTCGTGGTGTTGCGGATGCCGACACAGAGATGCTTAAACCCCTACTACTTCGCGGTGTTGTGGATGCCCAAGTGAGTAGGCCTGGTCATGTGCTGCGGATGCCCTACGAGGAGCTGCTTAAAACCTACTACCTTGCGGTGCTGCGGATGCCCGAGGTGATTAGGCCTGGTCGTTGTGTTGCGGATTCCTGTCAGGAGTTGCTTATAACCTACTACCTCGTGCTGCTGTGGATGCCCGAGGTGAGTAGGCTTGGTCGTGGTGCTGCGGATTCCCGACCAGTAGCTGGTTAACACCCTACTACTCCAGTGCTGCGGATGCCCGAGGTGAGTATGCCTAGTGTGGTGCTGCGGATGCCCAACCAGGAGCTGCTTGAAACACTACTACCTGCAGTGCTGCGGATGCGCGAGGTGAGTAGGCCTAGTCATGATGATACGAATGCCCTACCAGGATCTTCTTAAACCCTACTACCTCGCGGTGTTGCGGATGCCCGAGGTGAGTAGGCCTAGTCGTGGTGCTGTGGATGCTGACCAGGTGCTGCTTAAAACCCTACTACCTTGTGTGCTACGAATGCCCGAGGTGAGTAGGCAAGGTCATGATGAACTCCTTTGTCTGACTCGCCTTTATGGTTGAGTTATTTCT
>JAGFNQ010003772.1:401077-602753 GCA_024364735.1 Boesenbergia rotunda
CCGCTCCCTTCGGAAGCGTAACCAAATTAAAAATGACAATTTTATTCAAAATTAGGAATTTAAATTACAACAACTAACTTTAAATTGGACGGCTCCCCGAGGCTCAATCCAAAATAAAGAATTTTGTTGATAATTTAAAACCAATTCGAATTTAAGTGTCAATTAATGATCCATAAATTTGTCTAGACTTTCTTTGAAAGAAAGTACCCAAAATTGCGAGATTTCATAATAGGTTTTCAGAATAATTGTAAGTTTTTGGTACAAAGAAAACTTACATATTTCCAAAATTAGAAAATTTCCAAAATAGGAAATTTCCAAAATTGAAAAGTTTCCAAAAATGGGAAGTTTTCACAATTATCATAAAATTTCAGAAACTAGGATATTTCAAAAGTTTGCGAAATTTCATGAGGATTTTCAAACTTTGAAATTCCTAAATCTAAAATTTATCATAATTGGAAAGTTTCCATAATTGGAAATTTTTCCAAAATTGAGATCATGACAACGTTTTCCGCAAAACAATTACATGATTATGTCGAACACTAACCGGCTCTGATACCACTGTTGGGACCGGGTGCATGTTGACAAGGATACGGGTTCGTAAATTTTTAAATATTTACGTGCAGCGGAAGAATTAGCATAAATAATTTCTCAAATTATTTTTAACCACGTATCTAGCATGCGACCTTATGATGTGTGGACATGATCATAAATTAAAATTTTGCGGAAAAGTAAACTAACTTACTTAGTATCTCGCGTAACTCGAAGTAAGGGACGAGATCCAACCGTAGCTCCCTTGGAAGCTCCGCCTCTATTCGCGTCCACGCCGAGTTCTCTTCGGGATGTCTTCGCAAAGCCACGAGTTTTGTGTCGACGAGAACTACTAGATTCTCCAAAGACACAACTAGAAAATCAAGAGAGAAGGATGGAAACTAACCACCAAGTAACGGAATCAAAATTCCGGGAAAGGAAGGAAGGAGTCGCGATCCGCTTCTTCTTCTTCTTCGGCACGAACTTGGTGGAGGAAACTCACGGGCATCCTAGGTGCTTGCGCCGGCCCTAGGGGAGGAGAGAGAGCCGGCCCTAGAGAGAGAGAGAGAGAGTTAGAGAGAGAGAGGGAGAGAGTTAATCTCTTGATCAATCTATATTAAGGAAATCAAGCCTAGCCTTGGTTCCTTTATATAGTAGCCTCTCCCTTGCCAAGTCTCCCCTTTAACGGAATTTTTCATAAGAAATTTATCCTATAAATTTTCTTTATGAATTATTCCGTTTAAACCAAGCTTTATTATAACTAATTTTATAATAAAACAAATACATCTCTCCTTTTATTATGGAATAAATTTTACAAGAAATTTATAAATTTTCTTATTATGGAAAAATCAATTCATAATTGATTTTATAAAATTAAAATAAATCATTCCATGGATCATTTTAATTTCCATAAAAAAGAATAAATTTCTATAAATTTCTTTATATAAATTTCTTTATACAAATTTATTTATCAATAATTTATAAAACAAATCACACTTGATTTATTTTATAAAATAAACCAAATAAATTGGTTCTCTCTTTTATTGTGGCCGGCCAAACCAAAGAGGGTGGGCACCCTCTTTGGCCGGCCACTTCAAGCTCAATCCCTCGCGAATTAAACTCATTTAATTCGCCCGATAAGCCTTCAAAAGACTTAGCCATTTTAAGCTTCCATTGCGCCTCTGATTAATTCAGATTCGACTTATTTCTCTTGATTGGAAAATCTAATTTTCAACTCATTTTAAATCCCTCGGATTACTCGTAGTGCGTGTGACTAAATAGGCTTTCGATTTATGTTGGCCGTCTATAATCAACTAATTATAGAACGATCATGAGTGGCACCTAGTAGTACATCATGACCCCCAATTAATCGAAAGATCAACGGTTGACCTCGGAAGTAATTCTGAAACCCTTCAGCAGCTCTAATGAATCGTGCCCCATTCTCTTCACCATCTTATACCCACTTGGTTCAGGACATGGTCTGTGTGTGTCAGTCCCCACTAGGCTGACTACGTCACACCTAGCCCAAGTAGTGTATTTCTCGTCCTTTGGATTTCTAATTACTCTCATGTATTTAAGAGACTCATACTCTAAACATGACATGCTCTGGCCAGAGGCTTTGAGTAACAATCCGACGATAGGCCTGGGTATACATCTCCTCGCAAGGAGTGGTGAATCCTTTGTAGGCTGTTCAAACATCTTCGGGCACTTCGGCTTATACTCAATCATCCTGGGTCCACACCTCCTTGGAGATGCTTGCTTAAGATGTTAAAGTATAAGTCTCCATGACCAAGATGACTTGAACACCGCAAGTCAAAGGAACATCACACTTAAGCTGCAGTAAGAACTTCACTGACATATCTATATGTAGATTACCATATGAAGTTTTACAGCCAGTCACTCCAATGAACTAGTTCCCTTAACTAGCATTCATGTTTATCTCCGGACATCCCAATGTCACCAGCCAGTGGAATCAGCTGATTAGAGAATAACCCATGCTAGTCTCAACAGAATTGATAGTGTCCGTATTTATCAATTCATCGACTAGGGACAATTTCAATACTTCACAATTGCACATGTAGAGATAATCACTAGTTGTGAATTCATCACAAATTCTCTCATGCTGTGAATTGTATTGTGGACATTCAGTAAATGAGTTTAAGATCTCAATCAAATACACAAGCATGTATACTCAAATAGTGAATATTCATTTATTAAAATAAATCATTACAATCATAAGGCGATTGCCTTAGGACACTTCTCTCACAATACTAACAGCCGGGGACCAGTCAACTACCCTGGGGGCAGTCGACCGGTAGGTGGCTGGTAAACTGGCTGAGAATTCGAACGTTGGGGTGCAACGGTCGAATCTAGCTGGCACGACTGGTGGCGAGGGTTTCAGCCCGAGTCCTATTTAAAGAGGACTTCGTGGTGGCTGAGATTTTTGATGAGTTTGGCTTTGGGTAAGAGCCAAATAGTAGACTTTGTGCTCAGAGCTTTGATTGTGTTTGTAGTGAGGTTTCTCCACCCACAAGGAGCGACGAGAGCTAGCCGGAGGTTATCCGGGGAGTGATCCACTGACGGATTCTTGGATTAGTCACCTGGCCGGGGTGGATACCAAGTAAATTCTATTTGTTAGCGTTGTTTGTTCTCTTTATTATTGTTTCCGCTGTGCAACTAACAACGCAGGTACAAGAAAGATCCGAGAAACGCTATTCACCCCCCCTCTAGCGAACGTAATCGATCCTACAGTTGGTATCAGAGCGAAGGACCGCTCTTGATCGGACTAATCGCCGAGGGAGCAAGAACGCTAGAGGAAGAACGATAGAAGACAAATTTGGGGACGATATCTACATCCCACCGCCCTACGATCATGAAGACTTCGAATATTGGCGGGCAAGGATGGAGACTTGACTTAGCATGGATTGGCTATATAGGATAGCCATAGAAGAGCCCTTTGAAGTTCCAAAGGACAAGCACGAGAAGAAGTTTCGTCCTAGATATTAGGACAAAGAGCAACAAGAACAATTTCGGGCAAATAAGAAGGTAATTGATATCTTGTTAAATATTTTGCCTAACGATATTTTGAATGATGTAGGTAAATATGAGAATGCTCATGAATTATGGGATAAGTTGAAAAAGTGTCACAAGAACCCTACACAAGTTCAAGAGCCCGAAGAAATCAACCCATTGGTTCAAGAAGTGGAAGAAGAAAGTGAGAGGTCATCCACCTCCTCTAGAGAAGAGGAGGAGGTCACCACCTTAAGGATTGAGGGGGATGAGAGACCCTCGTCTACACAAGAACAAGAGGAAGCATGTTCTTCATCCAAGGTTGAAGAGGAAGTTAACCTAGTCTCCACCTCCGCCAAAGCCAAGAGAAAGAAGCATATTATATGCTTTGGTTGCAACCAAAAGGGGCACTACAAGGATAAGTGCTCACAAGGTAAAAAGGAGGTAAAATCTACACTCATTTCAAATTCCTTTAATTCTAACATGAAGTGTAGGAATGGAGAATCCCAAGAGAAGAAGAGGAGAATTCGATGCTTCACGTGTGGTGAACTGGGGCACTACCACACTAAGTGTCCAAAGAAGAAAGAGCTCAAGAAAATGGGACACTTGAGAGATGGGAAAAAGAAGAAAGGAAGAAGCAATGACCACAACGAGGAGGGACTACAAGGTTAAGGGAGGTAATTCCTAATCCTAGGGTAGAATGCAATTCAATTTCAAGTTCCTCCTTACATATTAAAAATAATGTTAAGAATACATTCATGCATGCTAGAACTCATGAGAAATGTTTAATGGTACATAATTCTGACTTTAAATACAATGATAGGACTAGGGTTAACAAGGTAGAACACAACCCTAGGAAAAGCATGCATAATGATAGAGCCAAGACCTCTAGACCTAAGGATCATGACACTAATCTCAAGAAGGGAAGGAATGTGCCTAGAAAAGAGGTTAGGCCTAGGAATGTCCAAGGTGGACACATGGGTTCAAAGGTTAAAAATTTGGAAAGGAAAAATCAAGCCTTGAGGGCAAGGCTTGATACATTAGAAAAGGCCCTAGAAAGGTTCACGGTTGGATCTAAGGGCCTAGACATGGTGTTGGGTAGTTTGAAACCCAACTACGATAGATCGGGATTGGGATACCGGTCTAAAACCTCCAAGGCCAACAAAAAGAAGTATGCTGGGGAGGCATACAATCATGGTAAGAAGGGTAAGTCCAAGGATGGCAAGGGAATGTCATCCAAGGGTAGAAAGGGTGACTTAACCAAGGACAAGGTGTCCAAGGTTAAGAAGGTTCACTTTGTGGGCCAAAAGTCACCGGGGGCACACCGGTGTGGCTTAGTGTGGATTGAGTCACCTAGGGAGGTGGCTAGGGCTTAGAGCTCAAGGGGGAGCTCTAGAAGCCTATGGGGTCCATGGTGAATGGATCTCAAGAGTTTTTCTCCTAGAAAATTAGGTTGAAATGTGCCAAAAGGATTGAAAGACTTGGGTAAGTCTTAATGGCACATAAAAAGGGAATTTAGGGAGAAAATGGTGAAAATACAATTATATTGGGTAAAATTAGGTTTTAATGTGTGAATACAACATAATTCAATGTTAGAAATGAATTGTGAGCACGCATTGGAAGATACATTGAGGAGAAATCACATTTGAGACTTTTGGGATGAGTTTCAATAATACACTTTAGGATAAGTTGAGTTTCATGCCAATCTTGGGATCCAGAGTACATTTGTTTGGAAACGTATTTTTCCCAAGTAGACATTGGCCCCACAAATCTCCCCACGAAATTTCATAATTTTTGGAGATTTGTGGAATTATTTAGGGATTACTGAATTTGGGCTGGAAAACCTGAAATTCAAGTATCAGTCGAATGCCCTAGAGGCAGTCGACTGGTAAGAGCCCAGAAACATTCTGTGAGTTTTGGGAGTCGACTGCCCTGGGGGCAGTCGACTGGTCCGTAGGTTGAAATGGAAATAGGTATATTGGAAAAATCAGAAATTGTAAATTTGGATTATACGATAATGCCTTGGATTAAAAGTCTTCTTAGTCCTTGAATAAAGTGTTAATCCATGAGTCAATATCTTGAAATTCAAGGAGGAATGATAAATGGGTATTTATCTAGGATTAAGAGATAAGAAGAAGGAGAGCTTTATCACATTAAGAGTACTTATTGAAAGGGAGAATTGAGGACAATTCCTTGTGTAAATTGATAATGGTTAGAGTTGGAAAACACAAGGAATCATGAATTGAGGTCAAAATTGATACAAAGTGCCCATCTTTAAGGAAATTAGAGAATTGTACCAAAGTCAAGCACATTTGATAATATTAGTCAAATCATATTTTTCTAGGATAAAGTATATCCTAGTAAATGTGATTGCAAACCTCTTAGAGTTTTTCAAAGTTGTTGTTGAGTTCTTATTGACACTAGGGACAAGGGTGCTTGGGGAGCAAGCCTTTAATGGTGTTCAAAGGGAAAAGAACTCGGGTGTTAGGAAGAACCTAACTTGGTGTTAGGAGGTTAAGTTGGGTAGAACTTAACCTAAGAAAAATGAAAATTGGGAGAAGACATAGGTTAAGGGGGAGGTTGTCTCCTTGTTTGTCTTAATTTTCATTGAAAATTTTGGGTTTTGTGTCCAACTTGGGAATGGTGATAGATACATGGTGAAATGTATTTTTCCCAAGTAGGTATGGGTACCACAAAGTTCTCCACGAAATTTGGGAATTTTTGGAGATTTGTGGAATTTCTGGCGAGTTTCTGAAATTCGGCCAGAAAACTGATATTCAGAGTATCAGTCGACTGCCATGAAATCAGTCGACTAGTCTGGGCTGGTGTGGGTATCCAGCAGCTGACGTGGGTCCAAATGATAAGAAATAAGTGTATGGGGGATTAGTACACGGTGTTTAGGATCATTGGGGATTTAAAGAACCAATAATTGGGATATTATTGGGGTCTTTTTGATGTATGGCAAAGGGGGAGAGATGTTGGGTTTAAGTGGGAAACCAAACATACCTTTGCTAGAAACCCTAGGTTTAGGGGAGCTAAGATTAAGGGGGAGCATGGTTGCTCCATTCTTGGCGTAAGGGGAACTTGGGAAAGGTTCTTAAAAAGCCTTTGTAAGTCCAATGTAGGGGGAGCTTGGGAGAAGCTTTAAAAAACCCATATTGGTGAAATTCCTAACTTGGAGGGTTAGGTGTGTGAAAAGTCCTAGCTTGGAAGGCTAGGTGGTGAAAATCCTAACTTGGAGGGTTAGGTGTGGGGAGCCTTGGGATAGGTTTTAAAAAGCCCGCTTCGAAAAATTCCTAGCTTGGAGGGTTAGGTGTAGGATGCCTTGGGATAGGATCCATTTTTGCATTGCATATGCATTATTCTTGCCATTGACTACTGTTTTGTTTTCCCTAACTTAAACGGATTGCTAAACATCAAAAAGGGGGAGATTGTTGGAGCAATCAACCCTAAGGTTTTGATGTTTGGGCAAAGGGTTTAAGTTAGGTTTACCCTTGTGTACTTATATGTGTATGTTGAGTGTGCAGGTTGTACAGGTTACACATATGGACTTGACTGGACGGCCTCGGTGCGGTGAAGGATGGCATGGAGGCAAGTTGGAGGCTTGCGTGCGCATCCGAGGGACTTTGGTGAGTAGGAACGATGAGCTGATGGGCGTGGACTTCAAGGCATGCGTGAAGGATGGCATGGAGGCAAGCTGGAGGCTTGCATGCATCCGAGGGACGGGAGCCAAAGATGAAGAGGGCGCGAAGGCAATAGTCGAGGCTGCGGAAGAGGAGTCAGTCGAGTCGTGAGGGTTGAGTGCTGTGTGAATGTACTCGGGAAGGTTTCTGGCCGGGGACCAGTCTACTGCCCTGGGGGCAGTTGATTGGTAGGTGGCTGGTAAGCTGGCTGAGAATTCGAACGTTGGGGTGCAACGGTCGAATCTGGCTGGCACCAGTCGACTGCCCTGGGGGCAGTCGACTAGTGGCGAGGGTTTCAGCCCGAGTCCTAGTTAAAGAGGACTTCGTGGTGGCTGAGATTTTTGACGAGTTTGGCTTTGGGTAAGAGCCAAACAGTAGTCTTTGTGCTCAGAGCATTGATTGTGTTTGTGGTGAGGTTTCTCCACCCACAAGGAGCGACAAGGGCTAGCCGGAGGTTATCCGAGGAGTGATCCACCGACGGATTCTTGGATTAGTCACCCGCCGGGGTGGATACCAAGTAAATTCTATTTGTTAGCGTTGTTTGTTCTCTTTATTATTGTTTCCGCTGTGCAACTAACAACGCAGGTACAAGAAAGATCCGAGAAACGCTATTCACCCCCCTCTAGCGGACGTAATCAATCCTACACTTGGAAGATCATCGCCCACACGACGTCCAAGAAGGGGTGGGTCATACAGTAGAAGATCGCGAGGTAAACAAGAAGGTATAATTCTTGTTTGGTTCCCTTTTGATCTTGTTTGATTGTTGTTATTATTTCGTGTTGATAATTAATTGCATATTAATTATTGTTTAATTAATTGTGTTGATTAATTATCTTAGACCCCGACGATAAACACAAAAATCGACGATCCACTCATCGCCTATTCCACGACTAATCGGTTGGACGAGATTGACTGCTAGAACAACACGTTTGTTCAAGCGGTCGCTCGAATCAGTTAGCACGATGATGAGACGGTCGTTTGGGAGATTGTTCTCTATTCGGATTAAAAATTTTAATCCGTGGACATGGAGAGGTTTCCCATGCGCGACCGAACCTAACAATTGGTATCAGAGCCAATGGTTTCTGATTATGTGTGTTTTGGATTCGGTTACATTTTTGCACTTTATCATATATTTTATTTTGTCGGATAATAGTAGGATGTGTGTAGGCTAACTCTTTGGTTACAGGCACAAGATCCGACTATTATGGCTAAATATGTGTGTATATGATTGTGTGTGCATGTGTGTAATATTATTTGAATCCTCGGGGTTGACGAGCTAAATTTGGTATTTAATTTTTGTAATTAAATACGACAATTGTTTAGCCACGCTTTTTGATTTACTTTCGATCTAGACTTGTTGTACACTCCTTTGTGGAGTATTAGATCGATGGATGTAAATTAAAATAGCATTTTATCTCGGCTCGGAGATCCTTCATGGTGGCTTGCGCATGGTGTAGGGAGGAGCAGACGAGATGGCAACATGACTGGAGGCATATTGAAGAAAAAAGTCATAATAGTTGGAAAAATTAATTTTTTTTTCTTATTTATTGCTTTTAGTTTATATCTTATCGTGCATGCATGTGAAAATTCCTCAATTATAAATAACTAAGTGGGAGAGAGACTCTAAGAGTGTCATGGCCTCCATTACTAATTTGACATGTGATGCGAACAAGCTTGCGCATTGGCTCTGAGTGCCTTCCTCCATATCGGATGAGCTTGTTTCGTGGATCACTAGGTCAGACATGATTATAGGAAGTTATTTAGGAGTGTGTGATTTTCTCCATCGGACGACACATAATCCTAGATAATTACCTTAGTATTGTGTAATGGTAAACACTTAGATGCAAATAATAGTATCCTCCCCATCGGAGTCACTGTTATTATTTGTAGAGTCGAAGAGGAACCAACTATTAATTTTATTTGTCAAAAAGTTAGGTTGACAAGATAATAAAATTAATGGGTAAAACCTCTTCTTACAAATGTAGAATTCGTATACGTCCACACTATCCTGACATACGATATTCTTGGTGTTTTAAGGTGTTGGTTGATTTTAAAATTTATTGTTTGAGGAATCAATATTTTTTGAAATCTAAAGTTGTGATCATTGTGATTCTCAGGTTTTTCTAAAATGGCTTTCAACCCACTTGCTATAATATTAAAAGAAAATAAACTTACAGACTCTAACTACATTGATTGGAAACGAAACCTAGACATTGTCTTGACTGTTGAGGAGTACAAATTTGTACTCTTTGAGGACTGTCCTAAAAAGCCTAGCGAAAATTCTAGTGAAGAGGAGAAGGAACATTATAAGAAGTGGGTCAAGGCAGACGAAATGACGCGGTGTTACATTTTGGCTTCTATGTCAAATGTGTTGCAACATCAACAATAGACCATGGTCACTGCTTATGATATGATATTCAATCTCAAGGAACTCCTCGGACACCAGAATCGGGCTGCTAGGCAGGAAGCAATGAGGAACTTGATGACGACAACCATGATTGAGGGAACACCCGTAGGGGATCATGTTCTCAAAATGATGGCACATCTCAATGAGATAGAAGCCCTTGGAGCGGAGATCGATAGGGAAACCCAAGTCGATATCATTCTCCACTCTCTGCCTAGGAGTTTTGAGCAGTTTTGCCTAAACTACAATATGAACAAACGTACATATTCGTTAGCGAAACTTCTAACAAAACTCCAGGCGGCAGAGGGGCTTTTTCGTTAGAGTGCTCATGTTATGATTGCTCAAAAGGTTTCTACTTCTAAGCCGAAAGGCAAGAAGAAGAAGAAATAAGGTGTGGCAAAGAAGGTGGCAGGATCTCAGGTACCTCAGGCCGGCGTGAAGAAGCGAAAAGGCAAGTGTTTCACGTGCAAGCAGACTAGACATTGGAAGGCGGACTATCCCCGTCGTCAGGATAAAGGTATATCTTTTTGATTAGTTGTTGAAACATGCTTAGCGGTATTATCTACCGGTACCTTGTGTGTAGATACGGGAGTCACTGATCATGTCTGCAATTCTTTGCAGGGGTTCCAGGAAACCCGACGACTAGCTGATGGAGAGATTACTGTCTACATGGGCAATGCTACGGAGGTGGCGGCTATTCCCACTGTAGTGGGAGACGTCTATTTATCTTTTGAGAAAAATAAATGTTTGGTTTTGAGAAATTGCCTTTATGTACCTAGTTTTAGAAAGAATCTCATTTCGATTTCTAAAATAATAAAGGATGGGTATTCTATTTCTTTTAATGACAGAGTTGTTATAAAAAGGAATAGAGAGATTATCTGTTCAGGTACGTTGATTGGCAATTTGTACACTCTTAAACCATAATCTCCCACGATGCAAATAGAAGTAAACAACTCATTGTCTAACCATAAGAGAAAAGAACCTTCGAAAATGAACCAAACATATCTTTGGCATCTAAGACTTGGTCATATTAACCTTAGTAGGATTCAAAGGTTGATAGCCGATGGGCCCTTGGGTTCATTGGTGGTGGAAGACTTCCCAACCTGTGAATCTTGCTTGGAAGGTAAGATGACCAAGAGGTCTTTCAAGGCCAAGAGTATAGAGTCAAAAATGTGTTGGAATTGGTTTATTTTGATTTGTGTGGTCCTATGTCTGCCCAGGCTAGAGGTGGCTTTGAATATTTCATCTCTTTTATAGACGATTATTCAAGGTATAGATACATTTAATTGATGCGCCGCAAGTCTGAATGCTTTGATAAGTTCAAAGAATTCAAGGCTAATATGGAGAAACGTCAAGGTCAAAGTATCAAGACACTACGATTAGATCGTAGTGGCGAGTACCTCTTGAGAGAGTTTAGGAATTACTTATCAAAGGCTGGGATTCAATCCCAATTGTCTACACCCGATACGCCCAACAGAATGGTGTGGCAGAGCGAAGGAATAGGACTCTCATGGAGATGGTTAGATCGATGATGAGTTACTCCAAGTTGCCTGATTCGTTCTGGGGATATGCTCTGGAAACGACAGTGTACATACTAAACTTGGTACCAACTAAGTCAGTACCCTCTACTCCCACAGAATTGTGGACTGGGCGAAAGCCTAATCTAAGACATATTCAGATTTGGGTTAGTCCAACACATGTGCTGAAGGGAGATGCTGATAAGTTGGAATCTCATACAGAAGTACGCTTGTTTGTAGGCTATTCTAAAGGAATAAAAGGTGGTTTATTCTATAGTTCTAAGGATCAGAGGGTGATCGTTAGCACGAATGCACAATTCTTAGAGGAAGACTATGTGATGAACCACAAGCCCATGAGTAGGATTATTCTTGAAGAATTGAGAGGGAAAGTTCCAACTTCAGTACCAATAGTACAGGAGGACATACCACAAGTCACTGCACCGCGTGTCACAAAGGATACACAGGTGGTACCTCATCGTAGTGGGAGAATTGTTAGACAACCTGAGAGATTTATGTTCTTGGGAGAATCTTCGGCTTGGTCCCTGGCGAACATGAACCTGATCCCTGGACATATGACAAGGCACTCCAAGATAAAAATGTGGTATCTTAGCAAAGGGCGATGAATTCTGAGATAGAATCTATGGATTCTAATCATGTCTGGGAGTTAGTAGAACCACCCAATGGTGTAAAAGCCATTGGATGCAAGTGGATCTACAAGAGAAAGAGAGGATCAAACGGGAAGGTAGAGACCTTCAAAGCTAGGCTTGTTGCGAAAGGGTATACTCAGAAAGAGGGTATCAATTATGAGGAGACCTTTTCGCCGGTAGTCATGCTTAAGTCGATCCAGATTCTCTTATCTATTGCCGCTCATATGGATTATGAGGTTTGACAGATGGATGCCAAGACAGTTTTCCTTAACGGAAGTCTTGAGGAAAACATCTATATGAAGCAATCAGAGGGATTCATTGTGAAGGGCAAAGAGCATCTTGTGTGTAAGCTTAATCGGTCCATTTATGGATTGAAGCAAGCTTCAGGATCTTGGAACATCCGCTTTGGTAAGGTAATCCAATCATATGGATTTATTCAAAGTACGAATGAGTCTTGTGTATATAAGAAATGTGACGGAAACGTAGTGGTATTTCTTATACTATACGTAGATGATATTTTGCTTATTGGCAACAATGTCAAAATATTATCAAACGTAAGGGTATGGTTGTCCAAACAGTTTGATATAAAGGACTTGGGAGAAGCATGACACATCCTTGTTAGATCGTGGCGCTTGCTAGAGGGGGGTGAATAGCACTTTTCTTGAACTTTCTCTACAAGAAGGTTAGCACAATACAAACAATATAATGAAAAATATGAAAACCAATGCTAACACCGAGAGTTTACTTGGTATCCACCTCCGAGAGGTGACTAATCCAAGGATCCACGCACGAGCACACACTCAACTATGAAAAGCCTCCTTCAAGGTGGAGAAAACCTTTACAAGATTGTCCTCTTCCTCTTATAAAATAGAATTGAGAATGAGAGGAAAAACAAGAGAATTTTTGCACTAACAGCACTTTAGTACCCCCTAGAACCGTACCTTTGTCGTGTCAAAAAGTCACCCTTTAAATAAGAGTAAAGGACAACTCCTAGAGTCATCCAGCCTGACACCAGTTGACTACCCCTGGGTCAGTCGACTGGTCTAGCCTTAATTGCTAGCCAACGGCTAACCCAACAGCTAGTTTTCGGGGTTATCAGTCGACTGCCCCTGGGGCAGTCGACTGGTCCAGGGTCGAAAACATTCTGTGAGTTTGAGATCTTGCTGGCAATCGACTGCGTTTCTCCTAGTCGACTGCCCAGCTTATACAAACTCTCATCCTCACTCTGAAGACCCTCCTTCACGTGTGCCTTCAAGTACACTCCCTTGGCTTGCCCCTTGAAGTCTTCTTCCACCGGCTATCGTCCCTCGGATGCGCACACAAGCCTTCCCTTGGCTTGCCTCCATGCCACCCTTCACGTGTGCCCTTTAAAGTCCACTTCCCGGCTTGCCCTTGGAGTCCTCTTCCCTCGGCTCTGGTCCCTCGGATAAATCCTCCATGTGTGATTCTCCGAGTCCTGCAAACTCAATCACACATATCAAATAACAAGATAACACCCTAACCTTAACCATATTGACACACACATCAAAACCATAATCTTTCCGATCATCCTTGGGTTGATTGCCCAAACAATTTCCCCCTTTTTGATGTGTGGCAATATGTTTAAGTTAGGGATAAAACAATAGCAAATAATAGCAATTGAAAAAGCAAGACATAGTAAAACCAAGAGGTAAACTCCCCCTTAACCTATGCCTTCTCCCATTTTCAATTCTTATCACAAACCAAGTTTAAACCAAAAGTTTAAGTTACAAACCTAACTTAAACCACTCATTCTCCCCCTTTGACACTATCAAAATGATTGCCCTAAGCAATACTCACCCATGACATCAATTGAGAGAACTTCTTATATCTGAAAATTCCCAGACTGCTGAAACAGGGAGTATCAGTCGACTGCGACAGAGGACAGTCGACTGATACTCTGTCAGTCAGAATATCAGCTTCTGAGCCAAATTTCAGAAACTCCCCAAAAATTTCAGAAAATTCCAAAAATTATGAAAATTTGCAAGCATGTTTCATATGATATACTCTAATAAAAAAAATATCAGTTCATGAAAAATTCAAACACGCTTGACTTTTTGACTAAAGTTTGAATTTCTTGAAAAACACTAACTTTGTATCAAAGTTTCAACCTAGTTTTGTAATCATACATGTCCCAAGCTTATGGCAAAACATATAAAACACAGAATGGTTTTCAAATGTTTAAAATGTTCAACCATGATCTTTGGGCAAGATGTTCATTAGTTAAACACTTGTTTTCCCATGGTTGGTTTAGTTTTCATAATTTGATACATCTCATGACCCAACACTATGCCATAAGCACACGTGAATTATTTGTATCATCCTAATGGATCAAGCACCACCTTCCTAATGTATTACCCCAAGGTCCATCCTATACTTCTACAAAATACATACCAAGGCCCCTTCTTAAGAATGTGAACTCCGCTTCAGGAAGAGGCTTAGTAAATATATCGGTAAGATTTGACTTTAACTCAACATAGTGCAAATCTATGTCACCCCTTGCCACATGATCCCTAATGAAGTGATGTTTCACTTCAATGTGTTTTGTTCTAGAATGGTGAACCGGATTTTTAGTCAAGTTAATTGGACTTACATTATCACACAAAACCTTGACCTTGGAGTAATGTAACTCATAATCCTCTAAGGTATGCATGATCCAAAGTAGTTGAGACACACAACCACTCATTGCCACATATTCGGCCTCGGTTGTTGATAGGGCAACACATGGTTGTTTCCTACTACTCCAACTAACTAATGATGACCCAATAAATTGACATCCTCCACTAGTACTCTTCCTATCTAGTTTACAACCCGCATTGTCCGAATCGGTGTATCCAAAAAGTTCAACATTTGGAGTTCTAGGATACCAAAGCTCGACGTTAAGAGTACCTTTAATATATCTTAAGATCCTCTTAACTACCACTAGATAAGACTCTTTGGCACATGATTGGTACCTTGCACACATACCTACCGCAAATAATATATCGGGTCTACTAGCGGTTAGATACAATAACTACCAATCATGCTCCTATATTGTTTTGAGTCTACCATTTTACCTTCAAGATCATTATCCATTTTGACATTTGTTCCTATAGGGGTAGATACTACCTTGGCATTTTCTAGTCCAAATTTCTTAATGATTTCCCTAGCATATTTAGTTTGATACACATGAGTCCCTTCATTTGTTTGTTTAACTTGTAAACCTAAAAAGAAAGTCAATTCTCTCACAAGACTCATCTCAAACTCATTTTCCATACATTTAATGAACTCATGGAGAAATTCACTATTTGTTGACCCAAAAATAATATCATCCACATAGACTTGGGTCACAAAGATGTCCTTATCCTTAGATTTTAGGAATAAAGTTGGATCAATCATACCTCTCTTAAAACCCTTGGATACTAAGAATGATGAAAGCCTTTCATACCATGCCCAGGGAGCTTGTTTCAATCCATACAAGGCTTTTCTTAGTTTGTAGACATGTCTAGGGTAATTTGGGTTCTCAAACCTGGGTGGTTGTTCTACATAGACATCTTCTTTGATGACCCCATTAAGGAATACCTACTTCACAACCATTTGGTGAAGTGTGAAACCCATGTGAGCGGCATATGCTAATAAAATTCTAATAGACTCTAATCTAGCTACGGGGTCATATGTCTCATCATAGTCAAGACCCTCAACTTGATTAAACCCCCTAGCAACCAACCTAGCCTTGTTCCTAGTTATCTTTCCTTGATCATCTAGCTTGTTCCTAATGACCCATCTAGTGGTGACAATGGTACAATCATTGGACCTAGGAACTAACTCTCATACCTCACTTCTTTCAAATTGATTCAACTCCTCTTGCATAGCTAGGACCCAATCCACATCACCTAATGCCTCATCAACAGATTTCGGTTCTAATTGAGAAATCAAGGCAATTTGACTACTATGTTCCCTAAAGTATGACCTAGTCCTCACCCCTTGAGTGACATCACCCACTATTTGGTCAATGGGGTGATCTTGGTGATGCCTTAAGGGCCTAGAGGTTATGGGTTCATTGGCTACATGATGTTTATCCTCTAGTGCACTTCTCCCTCCCCCTTGACCATTGCCCTCCAAATGTAAGTCTTGAACTTCTTGGGCAAGGGGTTGGCTTTCTTCTATGTCCTTATCAATAGATGATTTCCTAGGGTAAGTGTATGTAGACTCATCAAAATCCACATTGGATGACTCCTCAATTACCTTAGTCCTCTTGTTATATACCCTATATCCCCTACTAGTGGATGAATAACCAACCAAAATCCCCTCATCCGCCTTAGATTCAAACTTCCTCAAATCATCCTTGGTGTTCAAAATGTAAACCTTACATCCAAAAACCCTAAAGTAGTGAACTTGTGGAATTCTCCCATTCCACAACTCAAATGGAGTTTTTCCTAAAAACCTATGAATTAAGACCCGGTTTTGGATGTAGCAAGCAGTATTCACCGCTTCGGCCCAAAAATAGCTAGGTAGTGAATATGCATTAAGCATAGACCTAGCGGCTTCTTGTAAGGCTCTATTTCTCCTTTCTACCACACCATTTTGTTGAGGGGTTCTTGGGCATGAAAATTCATGCTTGTACCCATTTTCTAAACAAAATTGTGAGAAGTTTTAATTTTCAAACTCCCCACCATGGTCACTCCTAATTCGGTTGATCTTGAGGTGTTTCTCATTTTCAACCCTCTTACTAAAACCTATGAATATCTCTAAGGTATCATCCTTATGTTTCATGAAAAACACCCAAATAAATCTAGAAAAATCATCTATAATTACCAAACAATATTTGCTTCCTACTAGAGATGGAGTACTATGGCAATCAAATATATCCAAGTGTAATAGCTCTAAAGGTAAGGAAGTGCTAGTTAAGGTTTTACCTTTGTGTGATGATTTAGATTGCTTACCCTCTTGGCATGCATCACACATCCTGGTCTTTTCATACTTGATCATGGGGAGCCCATTCACCAACTCCTCCTTTGCCACTCTTGCAATATTCTTCATGTTGATGTGCCCAAGTCGCCGGTGCCACAACCATCCTTCTTCTTCTTTAGATATGAGACACTTAGGAAAATTGTTAGAAGCATAAGCAAGATTAAGATAATAAAGGTTAGCTTCTCTATATCCTTCTAGCATAATACTTTCAGATCCATTTTGTCTAATTAAGCACTTTCTAGCATGAAACTCAACCCTATATCCCGCATCACAAAGTTGACTTACACTAAGTAAATTAAACTCCATATCCTTAATCAAAAGAATTTTATGAATTGTGATTGTAGGAGATACCTCAATGGTGCCCCTACCAATTATTTTGAGTTCCCCACTATTTCCGAATGACACGGTTCCTTCCCTTAGATAGCTAATGGTGGAGAATTTGCTCACATCTCCGGTCATATGTCTTGAACACCCGCTATCTACAATCCACATTTTTGAGGCTTCCTTCACCTTCACCTATACAACACGGAAAACACAAGCTTTTGGTACCCAAATGTTAGTTCCACAAGAATCATTTAAATATTTCTTTGTTACCCAAGTCTTCTTTGCCTTTCCCTTAACACCTTGTCTCCTAGAGGCATCCTTTCTATCCATAAGTGAAACAAATGCTACCTCCTTGGTTTTTTGGCCTATAATCTATCCCGGCTTTGTTATACACGGCTCTTTGGCTATTTATGATCATATCAAGGTTGCTAGAGCCAACTTGAAATTTCCTAAGTGCCTTGGTTAGGTCTTCTACCTTTTCCCTTAGCTCCCTATTTTCTTTTTCCAAACATGAACCATTTGACATGGTAGAGGAAACATGCAAATTATCCTTAAGTTTCATGGATTCTAATTTGAGCATGCAAACTTCATTTTTCAATTCTTTAACTTTTCTCCTAGCCTTAGCCAAATCATCATTTGTACTAGTAATAATTTTGACAAGAGTAGAGGAGGGTAAGCTATATACCACACTTACCGATACATCGGATTCGGATGATGAGCCTTCACTTTCATCTTCACTACTTGAACTCCTCTCATCTTCGGATGACTCCAAGTTGTCCACTCCCATTAGTGCGAAGTGTGACACATGATCTTCTTCTTCCTCCGAAGATGATGGATCATCCCAAGTAGCTTTTAGGTTTGTGGCACTCTTCCCTTTTTCTTTTGACTTCCTCTTCTTTTTCTCCTCCTTTTCTTCTCTTTTCTTTAATTGTGGGCACTCATTCTTCATGTGACCCTCTTGATGACAATTGTAGCAAATAATGTCCTTCCCTTTGCTCTTGCTTCTTGACCCTTTCCTAGCATAAGACTTGTTAGAAAAACTTTTAAAAGCTCTTCTCATTTTCCTTAACATGTAGGCTTCTTGGTTACTATCCATGGAGGCACTAGACTCCTCTGACTCGGATGATGAGGAGTAGATGATCTTCTCCTTCTTCTTTTTCTTTTCCTTTTCTACAATAAACGCTACACCTTTTTCTTTAGAAGAAATGTTAGCTTGCTCATGTAACTCAAATTCACAAAATAAATCATCTAACTTTACCGTAGAGAGATCCCTTGATACTTTGTAGGCATCAATCATTGATGCCCACAATGTAGTCCTAGGGACTGATTGTAGAACATACCTCACGAGATCTCGATTCTCAACCTTTTCACCAATTACATGGAGCTCGTTGATTATTTCTTTGACCCTTCCATGTAATTGCCTTACCGTCTCGTTGGCCTTCATTGAGAGCGATTGTAGTTGGGCAACCAAGAGGTCCTTCTTTGCTCTTCTCGACTCATTTGATCCTTCATTAAGTTGACAAGTTTCTCCCAAAGTTCCTTTGCACTCTTGAAAGGCCCCACTTTGTTGAGTTGCTCTTTTGACAATCCACATTGAAGCGTTGTGGTGGCCTTCGCATTTGCTTGCACCTTCTTCATGATTTCTTTTAACCAATTTCTCATCGGAAGAGGCTCTCCTCCTTCGCTCCTTGGCACTTTGAATCCTTCTACAACACTCATCCAATTTTAATATCGTTCATTAGGTAATACTGATGGATCGCTTCGGCGTGCTAGAGGGGGGTGAATAGCGATTTTCGGATCTTTCTTGTACCTGCGTTGTTAGTTGCACAGCGGAAACAATAATAAACAAAACAAACAACGCTAACAAACCGGTTTTACTTGGTATCCACCCGGACGGGTGACTAATCCAAGAATCCATCGGTGGATCACTCCCCGGATAACCTCCGGCTAGCCCTCGTCGCTCCTTGTGGATGGAGAAACCTCGCCACAACACCAAGCAGACCTCTGAGCACAAAGACTACTATCTTGTCTTTAACAAAGACAAGATTCGTCAAGTATCTCAGCCACCACGAAGTCCTCTTTAAATAGGACTCGGGCTGAAACCCTCGCTCCAGTCGACTGCCAATTTACCAGTCTACTGGTCTCGCCTTAATTGCTAGCCAACGACTAGCTCAACGGCTAGTTTTTGGGGTTACCAGTCGACTGACATTTTACCAGTCGACTGGTCCAGCCCCGAAAACATTCTGTGAGTTTTATCAGTCGACTGCCTCCCAGGCAGTCAACTATCCCACTCACACACCTAGGGTTTCCCTTCTCGAGTACACTTCTCTCAGCACTCGACCCCTAGGATTCCCCGAGTACAATCACACAACACTCGTACCCTCACGACTCGACTAACTCCTCATCCGCAGCCTTGAATATTGCCTTCACGCCCTCTTCATCTTCGGCTCCCGACCCTCAGATGCACGCAAGCCTCCAGCTTGCCTCCATGCCATCCTTCACGCATGCCTCGAAGTTCGCGCCCATCAGCTCATCGTCCCTGCTCTCTAAGGTCCTCGGGTGCACACAAGCCTCCAGCTTGTCTCCATGCCACCCTTCACCGTACTGAGGTCGTCCAGTCAATCCATATGTGTAACCTATACAACATGCACACTCAACATACACATATAAGAACACAAGGGTAAACCTAACTTAAACCCTTTGCCCAAACATCAAAACACCTGGTCACTCCGGACCATAGATTGCCTCAACAAATACTCTTTCCTACCTTTCCAATAGGCGAAGTCATTGCCATCGAAGAACGGTGGCCTTGCGGTGCAATAGCCTTCTTGAAACTTCATTTCTTGATACTCCGGTCGACGGTGAGTTCTCCCAAAGCGAACCGGCTTTGATACCACTTGTTAGATCGTGGCACTTGCTAAGGGGAGGGTGAATAGCACTTTTCTTGAACTTTCTTTACAAGAAGGTTAGCACAATACAAACAATATAATGAAAAATATGAAAACCAATGCTAACATCGAGAGTTTACTTGGTATCCACCTCCGAGAGGTGACTAATCCAAGGATCCACGGATGAGCACACACTCCACTATGAAAAGTCTCCTTCAAGGTGGAGAAAACCTTTACAAGGTTGTCCTTTTCCTCTTATAAAATAGAATTGAGAATGAGAGGAAAAGCAGGAGAAATTTTGCACTAACAGCACTTTGGCACCGCCTAGAATCATACCTTTGTCGTGCCAAAAAGTCACCCTTTAAATAAGAGTAAAGGACAACTCCTAGAGTCGTCCAGCCCGATACCAGTCGATTGGTATAGCCTTAATTGCTAGCCAACGGCTAACCCAATAGCTAGTTTTCGGGGTTATCAGTCGACTGCCCCTGGGGCAGTCGACTGGTCCAGGGTCGAAAACTATTAAGGTAATCTGTGGTCTGGAGTGACCAAGTGTTTTGATGTTTGGGCAAAGGGTTTAAGTTAGGTTTCCCTTGTGTTCTAATATGTGTATATTGAGTGTGCAGGTTGTGCAGGTACACATATTGACTTGACTGGACGACCTCGATACAGTGAAGGGTGGCATGGAGACAAGCTCGAGGCTTGTGTGCACCCGAGGGACCTTAGAGAGCAAGGACGATGAGCTGAGGGGCACGGACTTCGAGGCATGCGTGAAGGATGGCATGGAGGCAAGCTGGAGGCTTGCGTGCATCCGAGGGACGGGAGCCGAAGATGAAGAGGGCGCGAAGGCAACAGTCGAGGCTGATGATGAGGAGTCAGTCGAGTTGTGAGGGTACGAGTGCTGTGTGATTATACTCGAGAAATCCTAGGGTTCGAGTGCGAAGTGGAATGTACTCGGAAGGGAACCCCTAGGTGAGTCAGTAGACTACCCTTGAGGCAGTCGACTACCCTTGAGGCAGTCGACTGATAAAACTCACAGAAGGGTTTTGGCCTGGGACCAGTCGACTGCCCTAGGGGCAGTCGACTGGTAGGTGGCTGTGAGTTGGCTGAAGATTCGAACATTGGGGTTGCAACGGTCGAATTTCAGTGGCACCAGTCAACTGCCCTGGGGCAGTCGACTGGTCGCGAGGGTTTCAGCCCGAGTCCTATTTAAAGAGGACTTCATGGTGGCTGAGATTCTTGACGAATCTTGTCTTGGTTAAAGGCAAGATAGTAGTCTTTGTGCTCAGTCTTCTAAAGGTGTTGTAGTGAGGCTTCTCCACCTAGAAGGAGTGACAAAAGCTAGCCGAAGGTTATCCGGGGAGTGATCCACCGAAGAATTCTTGGATTAGTCACCCGTCCGGGGTGGATATCAAGTAAATCTTTCTTGTTAGCATTGGTTAGTATTGTTTTATTATTTTTATTGTATATTCCGCTTGCGCAACTAACCGTGTAGGAAGAACGAATCGAAGAATCGCTATTCACCCCCCCCCCTCTAGCGTACGGAATCGATCCAACAAAAACATTTTGTGAGTTTGAGATCTTGCTAGTAGTCGACTGCGTTTCTCCCAGTCGATTGCCCAGCTTATACAAACTCTCATCCTCACTCCGAAGACCCTCCTTCACGTGTGTCTTCAAGTACACTCCTTTGGCTTGCCCCTTGAAATCTTCTTCCACAGGCTATCGTCCCTCGGATGCGCACACAAGCCTTCCCTTGGCTTGCCTCCATGCCACCCTTCACGTGTGCCCTTTGAAGTCCACTTCCCGGCTTGCCCTTGGAGTCCTCTTCCCTCGGCTCTCGTCCCTCGGATAAGTCCTCCATGTGTGATTCTCCAAGTCCTGCAAACTCAATCACACATATCAAATAACAAGATAACACCCTAACCTTAACCATGTTGACACACACATCAAAACCATGATCTTCCCGATCATCCTTGGGTTGATTGCCCCAACAATCCTTGGGATCAAAGTTATAAGGATCGCAAAAAAAGGATGTTGTGCTTATCTCAAGATTCATACATAAACACTATCCTAGCTCATTTTAGCATGGAAAACTCCAAGAAAGGTTTTCTACCTTTTAGGCATGGAGTTCCTCTATCTAAGGAGATGTGTCCTAAAACATCAAAGGAGATAGAGGAGATGAAGGCGGTTCCTTAAGCTTCGGCTATAGGAAGCCTCATGTATGCTATGCTATGTACGAGACAGGATATCTGTTTTGTCGTGGACATGGTTAGCAGATATCAGAGTAATCCAGGTTAGGGACATTGGACTGCGGTAAAGCATATATTGAAATACCTGAGAAGGACTAGGGATTATATGTTAGTTTATCAAGCAGATCAATTACTCCCTGTGGGTTATACGGATTCAGACTTCCAATCAGATAAGGATAAAAGTAAGTCTACCTCAGAGTATGTGTTTACTTTAGGAGGTGGAGCCATAGTATGGAGGAGTGTCAAGCAGAAATGCGTGGCGGGCTCCACCATGGAAGCTGAGTATATGGCAGCCTCTGAGGCGGCCAAGGAAGCTGTATGGCTCAGGAACTTCTTAATGGACTTGGATGTGATTCCTGGTTTGCCCAGAGCTATCATAATTTATTGTGATAATAGTGGTACAGTTGCAAACTCGAAGGAACCACGAGCCCATAAGGTGAGTAAACACATAGAGCGCAAGTACCACCTGATACGAAAGATCGTAAAGCGAGGAGAAGTTGTTGTCGCCAAGATTGCATCAGAGAACAACCTGGCGGATCCTTTCACTAAGGCCCTTCCAGCGAGAGCTTTTGATAGGCATGTGGAGGATATGGGAGTCAGATGTATGGCACTGTGAGGACAGCATAGTCTTTTAGTATAAGTGGGAGATTGTTAGGATGTATACTAAAAGTCTTGCTTTTATATAGACATCTACATTTTGAAAGAGAATCACATGATCACTGTTTTCATATTTATATTAGTTATTTATGTGCATATTGTCTAATACTTTACATTGTAGATAATATGGTGTGTGGTGTCACACAGAAGATCATGTTATCAGTCCCTTATAAAGTATAAGTAGAGGCTTAAAACCAAGATGGATTTGGGCAAACTATCGGAATGGTTGTAGTGTAATTTGGTATTGGTTTATCTTAACCATAGAATTACACTAGTGCACTTTATGTGTATTGAGCAGGACCGACATAGAGGTGATTCAATTTATACTGACTTTATAATTGAATCAGACCTCAGTTATTATGGAGTACATGCTCTTAATCTCGATATAATAACGGGCATATATACCTAATATTTATTTCTTTGATTTACCAATGGGCGAGATTTATTTATTAAATTGATAGACCCGGTAAGTTGGGAAATAATATTATTTACATGGTGTTCCGTTGATTATAGAAGGAAACTGTGTCCTGATGAGTCGGGTTGATGATGCCCCCTTTAGGAGCTCATAAAGTTCATCATGTTAAATCCTACAAGTGGACTTAGTCCGACATGATGATAAGGTTGAGTGGTACTACTCAAGGAGTTAGATGTTAATTAATTAAATTGTCAGTAATTTAATTAATTAATGGGCATTCGATATCTTAAACACGGGGAGTTCTTGTACTCATAATAGGTAGAGAACATATTTAAATATGGGGGTTGGTGAGGTAGATCAATGAGGATCCTTTAGTGGAATGGATCTTCATTAATAGATCGGGCCTTGATCCATTGGGTGGCCAAGACCCAACTCCTCCTCATGGTCCCTATTGTAGCCATATATATACCCATGGAGTCATAAGACCAAGGCATATCATCCAAGAGAAAACCTAAGCCTCTCTATTCTTTCCTCTCCTCCCCTCTCTCTCCTAGGGTTCCTAGTGGCTGGCGGCCAAGGTGAGCAAGGGAGGTGGCGCAAGGGTTAGGGAAGGGGAGAAACTCATCACTTCTTCCTCTCCTCTTCACCCTTCTCCTCTCTTCTTCCCTAATTGGCTCGACAGCACGTGGAATAGGAGGGGGCGGTGCCACCTTGCTTGAAGGTGGCCGGCGGTGAGGAAGAGAAGGAAGTAGGGTTCGACAGTTAGGTTTTTCAAGGACGAAGAATTGTTTTTCTTTTTCTTCATCATCTTATTCATCTTCTTCATCTTCCTTTCACTCTCTTGTGGTCGGCATTCCCTTGGAGCATGGGGAAGGGTTGGCGGAAGCAAGGTGGTGGTGGTGGTGGTCGGCGCAACACCACTTGGGTGTTAGGGTTTTCGGCCAAGCTTGAGGAAGAAGATTGGAGCGCCTTGGTGACTTCGGCTCTTGGAAGATCATCACCCACACAACGTCCAAGAAGGGGTGGGGTCATACAGTAGAAGATCGTGAGGTAAACCAGAAAGTATAATTCTTGTTTGGTTCCCTTTTGATCTTGTTTGATTATTACTATTATTTCATGTTGATAATTAATTGCATATTAATTATTGTTTAATTAATTGTGTTGATTAATTATCTTGGACCCCGATGATAAACACAAAAATTGGTGATCTACTCATCGTCTATTCCACGGCTAATCGATTGGACGAAATTGATTGCCAGAACAATACGTTTGTTCAAGCGGTCGCTCGAATCGGTTAGCATGATGATGAGACGGTCGTTTGGGAGATTGTTCTCCATTCGGATTAAAAATTTTAATCCGTAGACATAGAGAGGTTTCCCATGCGCAACCCGGAATCTCCTCGAACCCAAAAGGAACCAGCCGGGGTTCCTGCTCAAACCGTTGTACGGTCGGAATGGAGGGAACCTCCGGCTCCAGCCTAAGTAAGAGATCTTCGCCCAGGGAAAGACCAGTGGGTTGATAAGTGGAAGATGGTAGAGACAGTTGACACCGAGCAACCAGAGCCCCTGATGAAGTACAGTGACTTTCACAGTAGCACGACGCACTCCACCGAGGAATGTCATGCCTTGAAGAGAAAATTGAATTAGGAAGCAGACACCAAACCTCGGAGGAAGTGGAAAAAGACGGGGTATCGTCAGAGGTCCCCTCGGCGAAGCTTGTCTCCCCGACAACGGCAGTCGGTAGAGAATGAGACCCAACATCGGTTTTGGTCGCGTTTGAGAGGGAGGAGTCGGAGGGCTGCACCCCGCAGGTCTCCCTCATTGGAAAGAGCCCCAAGAAGGGCAAGGCCCCTGCACGTGGCCCGCCTTCGGGACACGTGGGGGTGATCTCAGGTGGCCCCCCGGAGGAGATTCCCACAGGGCAAGGAAGGCTCACACTCGACGGATGGAGAACTACGCCATTGGGACGAGTCGGAGCTAGCATCTTGGCCCTACGATCTCCTTCAACCCAGAGGATTTGGAAGACGTGGAAGCTTCCCATGAAGACGCTCTGGTAATTTTTGTATGCCTTGCAAACTACGAGGATAAGTGTATCTTCGTGGATACAGGTAGCTCTGTTAACATCCTGTACAAGGCCGCTCTAGACTAGATGCTGATTAACGAGGATGAACTGCATCCAGTTTCGACTCCACTCTTGGCTTCACCGGATACCGAGTACAGCCGATAGGGAAAATTACCCTATCGTTGTCGTTAGGCAGTGACACTCTGGAGAGGACCAGGAGGACCCCCTTCCTGGTCATGGATGCTCCCTCATCCTATAATGCAATCTTGGGATGCCCGATGCTTAGTATATTCCAAGTGGTGGTCTCGATCTACCACCAGAAGATCAAATTTCCGGTAGGCGACCAAGTGGCAGAAGTCAAGGGAGACCAGTTGGTGTCTCAGCGATGCTACAGCAGGGAAGTCCGATCGGAGTCCCGCAAGAACCCGAAATCACACGAAGCCCTGCAAATCGATCTCGCCAATCCCCAAGAGGAGGAAGGATCCAGAGAGGAGAGGAGGAAAATGATCAAGAGCAACTGATCAACTTAGACCTCGTGTCCGAAAGTCCATGACAAATCAGCTATCCGGCTAGTGGCGTACAAGCAGCGCATGCGGCGGGCGCGTAATCGTCGAGTGACCATCGAGACTTCTAGGCCAGGGACAAGGCCTGGAGGCGATTCAAGCCCATAGATAAGCCCGAGAAGAGGGAGCCACAGTGGAGCGGGTCTTACCCCGTCATCAGAAAGCTAGCTGGAGGCAGCTACCATCCACAGGAGGACAGGGACAAAAAGCTGAAGAGGCCATGGCATGCCATCTATCTCCAACCCTGTCACACCTGGTAAGATTTGTGAGACATACAATGTGCTTGTCCATGTATTCTTGCTGCTTTGCAGTGACAGTCATGAAATAAATGAAACGTCTCCTCATAAAAGTGATGATACATCTGTCTAAAACCCTAATACTTCACGGTGCTACGGGTGCCCGAGGTAAGTAGGCTTGGTCTGGGTGCTACGGATGCCCGACCAAGAGATAAAACCTTACTATCTCACGGTGCTGCGGATGCCCGAAGTAAGTAGGCTTGGTCTGGGTGTTGCGGATGCCCGATCAAGAGATAAAACTCTACTACCTTGCCGTGCTGCGGATGTCCGAGGTAAGTAGGCTTGGTCTGGGCGCTGCGGATGCCCGACCAAGAAATAAAACCCTACTACCTGCGGTGCTACGAATGTCCGAGGTAAGTAGGCTTGGTCTGGGTGATGTGGATGCCCGACCAATAGATAAAACCCTACTACCTCGCGGTGCTGTAAATGCCCGAGGTAAGTAGGCTTGATCTGGGTGCTGCGGATGGCCGACCAAGAGATAAAACCCTACAACCTCACGATGCTGTGGATGCCCGAGGTGAGTAGGCTTGGTCTGGGTGTTGCGGATGCCCAACCAAGAGATAAAACCCTACTACCTCACGGTGCTGCGGATGCCCGAGGTGAGTTGGCTTGGTCTGGGTGTTGTGGATGCCCGACCAAGAGATAAAACCCTACTACCTCGTGGTGCTGTAGATGCCCTAGGTGAGTAGGCTTGGTCTGGGTGCTGCGGATGCCCGACCAAGAAATAAAACCCTACTATCTCGCGGTGCAGCGGATGCCCGAGGTAAGTAGGCTTGGTCTGGGTGCTATGGATGCCCGACCAAGAGATAAAACCTATACCTCGCGGTGCTGCGGATACTCGAGATAAGTAGGCTTGGTCTAGGTGCTGCGGATGCCCGACCAAGAGATAATACTCTACAACCGCGCGGTGCTGTGGATGCCCGAGGTAAGTAGGCTTGGTTTGGGTGTTGCGGATGCCCGACCAAGAGATAAAACCCTACTACCTCACGGTGCTGCGGATGCCCGAGGTGAGTAGGCTTGGTCTGGGTGTTGCGGATGCCCGACCAAGAGATAGACCCTACTATCTCACGGTGCTGCAGATGCCCGAGGTGAGTAGGCTTCGTCTGGGTGCTGCGAATGCCCGACCAAGAGATAAAACCCTACAAACTTGCGATGCTGCGGATGCCCAAGGTGAGTAGGCTTGGTCTGGTGTGCTACAGATGCCTGACCAAGAGATAAAACCCTACAACCTTGCGGTGCTGCGGATGCCCGAGGTGAGTAGGCTTAGTCTGGGTGCTGCGGATGCCCGACCAAGTGATAAAACCCTACTACCTCTTGGTGCTCTAGATGCCCAAGGTGAGTAGGCCGGGTTCGGGGGCTGCAGATGTTAGGACCGGGTGCATGTTGACATGGATGCGGGTTCGTAATTTTAAAATTTATTACGTGCAGCGGAAGATTTAGCATAAATAATTTCCCAAATTATTTAACCACACATCTAAGCATGCAACCTTATATTGTGTAGACATGATCATATATTAAAATTTTGCAAAAAGTAAACTAATTTACTTAATACCTCACGTAACTCAAAGGAAGGGACGAGATCCAACCGTAAGCGTCCCTTGGAAGCTCCGCCTCTATTCGTGTCCACGCCGAGTTTTCTTCGGGATGACTTCGCAAAGCCACGAGTTTCGTGCCGACAAGAACTACTAGATTCTCCAAAGGCACGACAAGAATACCAAGAGAGAGATGGGAAGACTAACCACCAAACGAAGAACGGAATCAAGATTCCGGGAGGAAGGAAGGAGTTGCGCCTGCTTCTTCTTCTTCTTCGGCAGCTGCTTGGTGGATGAAGCTCACGGCAACAAAGGGGTCCTCCTTTTAGGGCCGGCGGCACTAGAGGAGGGAGAGGGAGAGAAGGAGAGAGAGAGAGGGCTTATTTCTAGATCTCTTAGATTAATCTCCAAGCCTTGCCTTGGTTCCTTTATATAGTAGTCTCTCAATCGCCAAGTCTCCTTTTTATGAAATAAATTTTCATAAGAAATTTATCATATAAATTTTTCTATGAATTATTCCATCATGCCAAGTTTTTATCATAATTTAATTTATAATAAAAACAACCATGTCTCCCCTTTTATTATGGAATAAATTTTCACAAGAAATTTATTATATAAATTTTTCTTATCATGGAAAAATCAATTCATAATTGATTTTATAAAATAAAATAAACTATTCAAAGTTTATTTTAATTTCCATGAAAATAATAAACTAAACTTCGGTTTATAAAAATTTATATATTATCCATAATTTTATAAAACAAACTACGCTCGGTTTATTTTATAATTTGAACCAAACAATTTGGTTCTCCCCTTTTAATATGGCCGGCCAAACAAAGAGGGTGGGGACCCTCTTTGGCCGGCCAAACCCAAGCCTATACAATACAAATTAAACTCATTTAATTCGTCCAATAAGCTTTCAAAAGACTTAGCCATTTTAAGCTTCCGATGCGTCTCTGAAAAATTCAGATTCGACTTATCTCTCTTGATCGGAAAATCTAATTTTCAACTCGTTTTAAATCCCTCGGATTACTCGTAGTGCGTGTGACTAAATAGGCTTTCAATTTATGTTGGTCGTCTATAATTAACCAATTATAGAACGATCATGAGTGGCACCTAGTAGTACATCATGATCCCCAATTAATCGAAAGATCAACGGTTGACCTCAGAAATAATTCTGAAACCCTTCAGCAGCTATAATAAGTCGTGCCCCATTCCCTTCACCATCTTATACCCACTTGGTTTAGGACACGGTCTATGTGTGTCAGTCCCCACTAGGCTGACTACGTCACACCTAGCCCAAGTAGTGTCTTTCTCGTCCAATGGATTCTAATTACTCTCATGTTTCTGAGAGATTCATACTCTGAACATGTGATGCTCTGGCCAGAGGCTTTGAGTAACAATCCGACGATAGGCCTTAGGTATACATCTCCTCGCAAGGAGTGGTGAATCCTTTGTAGGCTGTTCAAACATCTTCGGGCACTTCGGCTTATACCCAACCATCCTGGGTCCACACCTCCTTAGAGATGCTTGCTTAAGATATCAAAGTATAAGTCTCCATGACCAAGATGACTTGAACACCGCAAGTCAAAGGAACATCGCACTTAAGCTGCAGTAAGAACTTCATTGACATATCTATATGTAGATTACCATATGAAGTTTTACAGCCAGTCACTCCAATGAACTAGTTCCCTTAACTAGCATTCATGTTTATCTCCGGACATCCCAATGTCACCAGCCAGTGAGAATCAGCTGATTAGAGAATAACTCATGCTAGTCTCAACAGAATTGATAGTGTCCGTATTTATCAATTCATCGACTAGGGACAATTTCAATACTTCACAATTGCACATGTAGAGATAATCACTAGTTGTGAATCATCACAAATTCTCTCATGCTGTGAATTGTATTGCGGACATTCAGTAAATGAGTTTAAGATCTCAATCAAATACACAAACATGTATACTCAAATAGTGAATATTCATTTATTAAAATAAATGATTACATTCATAAGGCGATTGCCTTAGGACACTTCTCTCACAATACTAACAGCAGATGCCCAACCAAGAGCTGTGCATCCCCACTACCTCTAACCGTGAACTGGAGGAGGCTTGGGGAAGCTATAGTGGAAGAAAGTTAATACATAGCTGACCAAATATGAAACAACGTCATCAGACATGGGAGGCAAACGGATATTTAATCATTGCTCGAAGCACTTACATGTCAGAGGTAACAAGTTTCCTTTTCTTTCTGAGGGGAACACATTGACAATAACATCTCAAGGAAGTACAAAAGATAGGTATGCATGGGGGATACAATCAGTGGAACCGGTAAAGGAGACCATTCCTTTGCCCGGGCTCTCCCCCATTGCCTCATCCTCTCCGTCTGACTACTAAGCTCGGAGTCGTCTCCTTTTGGCGGGTGAGCTAAGAGACACGTGAAGGGTGGCATGGGGGCAAGCCAAGGGAAGGCTTGTGTGCGCATCCGAGGGACGATAGCCAGTGGAAGAAGACTTCAAGGGGCAAGCCAAGGGAGTATACCTGAAGGCACACGTGAAGGAGAGTGTTCAGAGTGAGAGTGAGTGAGTGTAGAGTATGGGCAGTCGACTGCTATCGACTAGAATAGCTGCTGGATTCGAACGTTGTACTATAACGGTCGAATCTGAGTGGTACCAGTCGACTGCTAGCGGCAGTCGACTAGTAGCGACTATTTCAAACTCGAGCTCTATTTCAAGGAGCTCGTTTCATGCTTTCTTCTCTTGGCGAAACTTGCTTGGTCAAAACTTGTTAGTAGCCTGTTGTGGTCAGATAGTGTCCTAGAGTTGTGGAGAGGTTTCTCCACCCACAAGGAGCTACGCGATCTAGCCGGAGGTGCTCCGGGGAATCATCCACCGATGGATTAGGGATCGCCCACCTTACGGGCAGCCGTGGAGTAGGAGTTTATCTCTGAACCACGTAAATCGTGAGTGTTCTTTGTTGTTAGTTTTATTTTTACTTAGTATATTCCGCTTGTGCACTAACAACGTAGGTATAAGCATCGAAAAGTGCTATTCACCCCCCCCCTCTAGCAACGGAAATGATTTTACAAGTGGTATCAGAGCTTGGACCGCTCTTATTAGACTAGAAAATGCTAAGGTAGCATCTACCCCTATAGGAACAAATGTCAAAATGGATAGTGATGTTGAAGGGAAAATGGTAGACTCAAAACAATATATGAGCATGATTGGTAGTCTATTGTACCTAACCGCTAGTAGACCCGATATACTATTTGCGGTAGGTATGTGTGCAAGGTACCAATCATGTGCCAAAGAGTCTCATTTAGTGGTAGTAAAGAGGATCCTAAGGTACATTAAAGGTACTCTTAATGTCGGTCTTTGGTATCCTAGAACCCCAAATGTTGATCTTTTTGGATACACCGACTCAGACTATGCGGGGTGTAAACTAGATAGGAAGAGTACTAGTGGAGGATGTCAATTCCTTGGGTCATCTCTAGTTAGTTGGAGTAGTAGGAAACAACCATGTGTTGCCCTATCAACAACGGAAGCCGAATATGTGGCAATGGGTGGTTGTGTGTCCCAACTACTTTGGATCATGCACACCTTAGAGGATTATGAGTTACATTACTCCAAGGTCAAGGTTTTGTGTGATAATGTAAGTACAATTAACTTGACTAAAATTCCGGTCCACCATTCTAGAACAAAACACATTGAAGTGAAACATCACTTCATTAGGGACCATGTGGCAAGGGGAGACATAGAATTATACTATGTTGAGTCATAGTCAAACCTTGCCGACATTTTTACCAAGCATCTTCCCGAATCGGAGTTCACATCTTTAAGAAGAGGCCTTCGTATGTGTTTTATAGAAGTATATGTTGAACCTTGGAGCAATACAATAGCAAGGTGGTGCTTGATCCATTAGGATGATACAAATGATTCACTTATGCTTGTGGCATAGTATTGGGTCATTAGATGTATCAAATTATGAAAAATAGACCAATTATGGGGAAAGCAAGTGTTTAATTAATGGGCATCTTGCCCAAAGATCATAGTTAGACATTTTAAAATATTTGAAAATCATTCTATGCTTTATATGTTTTGTCATAAGCTTGGAAGTTGTATGAATCCATAATTAGTTTGACAACTTGATACAAAATTAGTGGTTTTCAAGAAATATGAAATTTGGTCAAAAGTCAAGCATGTTTGAAATTTTCATGAACTGAGATATTTTTCCTTGATAGAGTATATCATATCAAACATTCCTACAAAATTTTATAATTTTTGAAATTTTCTGAAATTTTTGGGGGGTTTCTGAATTTCAGCTCAAAAATCTAAAAGTCTGACTGAAAGAGCATCAGTCGACTGCCCCATTCTGATTTCAGATTCTGAGATTTTTTTCAGAAATGTAAATCTCTCTCATTTGGTGTCATGGGTTAGTATTGCTGTAGGCAATCATTTTAATGGTGTCAAAGGGGGAGAATGGGTGGTTTAAGTTAGGTTTGTAACTTAACTTTGATTAACTTTGGTTTATGAGAATTGAAAATGGAGAAGGCATAGATTAAGGGGGAGGTTATCTCATTATTTTTCTTACTATGTCTTGTTTTCAATTACTGTTATTGGCTGGTATTTTCTCCCTAACTTAAACATATTGCTACACATCAAAAAGGGAGAGATTGTTGAGGCAATCAGCCCAAGGATGATCGGGAAGATCATGGTTTTGATGTGTGTGTGCCAATATGTTTAAGGTTAGGGTGTTATCTTGTTATTTGATATGTGTGATTGAGTTTGCAGGACTTGGAGAATCACACATAGAGGACATATCCGAGGGACGAGAGCCGAGGGAGGAGGACTCCAATGGCAAGCTGGGAAGTGGACTTCAAGGGCACACGTGAAGGGTGGCATGGAGGCAAGCCAAGGGAAGGCTTGTGTGCGCATCCGAGGGACGATAACCGGAGGAAGAAGACCTTAAGGGGCAAGTCAAGGGAGTATACCTGAAGGCACACGTGAAGGAGAGTGTTCAAATGAGAGTGAGTGAGTGTAGAGTCTGGGCAGTCGACTGCTATCGATTGGAATAGCTGCTGGATTCGAACGTTGTACTGTAACGGTCGAATCTGAGTGGGACCAGTCGACTGCCCCAGGGGCAGTCGACTAGTAGCGGCTATTACAGACTCGAGCTCTATTTAAAGGAGCTCGTTTCATGCTTTCTTCTCTTGGCGAAACTTGCTTGGTCAAAGCTTATTAGTAGCTTGTTGTGGTCAGATAGTGTCCTAGAGTTGTGGAGAGGTTTCTCCACCCACAAGGAGCTACGCAATCTAGCCGGAGGTGCTCCGAGGAATCATCCACCGACGGATTAGGGATCGCCCACCTTACGGGCAGCCGTGGAGTAGGAGTTTATCTCTGAACCACTTACATCGTGAGTGTTCTTTGTTGTTAGTTTTATTTTTACTTAGTATATTCTACTTGCGCATTAACAACGTAGGTAGAAGCATCGAAAAGTGCTATTCACCCCCCCCCCCTCTCTAGCAATGCAAACGATCTTACAATGCCCTCGGCAGGGACCTCCTTAAATTGCACCAGGGGAAAGACTGTATGGCAGCCTCCAAGGCCGCGTCAAGCCTTTTGCGTAGACGGTTGAGTTGCGTCCGAGGATGGGCAAGCAATGCTTGCTTACCTTTCGGGGCCTCGGAACCGGGGAGGAGCCGAGGGCCTGACCGCCGGTCTCTGTAGGGGCAATCTGCTGGGAAGGTGGAGACAGAGGGACAACATCCTCATCATCGGAGATAAGAATGCCCTCCTCAGGGATGGAAGGATGTGTGCTGGGATCGATGGAATGCAACCTTTCCGTCTCGAGTATAGGCCTTCCGAGATTTTCCTCTTTTGCCGCCCAGAGAATTTGGGTACTTGTTGGTCGGCGGGAGGCGATGACCTCTCCGCAGCCTCCCCCGTATGGACAGCGGCAAGAGGAGTATCATCCTTCGAAGGGATGCAAGTCTCCGGGTCGACAAACAGCCCCGGAGTCCCTTGGTCGGCATGTGTCTGAGGCATAGCAGGAGCCTCTGTCCGCTCCTGCACTGCATGCTCACTGGATGATTCGGCAGTCCCCTCTGAGGCCTCGGCCGAGGCAGAGGGTGAAGCAAGAGGGGTTGGAGGAGGATCCAGAGCTCCCTTGTTGGCTTCATCCCACTTAATGAATCGGTTCATCGCCTTCGAGAGCATGATATTCTCTGCAATAGTCAGGCAACATAACATCAGTTAGAATTAACAGACATTGATGGATAAGACAAACTTACCGAGGTTGGGGCTGATGCGGGTCACTTTAGGGTTGAGGCTCACTCGGTACATGAGCTCTTCACTATGTACCAGACCCGGGCCATTGAACTTCATGCTAGAGAGAATGCCCCTAGATCGCTGGTAGGTGGGATCCTATAGAAAATTCCCTAGTATAGGGGAAGTCGGAAGATTTTCCGTCCAACGATGGGAACTGAAAGGGTGGTGGGTGTTGGGACCGGGTGCATGTTAACATGGATGCGGGTTCGTAATTTTAGAATTAATTACGTGCGGTGGAAGGTTTAGCATAAATAATTTCTCAAATTATTTAACCACACATCTAAGCATGCAACCTTATATTGTGTAGACATGATCATACATTTAAAATTTTACAGAAAGTAAACTAATTTACTTATTACCTCGCGTAACTCGAAGGAAGGGACGAGATCCAACCGTTAGCGTCCCTTGGAAGCTCCGCCTCTATTCGCGTCCACGCCGAGTTTTCTTCGGGATGACTTCGCAAAGCCATGAGTTTCGTGCCGACAAGAACTACTAGATTCTCCAAAGGCACGACAAGAATACCAAGAGAGAGATGGGAAGACTAACCACCAAACGAAGAACGGAATCAAGATTCCGGGAAGGAAGGAGTTACGCCCACTTCTTCTTCTTCTTGCGGTAGCTATTTGGTGGCCAAGGGTGGCTGAAGCTCACGGCAGCAAGGGCCTCCTTTAGGGCCGGCGGCACTAGAGAAGGGAGAGGGAGAGAAGGAGAGAGAGAGAGGGCTTATTCCTAGATCTCTTAGATTAATTTCCAAGCCTTCCCTTGGTTCCTTTATATAGTGGCCTCTTAACCGCCAAGTCTCCTTTTTATGGAATAAATTTTCATAAGAAATTTATCATATAAATTTTTCTATGATTTATTCCATCATGCCAAGTTTTTATCATAATTTAATTTATGATAAAAACAACCATATCTCCCTTTTCTTATGGAATAAATTTTCATAAGAAATTTATCATATAAATTTTTTTTATCATGAAAAATCAATTCATAATTGATTTTATAAAATAAAATAAACTATTCAAAGTTTATTTTAATTTCCATGAAAATAATAAACCAAACCTCGGTTTATAAAATTTATATTATCCATAATTTTATAAAACAAACCACACTTGGTTTATTTTATAACTTGAACCAAACAATTTGGTTTTCCCTTTTGTTGTGGCCGGCCAAGCAAAGAGGGTGGGGACCCTCTTTGGCTGGCCAAACCCAAGCCAAGACCTTATGAATTAAACTCATTTAATTCGTCCAATAAGTCTTCAAAAGACTTAGCCATTTTACGCTTCCGATGCGTCTCTAAAAAATTCAGATTCGATTTATCTCTCTTGATCGGAAAATTCAATTTTCAACTCGTTTTAAATCCCTCGGATTACTCATAGTGCGTGTGACTAAATAGGCTTTCGATTTATGTTGGCCGTCTATAATTAACCAATTATAGAACGATCATGAGTGGCACCTAGTAGTACATCATGATCCCCAATTAATCGAAAGATCAACGGTTGACCTCAGAAATGATTCTGAAACCCTTCAGCAGCTATAATGAATCGTGCCTCATTCCCTTCACCATCTTATACCCACTTGGTTCAGGACACGGTCTATGTGTGTCAATCCCCACTAGGCTGACTACGTCACACCTAGCCCAAGTAATATTTTTCTCGTCATACGGATTTTAATTACTCTCATGTATCTAAGAGATTCATACTCTGAACATGTCATGCTCTGGCCAGAGGCTTCGAGTAACAATCCGACGATAGGCCTTGGGTATACATCTCCTCGCAAGGAGTGGTGAATCCTTTGTAGGCTATTCAAACATCTTCGGGCACTTCGGCTTATACCCAATCATCCTGGGTCCACACCTCCTTGGAGATGCTTGCTTAAGATGTCAAAGTATAAGTCTCCATGACCAAGATGACTTGAACACCGCAAGTCAAAGGAACATCGCACTTAAGCTGCAGTAAGAACTTCATTGACATATCTATATGTAGATTACCATATGAAGTTTTACAGCCAGTCACTCCAATGAACTAGTTCCCTTAACTAGCATTCATGTTTATCTCCGGACATCCCAATGTCACCAGCCAGTGAGAATCAGCTGATTAGAGAATAACCCATGCTAGTCACAACAGAATTGATAGTGTCCGTATTTATCAATTCATCGACTAGGGACAATTTCAATACTTCACAATTGCACATGTAGAGATAATCACTAGTTGTGAATTCATCACAAATTCTCTCATGCTGTGAATTGTATTGTGGACATTCAGTAAATGAGTTTAAGATCTCAATCAAATACATAAACATGTATACTCAAATAGTGAATATTCATTTATTAAAATAAATGATTACAATCATAAGGCGATTACCTTAGGACACTTCTCTCATATCACTAACAAACTCCCACTTGGCCTAATGCCAATCGCTACGGTATCCAATACCACAGGCTCTAACATGACTCTCAAACTTGCTTTGAGGCAAGGCCTTAGTTAAAGGATCCGCTAAATTCCTTTCAGTGGGAATTTTCTCAATTTGTATATCATTCCTACTTATAATCTCTCTGATCAGATGATAGCAGCGAAGCACATGTTTGAATCGCTGATGAGACCTTGGTTCCTTTGCTTGTGCAATAGCTCCATTGTTGTCGCAGTAAACCGGTATTGCTTCATCAATGGTTGGAACCACACCAAGTTCTGTGACAAACTTCTTGATCCAGACTGCTTCCTTTGCTGCTTCCGAAGCTGCAATATATTCCGCTTCCATGGTAGAATCCGCTACAGTATCTTGCTTGGAACTCTTCCAACTTATTGCGCCTCCATTTAGAATAAATACGTATCCGGACTGAGATTTGGAGTCATCCTTATCTGTCTGGAAACTGGCATCTGTATACCCACGTATTATCATATCACCTTCTCCATATATTAAGAACACATCCTTAGTTCTTCTTAAGTACTTAAGGATTGTCTTGACAGCCGCCCAATGATCCATTCCTGGATCAGACTGGTATCTGCTTGTGACGCTCAGAGCATATGATACATCGGGCCTAGTACATAACATAGCATACATGATAGATCCTATCGCGGATGCATAAAGAATCTTATTCATGCAAATCCTCTCGTCTTCTGTGCGCGGACACATAGACTTTGAAAGGTTGATCCCATGCCTGATGGGAAGGTAACCTTTCTTGGATTCTGACATGTTAAACCTTTTTAGCACTCGATCTATATATGTAGACTGTGAAAGACCAATCAATCGTTTTGATCTATCTCTATAGATTCTAATCCCAAGGATATAGGTTGCTTCTCCCAGGTCTTTCATGGAGAAAGTTTTAGACAACCAAATTTTAACTGACTGTAAGACTGATATATCGTTTCCTATAAGTAATATGTCATCGACATATAACACCAGGAATACGACTGCACTCCCACTAACCTTCTTGTACACACAAGGTTCGTCAGGATTTTGTGAGAAATCAAACTCTTTGATTGTCTCATCAAAACGGATGTTCCAGCTCCTGGATGCTTGCTTTAGTCCATATATGGATCGTCGAAGCTTGCATACTTTGGTTTTGTCAACCGATGTAAAACCTTCAGGTTGTATCATGTATACATCCTCAAGCAGGTTTCCATTAAGGAAAGCTGTTTTCACGTCCATTTGTCATATCTCATAATCATAATGAGCTGCTATGGCCAGGAGCATCCGAATGGATTTAAGCATAGCTACTGGCGAATAGGTTTCGTCATAATCAACTCCTTGTTTCTGACGATATCCTTTTGCCACTAATCTAGCCTTAAAGGTAACAACATTACCTTCCATGTCGGTTTTCTTCTTGAAAACTCACTTGCACCCTATGGGCTTAATCCCTTCAGGTGGGTAAACCAAGTCCCATACTTGGTTTTTGTACATGAAATCCATTTCCGACTTCATGGCTTTAAGCCATTTATCCCTTTCTGAATCTTTCAGAACATCTTCATAACTGATAGGTTCGTCATCGTTAATGACTAACACGTCGTTTGATTCACTTATGAGAAATCCATATCTCTCTGGAACGCTGCGTGTCCTATCAGACCTACGAAGAGGTGGTGTTGTTTTAGGTTCAACTGATAGCTCATCATTATGAGTTCTCGGTTGTGGGTCTAGACTAGGTGTCTCTGTAATGTCTATTGGAGTTTCTTGAACTTCTTCAAGTTTAATATTACTCCCACTGTTTTCTTGAAAAATAAATTCTTTTTCTAGAAACACAGCATGCCTTGAAACAAACACTTTTTGTTCCAAGGGATGATAGAATTGGTAACCTTTCGTTTCCTTAGGGTATCCAATAAATAGATATTTATCAGACTTAGCATCCAATTTGTCTGATACAATCCGCTTCACATAAGCAGGATAACCCCATATCATAAGGTGAGTTAAATGAGGTTTCTTACTATTCCACGTCTCATATAGAGTAGTAGAGACTACCTTGGTCGGGACTCTATTTAGCAAGTAAACAGCTGTCTTAAGTGCATAGCCCCAAAAGGATTTTGGAAGAGTTGCATGATTCATCATAGATCTAACAATGTCCATCAAGGTTCGGTTACGCCTCTCAGATACACCATTATGCTGTGGTGTATACGGCGGAGTCCATTGAGACAATATCCCATTATCCCTAAGATAATCTTGAAACTCTTGACTTAAGTATTCACCACCCCGATCGGATCGAAGTATCTTAATACTTTTGCCAAGTTGTTTCTCTACTTCACTTCTGAACTCTTTGAATTTCTCAAAAGCGTCAGATTTGTGTTTCATTAAGAACACATACCCGAATCGTGAGTGATCATCAATAAAGGTAATGAAGTAGCTATAGCCTCCTTGTGCAAGAGTTGACATTGGTCCACATACATCAGTATGTATTAGACCAAGCAATTCTCCCACTGGTTTATCTTTTCCGGAAAAGGGTAATTTGGCCATCTTGCCTTTTAAGCATGATTCGCATGTATCAAATGAACCGGGTTCAAATGATTCTAGAATTCCACATCGGTGTAATTTGGTCATGCGTTTCTTACTTACATGGCCAAGACGGCAATGCCACGTATAGGAGTCTATTTGATTATCTATTCGAGCACGTTTGTTGCTAATTTCGATATTGAAAACGTCACCGGATAAATCTAACGTGTAGATACCATTGTACAAAGTTTCGGTCCCATAAAGAACATCATTTAAAGTTATGTAACAACAATTGTTACTAAAAGTTAAATGATAACCCTTTTCATTCAAGCATGAAATAGATACAATGTTCTTTATTAACGAAGGAACAAAATAACAATTATCCAATTCTAAGACACGTCCAGTAGGGAGCTTTAGCAAATATGTTCCGATGACAACAGCAGCAATCTTTGCTCCATTTCCAACTCGCAAATTCGCTTCTCCCTTGACGAGTCTTCTGTNCATCATAGATCTAACCATGTCCATCAAGGTTCGGTTACGCCTCTCAGATACACCATTATGCTGTGGTGTATACGGCGGAGTCCATTGAGACAATATCCCATTGTCCCTAAGATAATCTTGAAACTCTTGACTTAAGTATTCACCACCCCGATCGGATCGAAGTATCTTAATACTTTTGCCAAGCTGTTTCTCTACTTCACTTCTGAACTCTTTGAATTTCTCAAAAGCGTCAGATTTGTGTTTCATTAAGAAACACATACCCGAATCGTGAGTGATCATAATAAAGGTAATGAAGTAGCTATAGCCTCCTTGTGCAAGAGTTGACATTGGTCCACATACATCAGTATGTATTAGACCAAGCAATTCTCCCACTGGTTTATCTTTTCCGGAAAAGGGTAATTTGGCCATCTTGCCTTTTAAGCATGATTCGCATGTATCAAATGAACCGGGTTCAAATGATTCTAGAATTCCACATCGGTGTAATTTGGTCATGCGTTTCTTACTTACATGGCCAAGACGGCAATGCCACGTATAGGAGTCTATTTGATTATCTATTCGAGCACGTTTGTTGCTAATTTCGATATGAAAACGTCACCGGGATAAATCTAACGTGTAGATACCATTGTACAAAGTTTCGGTCCCATAAAGAACACATTTAAAGTTATGTAAACAACAATTGTTACTAAAAGTTAAATGATAACCCTTTTCATTCAAGCATGAAATAGATACAATGTTCTTTATTAACGAAGGAAAAATAACAATTACCAATTCTAAGACAACGTCCAGTAGGGAGCTTTAGCAAATATGTTCCGATGACAAACAGCAGCATCTTTGCTCCATTTCCAACTCGCAAATTCGCTTCTCCTTGACGAGTCTTCTTCTATTCCTTAGCCCCTGTATGTCATTACATATATGTGAGCTACACCCAGTATCACGTACCCAGGTGGTTGAGGAAATAGAGTGACATTCAATAACGAAGATACCTGAAGAGGATGGGGCATCGGATGCCTTCTTCTTCAAGGACTCAAGATAAACCTTGCAGTTTCTTCGCCAGTCACCCTCCTTGCCGCAGTGATGGCAAGTGCCTTTTGGTGTCTATTCAGTCTTTTTGGCCTTTTTCTTCTTTCCCTTATTCTGTTCCTTGGCCTTCCTCTTAGAACCTTTCTTCGAGGAACCAACTAACAGTACCGTCTTCTGATCCTGCTTCACAGAAGGCTCTATAGTCTTCAGCAGGTTGAGCAACTCAGGAATGGTAGTCTCCAGCTTGTTCATCCGATAGTTCATCACAAATTGTGAGTAACTTTTGGGCAAACAATGCAGAATTAAGTCAATACTTAGCTCGTGATCCATTGCAAAACCGAGTGTGCCCAGTCACTCAATGTACCCCCAACATCTTCAACACAAACTGTGAGACAAAAGTGTCTTCCTGCATCTTAGAGGTGAAGAGGAGTCTGGAGACCTCGAACCTTTCGGATCTCGCCTGCTCGTCAAACAGCTCATGAAGATAGAAGATGATGGTATAAGCATCCATATGCTCATGCTGCTTTTGCAGCTCAGGTACTATAGCGGCTAACATGATGCAACTCGCAAGTTCAGAATCGGTCACATGTTTCTGATAGGCCACTAACTGGTCTGGAGTTGCATCTTCTGGAGGACGGTTGGGAAGTTATTCTTCAAGGACATAAGCAAGCTTTTCTGCCTTGAGGACTATCCTCAGGTTTCGAAGCCAGTCCATGAAGTTTGGCCCAGTCAGCTTATTGGTGTCCAAAATGGAACGCAAATTCAGAGAAGACATGATCAAGTGATTATCCTAGAAATACAAATTGAGCTTATGTGAGAAGAATGATAAAGAATGCATCAACATACATTAATTAAATCCTATTTATTTTTCGAATTGAATAACCCTTTTTATCAATTCGGGAGATCGTAGGAACATCTCCAAATAGGTTGATATCCAACCATAGATAAGAACAACCATGGTTGTGGCCATCAAGTTATTCTTAGCTATGAAGGTAGGTAATTATACCGATTACATATTACACATATGTAACTATCACATTATGCTATCAACTAATTGAATGTTTGCATATATCATTGGGTTGTTAACTCATTAACAAGTATGCAACAATATACATAGCACCCAACTGCACCTCTCTTTACATCGACCTTGGCTATGGCACAACAAATCGATGCTCCAAGCTTAAGGCTGACCCATTAATCAAGAAATAGTTTTAATATGGTTGGAGCTCATTCAACCGTTTAGTTAGGCTTGGATGTGTCCAACAACCAAAACTAAGGATTGACCTCTGACTCCAACTATATTAATCATAAACTAATTCCATGGTTTGAACATGTCGAGGTTCAAGCCGGGCATGGATGTGTCCATCAACCCAAACGAGAAACAAAACTCCGGTTCTAACCATATTAATGGAAGGTGTTGGCCTTAATATTTTGTAAGGGGTTTTGGGTCTCATCCTTTTCTTTTAAGCACATTCATGACATATAATTATGTCATGTTCTAACGATTTCCTTAATAAAGTATGTATGTGACTTAATTTATCAAGTCTCATTAATTGAATTAGGAACCGGATTTCCTAATTCTAATTTCACACTTTATTCAAGGAATTGTTTTGGGAAACAATTTCCTAAATTGTCATAATCAATTTCGGAAATAATATGTTTAAGACTTTGATTTCTCTAAATCAAATCTTATTAAATTAAGAGACAGATTCCCTTAATTCAACCACATATTATTTTCATGAAAATCTTATTTAAGGAAATATACTCTATAGGAAATAATTTTCCTAATTAATTTTGGAGACAATAATATGTAAGAGCATCACCTCATAAATCAAATAAGGAAATTATCGTTTGAGAATCACCTCAAAATTTCCAAGATTTGATCACATATTTTATTTATGAAAAATTAATATCAATAAATAACTTAATTTGGACGGCTCCCCGAGGCTCAATCCAAAATAAGAATTTATTGATAATATAATTTGGACGGCTCCCCGAGGCTCAATCCAAATTAAACATTTGACAATTTAAATTCAATTTAGGAAATTTAATTATAACAACTAACTTTAAATTGGACGGCTCCCCGAGGCTCAATCCAAAATAAAGAATTTTGTAAATAATTTAATTTCCAATTATGAATTTAAATGCCAATTAATATTCCATAATTTGTCTAGACTTTCTTGAAAGAAAGTGCCCAAAATTGCGAGCTTTCCATAAATGGAAAGTTTCCAAAAATAAAAAATTTTCAGAATAATTGTAAGTTTCTGGTACAAAGAAAACTTACGTATTTCCAAAATTGGAAAATTTTCAAAATAGGAAATTTCTAAAATTGGAAAGTTTCCAAAATGGAAAGCTTTCACAATTATCATAAAATTTCAAAAATAGGGATATCTCAAAAGTTTGCGAAAATTCATGAGGATTTCCAAACTTCAAAATTACTAAATCTAAAATTTACCATAATTGGAAAGTATCCATAATTGAAAAAATTTCCAAAATTGAAATCATGACAAAGTTTTCCGCAAAACAATTATATGATTATGTCGAACACTAACCGGCTCTGATACCACTGTTGGGACCGGGTGCATGTTGACATGGATGCGGGTTCGTAATTTTAGAATTAATTACGTGCAGCGGAAGGTTTAGCATAAATAATTTCTCAAATTATTTAATCACACATCTAAGCATGCAACCTTATATTGTGTAGACATGATCATACATTTAAAATTTTGCAGAAAGTAAACTAATTTACTTATTACCTCGCGTAACTCGAAGGAAGGGACGAGATCCAACCGTTAGCGTCCCTTGGAAGCTCCGCCTCTATTCGTGTCCACGCCGAGTTTTCTTCGGGATGACTTCGCAAAGCCACGAGTTTCGTGCCGACAAGAACTACTAGATTCTCCAAAGGCACGACAAGAATACCAAGAGAGAGATGGGAAGACTAACCACCAAACGAAGAACGGAATCAAGATTCCGGGAAGGAAGGAGTTGTGCCCGCTTCTTCTTCTTCTTGCGGCAGCTGTTTGGTGGCCAAGGGTGGCTGAAGCTCACGGCAGCAAGGGCCTCCTTTAGGGCCGGCGGCACTAGAGAAGGGAGAGGGAGAGAAGGAGAGAGAGAGGGCTTATTCCTAGATCTCTTAGATTAATTTCCAAGCCTTCCCTTGGTTCCTTTATATAGTGGCCTCTCAACCGCCAAGTCTCCTTTTTATGGAATAAATTTTCATAAAAAATTTATCATATAAATTTTTCTATGGATATATTCCATCATGCCAAGTTTTTATCATAATTTAATTTATGATAAAAACAACCATATCTCCCTTTTCTTATGGAATAAATTTTCATAAGAAATTTATCATATAAATTTTTTTATCATGAAAAATCAATTCATAATTGATTTTATAAAATAAAATAAACTATTCAAAGTTTATTTTAATTTCCATGAAAATAATAAACCAAACCTCGGTTTATAAAATTTATATTATCCATAATTTTATAAAACAAACCACACTTGGTTTATTTTATAACTTGAACCAAACAATTTGGTGTTCCCTTTTGTTGTGGCCGGCCAAGCAAAGAGGGTGGGGACCCTCTTTGGCCGGCCAAACCCAAGCCAAGACCTTATGAATTAAACTCATTTAATTCGTCCAATAAGTCTTCAAAAGACTTAGCCATTTTACGCTTCCGATGCGTCTCTGAAAAATTCAGATTCGATTTATCTCTCTTGATCGGAAAATCTAATTTTCAACTCGTTTTAAATCCCTCGGATTAATCGTAGTGTGTGTGACTAAATAGGCTTTCGATTTATGTTAGTCGTCTATAATTAACCGATTATAGAACGATCATGAGTGGCACTTAGTAGTACATCATGATCCCCAATTAATCGAAAGATCAACGGTTGACCTCAGAAATGATTCTGAAACCCTTCAGCAGCTATAATGAATCGTGCCTCATTCCCTTCACCATCTAATACCCACTTGGTTCAGGACACGGTCTATGTGTGTCAGTCCCCACTAGGCTGACTACGTCACACCTAGCCCAAGTAATGTTTTTCTCGTCATATGGATTCTAATTACTCTCATGTATCTAAGAGATTCATACTCTGAACATGTCATGCTCTGGCCAGAGGCTTCGAGTAACAATCCGACGATAGGCCTTGGGTATACATCTCCTCACAAGGAGTGGTGAATCCTTTGTAGGTTGTTCAAACATCTTCGGGCACTTCGGCTTATACCCAATCATCCTGGGTCCACACCTCCTTGGAGATGCTTGCTTAAGATGTCAAAGTATAAGTCTCCATGACCAAGATGACTTGAACACCGCAAGTCAAAGGAACATCGCACTTAAGCTGCAGTAAGAACTTCATTGACATATCTATATGTAGATTACCATATGAAGTTTTACAGCCAGTCACTCCAATGAACTAGTTCCCTTAACTAGCATTCATGTTTATCTCCGGACATCCCAATGTCACCAGCCAGTGAGAATCAGCTGATTAGAGAATAACCCATGCTAGTCTCAACAGAATTGATAGTGTCCGTATTTATCAATTCATCGACTAGGGACAATTTCAATACTTCACAATTGCACATGTAGAGATAATCACTAGTTGTGAATTCATCACAAATTCTCTCATGCTGTGAATTGTATTGCGGACATTCAGTAAATGAGTTTAAGATCTCAATCAAATACATAAAAATGTATACTCAAATAGTGAATATTCATTTATTAAAATAAATGATTACAATCATAAGGCGATTGCCTTATGACACTTCTCTCATATCACTAACAGTGGGATAGTCGGATGAAGAAAAACTTCTCCTTCCACTCTTTATGAGAAGAAGGGAACCCCCCTAAGAACTTATGGTTGGGGCACGCTGTAAAGCTAAACGCCCTCGCGAGTCAATCGAAACGAAGAAGGAATGAAAAAGGCGAGGGCTCAGGGGGATGTCGAAGAGTTTAAAGATAATGTACTCCCCACCATCTGAGCTAAGGCATTGGGAGTCATCTGGTGGATAGGGATATCAAAATAGGAGACTACATTGATGAAGAAAGGGGGGATAGGGAAACGGAGCCCTGACTCTACTTGTCCTAAAAAGAAGGTAAAGAAACCTAGAGGAGGTTCTACCAGTGACTGGTCCACCCTAGGGATCACCACCGCCATCTCGACCGGAATGTCATAAGCCTCAATGGTCGCTTGTAGAGCTTCCGGCCTCACTCTAGAAGAGGCGGACTCGTACCACTCCGCTTGGTGGCCCTCCTCTGGAACCTCTCTCCTACCCTGATCTTTCTTGCTCTCCTTATCCATGGCTCCTAAGGAACAAGACGAGAAGGAATCAGAAGACTTACGCGTGAGGAGGAGTCCTTAGGGAAGAAGACGAAGACGATGTCTGCTAAGCGATGAGGCCAAAAGGTGGTCGAACGTCTTTGCCTCCCCTTTTTATAGGGAGGAAGCCGCCTGTGCGGGTGCAATAGGGGCAAGACACATGGACAGCGGGAGACAGCTACATCGAGGTGTCACCACTAAGCAGCCGTTTGATGTGAGCCTGCTACAGCTGCGCATGTCAGCAAGAGATCGCGAGGAGAGCAGTTGGGTGATAGACGGCTATCATTGTTGTACCTCGAAAATCGTAGAAGCCTTTTTCAAAAAGAAACTACCTCGGACCCCCGGAACGAATGTTTCGATTTCTCGGACCCAACGTGCCACCAATAAAGTAGTAATGGGTGTAGGGACCCACCATAACATAGATTCTTCACTACACCACTAGTCTAATCAGTCAACCACACTTCCTTCGATTAGACTTGAAGGGAGGGACTTGTCATGGGGTTGAGCACCCCGTGGTTGACACGTGGACTGAAGAAGCTATGTGGCAAGATCTACCGAACCTAGACGATTCTCTTTCCTCGACTCCCGAGACCCCCTCGGGAAGGGGATTCCCGAGACCACCTCAGGTAGACATACTCGTGAGTTTGATCCAGGAAGACACACGCCAAAGATCACCTCGGGAGGACAAGTCCCCGAGATCACCTCAGGAAGGTGAACGCCCGGGATCCCCCCGGGCCAAAGGACCCCGAGATCACCTCGGGGTAGCGGAGCCTAAGGATCACCCTATCCTGTAGCCCGCCCTCAAGTAACTGCCCCCTTTCTTCGAATCTATGGATAATTACCACTAGTAATTATGGGATAATCAGGACCCATAATACGTGGCCATTAAAGCCTTAGTCACCGCAACGACCCAGATTTAATGACTGCGAGAATCATTACAAGGGTTATCCAGTAACCGACAATTGAGGGGGTGTGGAGAAGATCGTGGAGACACGTGTGACTGTCGCCTCAGGTATAAAACGTACCCCAACCCCTCAGGTAAGGGGGGTTACGCACATTTTAACTCATACTTTTGTCCTTATTTTCCTTCCATCTAACAGACTCTGGCACTGACTTGAGCGTCGGAGTGTGCTCCGCCGGACAACCTCCGGCGTGTTCCCTTAACACTCGTGTTAATCTCACAGGATGGAAGCTCTTCCTCTCTCGTCATTATCCTCGTGAGCTGAACCTTGGTGACTGACCGTCGACGTCGATTCCTTCCGGAACAAATACATTGATTTTGATTAAAATAATTTAGTCAGAGTTCTCTAGTTTCATTAATTAATTTTGTTTGAAATTGACTAATGAAGCTATATCATTCGAAAATTTAAAGTTTAAAAGTTTGATATTTTTTAAACCAAATAGTCTTAGGAACTTATTGATGGTGTTGGTTGGTTAATATCATTGTCCTAGTCGTTATAATTAGCCCATGAAAAATTTTATCAAGCCTTTGTAAATTCAAAAATTAATTCTCAATTTATGCTATACAATTTAGATATGAATGTATGGATACATTGAGATGGCTTCTAAGAGTATTGGTTTTAATTTGAAATGATTCATAATTCTCAAGATTCATCAATCAATTTTATCCAAAATTGATTATTGGACCTACACAATTCAAAATTTAAAATTTTGATTTTTTTTTTTTTTTTGAATCGGGAAAGTCTAAGAATCCATTGGTGGTATGGTTAGTGAGTATCATTCTCCTAGATCTTCTAATAAGTTTGTAAATCAGGAGACTAATAAGTCTTTGCAAGATCAAAAATTTACTCCTCTTAATTTACACGTCCTAGATAATTTTTATCATTGTCCTAAAGAAGCTTAGGTTAGTACATTGATTTTTATTTGAGATGATTTAAAAAATTTTATATTCATCAACTAAGTTTTTCCTAAAGAAGGAAAGGGTATAATGACAAAGTGTTATGTATTTTTAAAATTTTGAATTTAAATGTTACATTGATAATATCGAATCTTAACATGCCATATAATAAAATGCCAAAAGATACAATTAAGACCCGCACAATCATCCAAAGCCTAAAAATTATTTAGGACCTTAATAATTTTTTCTTTTAAAAATTAAATATAATTTTTCCTTTTAAAAATTAAATATAATTTTTCCTTTTAAAAATTAAATATAATTTTTAAAAAATAAACTTTTATATAAAATTTAATTTTCTATCATTTTAAGATATAAAATTACTAATTAAAATTTACAATTTAAATTTTGAAAATATTTTTTTAATTAATAAAATTATAAAATTATTTATTCTTTATTTTATATAAATAATTGTGCAAAAATCAAGTGTTCTTTGTTTTTATTATTATGAAAAGAACATTCTATTTTATATATATATATATATATATATATATATATATATATATAATCACTTTTTTTTATTTAAAATTAATAACTACGGTCATAATGGTTACAGTCATAATGTACGCCGAGAATATACAAATGTGATTTTGGTGCATCAGAATTAAGCCAAAAACAGCTTTAAAAATCTGAATCCAAAGTTTCTACTGCTATCTAAACAGTCCATTAAGATACAAGCATCAGTATGCAAAACTAAAAGACTCATGTCACAAACATAATTGCATTTGGTTACAACAACAATTAGCCAGACAATAACAAAAACAAAACAATCACACCCTTACAATTCCCAATTCCACGAGATTAGAAACGGTAGCAAATTCATTTTACAATTATCAGGGAAGACAGAAAACAGTTGCAAGAACCTACAATAGCACGCACCATGTTACCTAGGATACCCATTGGAATGGCAGTGTAGCCTACATTCGAGCTGGGGAGTATGATCTTGACCTTTCCCTTCTTGAACGACCAGCACCGTAAGGTGAACGGCGAGGAGAATAATCACAAATAACTCGGTAAGGTGAGTGCCTTGTTGATGCACGGTATCCATAATCATCATGATGGTATCCACCGCGATGCCTTCCATGGTCATAACGAACTGTGGCAATCAAAGGCATATGAGATGAATAACTGAAGCATCATAGATTTTAGATTGACATCAACTTTTCTAACGTATGTTGTAATCAGTCTGGCATCAGCATGCATCTGTTGTAACAAAGAACTCACTGGAGATTTTAGATTGGCATCAACTTTTCTAACGCATGTTGTAACCAGTCTGGCCTCAGCATGCATCTGTTGTAACAAAGAACTCACTGGTGTCAGGGTTTTTTTTTAACCCGAGGTAGTTTCCAGGCGTAGGCGTCCGTGCCCTTTTCCTCCTCGACTGGAAGGGAAATAAGACAAGGCAATTCTTCACATGTTCTTTATTCAAGTAATTATGCTCTGCGAGATTATTAAGCAGCACGCTCATAGAAAATCAGCTGAAAAAAATACCTTAAAAAAACATGATATACCAATATGTGGACTTACGAATGACAAATTGATTGTGGATGATCTAAAAATCAACGGAAACAACACTTAGGTAAACGACAGTGTCAAGGATCGACTAGCAGCATCAATAGATGAGTGCAAAGAGTTGGTAGTGTTTATTGATTTAGTTGCTGAGATAGTTGAAGTTGAAAGCTGAGGTTGTTAAGTTGGTCAAGTTTGCAATGTTAGTTGATGTGATGCGTGGATAAACTGTTAAGCTGGCCTGGCCATTCACCAAGCTGTATGACTAAAATTGAAAGGATGAACTCACCATCTTGTTGCTGCAACAGAGCTGAAGTATTGTCTTCTGAATATGACCAAGAACCTCCGTGTCAAGAATCGGCATGGATAATAGAGTTTCTCAATACCATCCTAGTAACATGGGACAGAGCCATACCTTCTCAACAGTAATGTATCTGCCCTCCATAACAGAATGGTTGAGATATTTGATACAACGTTCAGCGTCTTCAACATTATTCATGGTGACAAATGCAAAACCTCGAGAGGCATGAGTGCGTGGTTCCACAATTAAATAGCATTCAACCACCTGAGAAACAATGGCACCTAACTCCATCTAAAGCTTGGGAAACGAAAATCTCCATTAAACAGATAAATAAGCTCAATGAAAAGCACATACCTTCCCTTCCTTTGAGAAGTTTATCTCGAGGTCCTTTTCAGTAACTCTGCTGGACAGACCTGTTACGTAAAGTGTATTTCCAGGATTTGCTGCATTGACCCTGGGAAACATGTTTTTATATTAGAATATAAAAATATATTAAAGCACAACCTAACATAAGTTGTATCTGAGGTTGTATAGTAGACACAATAACCTATCACGGCTTCTCAATGGTGATCGAGATTTGCGAACAGTTGGTGGTGACCTTGATTGAGATCGACCCCTAGGTCTGGAACTGGTAAATAATCCAGATTCATGTTCTCTGCTTAAGAAGAGAGCTGTTATTGTACAACTGTCCAAACAAAAAAATACAATTGCAAGCTTGGTCATAAAGGCAAATTGCAAGAGAACCAGCAAAATATTGCGTATGAGAGGAGACTAGACAATTAAATTTAAATTAGCATCTACATCAAGGTTTGTTATCAAAATGTTAGATATCAACATGAACCAATCCATTTAACCAAACATGCAGATAATGGAGATTAAATAATGTTTCATGATGCTGATGGATCAGGATACACACAGCATGTAACATTAGCTACTCTTTCTGAATCCTAGGTTTGCCTTCTCTGTCATAAGTTAATTCCAGATAAGATGATGGAAACATGAAGCTGAGGGATCACGAAACATCAGCATGAATCATCATCTGCTCTTTCTGAGTCCAAGCATTGCCTTCCCTTCCACATGTATCATTTAACTATAAATAAGATGATGGAAACATGGTATCTTTCTAATCGCAAGTAAAATTGGTATTGATTGATAAGATAGTACTAATTGTAGTGTAAAAAAAAATTGGCCGTGGCCTCATCAACATATTGCTGGAATGGGTATAAAATATACAATATTAAAGTTTACAAACTTGGTGCATGCCAGATACCAGTTGGAAATAGGATTGAGAAACAACGAATTAGAAAAGAAGGCAAAATAACAAATTTTGCAGCGGTTTGGTGTATTCCTCCTCCCAACACTTCCTCATGTCCTTTGCTTTTCCCCAACTTGGTAACCAATTAATGATAGGTTTAAGAGGATGGAGGGTATATTGGTTTAGGGTTTAGCTGGAGGATGAGTGGTGTAAAGCAGGAGGATGGAGAATGGAGGGTATGGCCAGAGGATGAGTGGTGTGAAGCTGGAGGATGGTAGTGGCTGGTAGATGGGGGAGAGTGGTTTTGTTTTTGATTGAAGAGAAACTAGGTCAGAGTTGAAAGGATGCCAGGTAATGTTACTAGTTTCTACTTTCTCCCGGTGAGCCTCACATGTAAAGGAACTTTAAGCCGTAGCCCAACTGTAGCCCCGGCTATTATAAGGTCTTAGGCTGATCGCCTTGCTTAGCTAGCACGAGTCTTATATGGTGGGGTACTGTTCTTCCTTATACAAGTACCATTCACAGCACATGAGTGTTACTTGGATAAGGACTAAGGGAGAATCATAAAACTAGTATTAAGAAGAAGACAGTCTTTCTGTGACCTAGAAAAGTTGTTAGGCTGTCATATGGAAAATGCTTATACTTCAACGGCTTAGGAAATTACATACATAAATGTCTGACAACAAATTACAGAAAGAACTTCAGAAAGAAAATTACAGAAGGAAAGCTTGCAGTAGGAAATTACAAAAGGAAACTTAAAGTAGGAAATTACAAAAAAAAAAAAAATCTGGCACACAAACTAACTTGAACAATCAGACTTAGCCTGCACACTTTGCTTGCTTCTTTTTTACACTTGCTTGCTTCTTTTTTTTTTTTTTTTTTGCCTCTCTTTGTCTATGTGAAGGTCTTATTTATAGAGCGACGAAGTAGCTTCGAGCGCCAAATTGTTATCCATTTTGGCTAGAGGAATAAGTCAAGTGGAGTGTCCACTGACTAAAGTTGTGTTCTCAAAGTAGCGTCCTCAAAGTAGCGTCCACTGAGGAGAATATCAGCATCTGTCGGGCACTTTGCGAAGTAGTGCTTTAAAATGTCCTTACGTTTTTAAGTTGTGGTGACGTCAGTGCTTACATCTCCATCATGTTGTCCAGATTCACAGACCGAATCTAATGAAGCGCTTAGGGAGCTAATAGCTCTGGATGAGCTGGCAGTTCTGGCTAAGTAGGAGTTAGCTACTCTTGTTGAGCTGGCCAATTTTTTAGAGATCCATTGCTCATTTTTCATTTTGTAATATGGGCACAACACATTATGTTGAGTAGTAAAATGGAAAGGAAAAAATATAGTTCCTATATCTCTAGGCTAGTATATTTTTTCCTGTTTAAGTTTCTCCTACTAAATAGTATGCCTCAGGATCATGATGTTTGACCCACAACTAAGTGCTTCCTTAGACCGAAGCGCGCCGATGTTCTAGTTGGTCTACGATTTCTATTATAAATCCGGATCAGAAGGATAGTCTTCTAGTTCTAAATGTTGACCATTTACCCTATGAATATCTACCCAAATTAAGTGTCTGGTTGGCTCAATCTTCAAGTTGATCCATTCTAGAAGAGAACTTTCAAATGAAGATGACAAAAGTCAGCGTGAGTTAGGATGGTGCCTAAACTTTTTGGAAAATCTCAAATAGAATTGAGGTCATGTATCCAAAGTTTATGCAGTAGTCCAAAGTTCATAAGTGTAAAAGGAGTAATAAGTCTCCCTTTGAAATTATGTGGAACAAATTTCTCATAGTCAATATTTGTCTTCCATAAGTAGAGTAACTGACATGGACAACCAAAGTTAACTGAATTTGCACATAATTTGGAAAATTTTTGGCATTTCAGTTTGTAGCTGAATTCTGCTTTGTAAATGATGGGCATTCGGGGGCTTTCATGTAACATTCTAAGTAGCTCACATAAATCTAAAAAGATCTAGAGAGTCGAATGTTCTGCTATGCTGCGAATATAGGTGGAAAACCCATAAGAATTCAATCGGGAGTAACTACAGTTTTGGCTTTAAGTTCAGCTTTGGCTTTGAGGTCAGCTAAAGTTAAGTAGTGGTTTGGCTTATGAGAAAGACTTAACTGTTGTAACTCCATGTCGTAGAACTAGTTGCTTGTAAATAAGATTTTACTTGCTGGACTTTGCCATCAGTTTTAAGGAAAGTAGTGATAAAGAAATTATGCTCGATGTCATTTAAAGAATAGAAGCCCTTGTAAGAAGGTTTTTCACATCTTTTGATAATTGTCTTTACTTCTTCTCAATCATAGTATACGCCTGCTTGTGTTCCCAAAAAAAAGCATAGCATGAAAATTTCTTACTCTCTGGTTTTTGTACTATTGTTAAGAAGTTCTTATAGTAATTTCTGATTTGTTGCAGATGAAGAGCATAAAGAGTATACTATGATTGGGAAGAAGTAAATGTAAGTACTCCGGATTGATATTGATCAACCAAGTTAAGTTAAGTCATTGTGTGTTAGATGTCTTGTGTCTAAGTGTGCAGGAACTTAGAAACACAAGAAATCGAGTAGAAGGCGCAGCAAGTGAGAAGGATAGCATGAGAATGGAGACGACGGGCTCGGTGCATCCGAGAGACGAGCAACTACAGAAGAATATAACGGTGGAGTGAGAAGGATGCACGCAGTGCATCCAAGAGACGAGAAACCGGGAGGAAGTCTGCTCAAGGAGAAGGTCGAAGTTAGATTCGCGTGAACTCAACTACGGACAGCTAGAGCATCACCCAAGAGTGCAAAGAAGTGGATGGTCAACTTCCAACGCCTCTAATTGATCGAGACGTCCTGATTTGAAGACTCGAGGCGCCTCCAAAGGTTTGGAGTCGTTGCCGCGGAGAAAAGTAGTAGAGTCCACGTAAGCCGACTCGAGGCGCCTCCAATATGCTAGCTTAGCCAAAGGAACATTGCGGAGTGGATCACGTTCAGCCGAACTAAGGCACGTCCGTTGGAACTGAGGCACCTCAGATGTGTCATGTCAGCAACGATCACTTTTGACCAATGGCCTATAAATAGTGCCCTAAAGTTAGTTGTTAGATAACACACCTATTCTTAACTTCTATAATTCATTGTAAGCTTCCAACTATTGTAAGGGGCTTGTCCGCTCCGACCTTTATCGAATGAATTTTCTTATTGCACTTTCCACTATCTTGGATTAACAACCACCCAGGTTGTAACCAAGTAAATTCGGAATCCCTACTTTCTTTTATGTTATGTTTATATAACTTATAGTGTGTCCTTGCTAAGTAAAAAGCATGAGATTTGTAATTTGAATTTGCAAGTTATTCTCCCCCTATAGCCGGTCCACTGATCCTAACAAGTGGTATCAAAGTCCAGCTGCCTTAAAAAGACTAACCATCAACTAAAACCACAAGGAAAATGGTTGGATCAAGCATCTTCCCATCATAGTTCGAGGAGAAGTTCACGCTTCTCGAATGGAGGTATTTTTCAAAACCGATTTCGATATATTATCAACTATTAAATATGGTTTTGAAGTACCCAAGGATGAGAACGGAGAAGAAAAAGAAGGGCACCAATGGAACAAGAAGCAGCAAACCGAGTTCATGGGAAACAGTAAGGTCGAGTTTAATCTTCCATGCGTACTAATGTCTTAAGAAGTCAACCGGATTGGTACCTACAACTCCGCCAAAGATCTCTAGTAAAAGTTCCTAGAGTTTCATGAAGGAAACTGGGAGGCCAAGCTAGCAAGACGAAATCTATCAGAAACCAGCTAAGTAACCTCTGAATGGAAAAGCGAGAAAGGTGGCTCAACTGCACGCAAAGCTAAAGGAACTATAACTATAATGTTAAACCAAGATTCACATCGATATGCACTCTCTGCTTCTCGATTTTCTATAGGTCGGAGGATTGAGTTCTCGTTTTGGTAAATACCTAAATCCTCGTAGAATACCAATTTCGTGTTTTTGGCATCGAGATCGTGTTTACATGATAGATTCGGACCACAAATCAACATATCATTGAATAAGAAAAGAATCAACTCCATAGAAGTGGAGTTACAACGATAGATCATATGTGCAAATGGCTACAATTCAAATACAAGTTTAGAAATTCAAAAAACGAGAAGTTTTGGCTCGTTGCAAGATTTCTCCTCCGAATGATCTCAATCCCTCCTCCAAGCGTAGATAGCATCGGATCCACCCTAGATCATCCCTTGAAGTCTTCTTGGGGCTCTTGGACGGCCCCAGGTTGAGATCCCCCTCCTGAAGTGGTGATCAGTCTTTTATAGGTCAAGGGCAAGTGCCCGACACGGATTGTACTGGCGGGCACGGGCACCCGTGTCGAACGCGACAACTGCTAAAAGTGAGCGGCCACGAGTCGTGCCGGTGGGCACAGACGCCCGTGGCCGATTCGGTAGACAGAGCATGGCCCATGCCGGCTGGCATGGGCACCTGTGGTAGTTGTGGCAAATGTGGCCCGGCCCGGCTGGCACAAGATCTTGAATAGGTTCGCCGAACAGAACACAGCCCATGCCGGCTGGCACATGCTATCGTGGTAGACCTAGAAGCTTCAAACCTTGATCTTCAATCTCTATTTTTGCTTTTTTCGCACGCTATCACAAGAAATTCACGAGAGCAGTTCTCCAAAATAAAAATGTATCAAAACGAAGCATAAAGAGATGGTATCGTGAAATATATGCATATAAAGTAGGTCAAAAATGCGTCAAAAATTATAAAAATCCTATATAAAATACACACATCAAAATTTCCGAGACCAATCCTTTGCTTGTCCTCAAGAAAACATCAATATCTAGGATGTGTGAATAACCCTCTCCCAAGCTTCAATAAATTCAATTAATCCTATCAATTAGTATCATCTTCAAGCAAAAGAGAAGGCATTTGATTAGTTTTACCATGCCTATAAGCTAGTTTATGTGCACAGTGCATAGTTTATTTCTAAGATTTCAAATTCCTCCCTAATTAAATCGTCATTCTATTGTGTTCCCAAGGCTTTCCAGCGTTAGGCACTTATCTGTCATACGCGAGATTCGTTCCCTCTTCCTAAAGTCTCAAAGGTATGTTCGGTATTGAGAGAAATGGATAAGTATTTTCCTAGTAATCTAACTCGGTTTCAAAAGGACATCTTATCATTTCCACCCACGATAACTATTTTCCATTTTTTTCATTTTTCTTTTATTCAAATGTTTATTGCATCATAATTTTCTCTTTCATTTTCTTTTCTCTCTCCTTTTTCTATTATGGGATTTTAATTTTTCCAAATAGGTTAACACAATTCGAGCATGGTCCATAACTAAAATATTAGGAAAAGGGCCACTTACCGTCACTAAAGTACGAATCCAACAAAATGAATAATGGTTATATGGTACTACATCGACCTTTCACAAACAAACTGTAAGTGAAGTATAATGGTCAAACTATCAAGTAGACTTGTGGTGAAACCAAATTAACTAAACAACGCTTCTGTAAAATTCTATTATAAGATAGGAAGATATGAATCACCAAAATTGAAAGAGTGCATTCACATGGTATCACCAAACACTAATCACAAAAATCATGCTTAAAGGACAAAGCAATGCATGTGTTTCACTTCGAATCCATAAAATAACAAGACTAAACATGCAATGAAATAAGGCTAACAATTACCTTGAACTAAAAACTATAAAGAAAAACATCTAAAATAGGTATCAACAACAATATTCACAATAAAGTGTCCGAATACTAACCAGCCCCGCTCAATTCGAGTTAAGAGGTTCAAGGAAGAATTGTGCTTCGCCTTCTTCCAATTGCATGTTTGAATAAAATTTCTTCAATCTCTATCCTTTCACTTTAAATATCCCTGATGTTTTGTTCCAAATATCCACGGCTCCCAATGGATACACCCTCTGTATTTAAAAAGGCTCTGACCATCTTGATTTCAATTTTCCAAGGAATAGCTTTAAGTCTCGAATTAAATAATAATACCCAATCACCCTCATGGAATTCTCTTCTCATGATATACTTGTCATGTCATATCTTGGTTCTTTCCTTGTATGCTTTGGCATGCTCGTACACATCCTATTGGATTTCTTCCAACTCGCTCAGTTGAAGTTTCTTTTTTTCACCAGCTATCTTTGGATCAAAGTTTAGTTACTTAATAGCCCAATAAGCTCTATGCTCCAATTCCACTGTGAGGTGACAGAGCTTCCCATAAACTACCTGAAATAGTCATTCCTATGGGGGTTTTATAGGCTGTCTGATATGCCCACAACGTGTCATCCAATTTAAGGAACCAATCTTTTTGAGATGTTAAAACTATTTTCTCCAGAATACTTTTAATCTCTCTATTTGATATTTCTATTTGCCCGCTCGTTTGAGTATGGTATGGGGTGGATATCTTATGTCTCACTTCATATTTCTTCAACAAATTTCTGAACTGACTTTCAATGAAATAAGATCCCCTATCACTAATCACTGCCTATTGTATTCTAAATCTGGGAAAGATAATTTTTCTGAATAGATTAATAACTGTCTTGGCATTACATGATAGAGATGCAACAGTCTCAACCCATTTGTAGATATAATCGACAGCTACCAAAATGTACTTGTTCACCCCGGATGCAAGAAAAGGTCACATAAAATCCATACCCCAAAATGTCAAAAAGCTCAACTTCCAAAATAGCGCATTTTACGGCATGTCCTATCTCTTGGTGATGTTCCCCGTCTTCTGGAAGTGATCACATGCCATTACAAAATGTCTAGCGCCCTTGAATATGTAAGACCAATATAATCTGACTTGCAAAACTTTTGCTACAGTTTTTATAGCCCCTAGATGTCCACTATAAGGTGAAGAATGACAATGGTGAAGGATGTCACGAATCTCCTCATTTGGAACACACCTTCTATAAATGCCATTTGCACATCTTTTATATAAGAATAGTTCATCCCAAATAAAATATTTTGCATCCACCAAGAATTTCCTCTTTTGTTGATAAATATACTGTGGGGTGAAATCCAGCATGCTAGGAAATTGGCTAAGTCTACATACCATGGAACACCTGAACTTCTAACAGCTAAAAGTTGCTCATCGGGAAAAGAATCATTGACCGTTAAGTCATCATCCTTCCCCTCCTTATCATCCCGGTTCAATAGAGAGAGGTGGTTTGCTACTATATTTTCTGTTTTTTTTATCTTTGATATATGAGTCAAACTCTTGAAGCAGTAATATCTATTGAATAAGTCATACTTTGCATCCTTTTTGTTCAAAAGATATCGAATTGTTGCATGGTTAGTGTAAACTATCACCTTGGATTCCACTAAATATGATCTGAATTTGTCCAATGCAAATACTACGGCTATCAGTTTCTTCTCAATAGTAGCATGGTTTACTTGAGCATCATCGAGTATCTTGCTTGCATAGTGTATGGCATTCAACTTCTTGTCTTTCCTCTGTCTCAACACTGCTCCAACTGTGAAATTTCTAGCATCACACAATTTCAAAAGGTAGATTCCAATCCGGAGCTTGCATTATTGGGGTTGTCACCAAAGCTTTCTTTATTCTATTAAAAGCCTCCAAACATTCTAGGTTAAAATTAAAATTAATGTCTTTCACAAGTAAATTGGTTGATGACTTAGAAATCTTGGAGAAATCCTTTACAAATCATCGATAAAGCATGCCCAAGGAAACTCCGCACTCCCTTCACATTTATCGGGGAGGTAACTTCTCTATAACTTCGATTTTAACTTTGTCAACCTCGATACCCCTCTCAGAAATCATGAATCCCAAAACCATCATTCTCCGACTATAAAATGACATTTCCCCCAATTCAAGACCAAATTAACATCGTCACATCTTTGCAATACTTTAAAAAGATTTGCCAACATGAATCGAAACTAGTGTCATAAACAGAAAAATCATCATAAAAACCTCCATTATATTTTCAATGAAGTCCGAAAAAATAGTCATTATACATCGTTGGAAGGTTGCTGGAGTATTGCAAAGGTCAAAGGGCGTCCTTCCATAACCAAATGTCCCGGGCAAGTGAATGTAGTCTTCTCATGGTCACTGGGGTGAATTGGAATCTAATAGAATCCTGAATAACCATCTAAACAACAGTAATGTGGATGTTTGGCCAATCGTTCTATAATTTGATTAATAAAGGGTAGAGAGAAATGGTCTTTTCTAGTTTCCTTATTTAATTTTCTATAATCGATGCACATTCGTCACCCTGTAACCGTTCTAATTGGAATTAACTCATCATTCTTATTTTTAACCAATGTTATTCCCTTTCTTAGGGACCAGATGAACCGGGCTTACCCATTCACTGTTTGAAATTGAATAGATCACTCATGCATCCAACAACTTCAACACCTCTTTCAGAACCACCTCTTTCATATTTGAGTTCAATCGTATTTGATGTTCTACTGAAGATTTATAATCATTTTCAAGTAAAAGTTTATGCATGCAATAAGACGGATTTATGCCTTTTATATCTTCAATGGTGTATCCCAAGACTTTCCTGTGTAGTCTGAGCTCCTTCAATAATTTCTGAGTTTTGGTCTAGGTCCCCGAAATTCATATCTAAGGTTTGAAGGGAGTGACTTCATCTCAACGCGAGGAACTTTCACCTTTGCTTCTTTATCTTTTCTTGACTCAGAATTCTCAAGATTCTCTTCCACCATGAATAGATCTGGATTTCTATCCATATCATGTGATAATTCGAAATCTCCTTCATCCCCATATAATTCTTCATTGATCTTTTCTTGGACAATTGTATGTAATACCACCATTCTATAACAAGTATCCACTTCGGAAGACATCCGAATAGCCCTAGATAAGTCAAATTCAACTCTCACTCCCCCTATCATTAATGAGAGTTGATGGTTCTTAATATCAATAACGACGCCAGTTGTAGCTAGAAAAGGTCTCCCTAATATGAGGAGAATCATGTCTTCGTCTATGTCCAATATCAAAAAATCTGTCGGCACCATGTAACCTCCGATCTTTAATGGTACATCCTCTATTATCCCCAAAGGATGCTGGATTGAATGATCCACCAACTGTAAGGACACATTCATAGGTTTCAATTCATTCGGTCCAATTCTTCTAAATAAAGAGTATGGCATGAGGCTCGCACTAGAACCTAGATCACAAATGACTCTATCAATATTAATGTTACCAATAGTGCAAGAAATAGAAAAACTCCCAAGATCTTTTAATTTAAGAGGTAGTCCATCCTGCATTAAAGCGCTACATTCTTTAGATAATGCAACAGTACTTAGTTCCTCCAACTTACCTTTTAGGGACAATGCATCTTTTAGGAACTTTGCATAACTCGACAATTGCAGTGTTCTTTTCTGTGAAATTACCTCAGTATGAAATCTCTTCCCAAGTTTCGGAACCTTGCCCTTCTTGGTATCTACTTGCCTAACATTATCTCATGTGGAGTGCGATGTTGATTTGAGCAGTCTAACTGATACTCTACCCCATTAACGCTCTAGTTCATAACCTCAACATTTGTCCTTAGGTTCGATCTATGGTCATTGGGGGCCTCCTAAAAGGATTTACTAAATTCATCGAGTTGTTCCAAAGAATCAAAACGGCCAGTTATCAATGGAATCCCTTGTTGGCTCTCTGTGAAATACTCGTTTGGCCGAGGACTTCCAAACACATCATAAGCTAAACCCGTACTGACGAATAACCAACCCGCAATGAATAGGGAAGGTATATTCAGTCCAAACATCTTTCTAGACTCATCTTATGATGGTTACACACTGTGTGGCAATCTCAATATCTTTTTCGCCTCCGTGACAGAGGCTCCATAAGCTTAGAGTTAATGTCACTTCCTCAATAAGTAAATAAGTTTCTTCCATATTCTTCTTCGTCAACCAAATCTAATGAAATCCTAGTTGCTTTAGAAATCCCCATATAAAATAGATAAATATGAACCACTCTTCAAGACCATGATGAGGACATTGTAACAGTAAGCTTGAGTCTTTCCTATGTTGTAAACAATGATTCTCCTTCTGTCTATTGGAAATTTGTGATTTGGCCTCTCAATTTTGCTGTCTTAATTGGTGGGAAATATTTATTAAAAAAACACTAGCCTTTCATGTTAAGGAGTGAGTATAACCAATCACTAGTCTTGCTTGTTAAGGAGAAATTGAGTCTCATTAGTCTGATTGCTTCAGAAACACCATCCCGCTTTATTATATTATAACATGTTAGAAAACGACTCAAATGCCTGTACTGATGGGCAAGGGCGGCTGTGGCCGGTTCGATAGACAGAGCACGGCCTATGCCGACTGGCACGAACACTCGTGGCAGGCTGGCACAGGCACCTATGGCAGGCCTAGAAGCTTCCAACCCTGATCTTCAATCTCCATTTTTGCTCCTTTTCTAGCCCTATCATAAGAAATTCACAAGAGCATATCTCCGAAATAGAAATGTAACAAAACGAAATATAAAGAAATGATATCATGAAATATATGCATACAAAGTCAAAAGGTACATCAAAACATAACAAAAATCCTATATAAAATACACACATCAGCTACTTAAAATGCTAAAGTCCCCCACAAGAATATCCATCATTTGTGAAGCAGAATTCAACTACAAACATAAATGTCAAAAGTTTTTCAAATCTTGTGTAAATTCAGTTAACTTTGGTTATCCATGTTAGTTACTATACTCCTTCCGGAAGACAAATATTGACTTTGAGAATTCATTCCGCACAATTTCAAAGGGAGAGTTATTACTCCTTTTAACTTATGAACTATGGATTACTACATAAACTTTGGATACATGACCTGGATGGTGTTTGAGATTTCCAAAAACTTTAGGCACCATCCTAACTCAAGCTCTGGAATCAGAGACTTTTGTCAATTGTAGATTTGAAATCTCTCCTCCAAAATAGATCAACTTGAAGATTGAGCTAGCGAGACACTTAAATCGGGTAGATATTCATGAAGTTAACTACCAACATTTAGAACTAGAAGACTGTCCTTTTGATCCCGATTTAGACGGACATGAGATCCTAAGGAATACTATTTAGCAAGATAAACTTCTACAGAAAAAATATACAACCCAGAGATATGGGAACCATATTTTTTCCTTTCCATTATAGTACTCAATGTGTTGTGCCAACATTACAAAAAGAAAAATGAGCAATGGATCTGTAAAATATAGGCCAGCTTGGCAAGAGTAGCTAACTCCTACTTGGCCAAAATCGCTAGCTCATCCACATCTTTTAGCTCCCTAAGCCCTTCACTAGATTCTGTCGGTAAACAAAATCTTGGCAACATGATGAAGATGTAAGCACTGACACCACCGCATCTTAAAAACGTAAACAATGACATTTTAAAGCACTACTTCCCAATGCACCTGACAAATGTTGATATTCTCCTTAATGGGCACTACTTTACTCAGTGGGCACTACTTTGAGGACATTGCTTTACTAAGTGGACACCACTTTGAGGACACAACTTTACTCGGTGGGCACTCCCCCGACTTATTCCTCCTAGCGTCGTACCTGAGATTTTGATGGCTTGAGTCGAACTTCAATAAAAAAGGTCCTTTACAGCGTCTTATTATTTTAATTTAAAAAATCATTCACATTTCAAAATATAATCCTCCTTTTAACACGCGATCAACAAATTTTAGCGAACCTACCAAATATATAATAAAATAAAAAATTAAATAACATGAATATTTTGAAATATAATAAAAAATTAAATATCACCATTAATCATTTAATACAATCCGTAATTGCTTTAAAAAAAACTTTATTGAAGAGATAAAACAAAAAAAACAGCTTATAATATTCTTAAAAAAGGCATCTAACACTGGTTGTCACATCAGTAGATAATCATGCTTATTAAGATGCTAAGAAAATTTGAGATCATCACTCTCCATTGATCCAAAACTACAGCAGTCATAGTAGAGGAAAAAGTAAATCTATGTAAAATTATATGGGCATCCAAGGCTATGGGCTTTTGAGGGCACAGAAGTCCACAAAAAGGTTTAGTTTGACACAATTGAATTACAATAGACCTGCAGAAATGTTATAGATACAACAGTTTCAAGCCTGGAGGACGTTACAGACTAAACAATCTTACATAAAAGTTCAATCCATACCTGTATCACCAGCTTGCAATTGCATTGTCTGAATGCAAGGTGCAACTCCCTCCAAAACATACATTCTATTGTTATTATTTGGCCAAAAATGAAATTGAAACACCCAGTCCTTGCCATTTGCATCCTTAACTTTCAGTGGAAGCCCTTCAGGATGAGAAATTGCAGGGAAATAGGCCTGTTTTGTAACAATCAATCACATTACTAAAAATCACTACAATTTTTTTATTCTCCAACTTTCCATTGCTAATTGACTATTGACCAAATTTATATGCATACAGCAAAAGTAAGCATGTGATCATTGAGTAAAATAATAAAAGATGCAGCAGCGTCGGAGCATCTAAAATACATCAAGTTGTGCTAACCTTGTTAGTATGGCCATTGCAACAAGTTAGATCTATACATAAATAAATAAAACTATACACCTAAAGAAAATCACCACAAAACTTTTACATAAACTATGACACACAAACAAAAAGACACCGTCAATTGACAAATGTTTGGACAAGGCCACATGATGGCAACAAACATAGGATGACAACATGGAGAGTAATTGAAGAAAGAATCCATATACTGATGGTCAAACAAGATAGTAATCATATATACTTTCAGCTCTCAATGTGGGAAAGTTCAAGCAATGACCTCAGCACATTTTTTAACTATAAAAGTCCAATACTGTCATTTTTGATGCTACAAGTAAAATGAAATATGAAGTTAAATAACAATAAACATTTAATATTATAAAATATAATCAAATAAAAAGAGAAGTATTACCAATAATCATTTGAATATAGTACGTCTTGTTGTTTTGGCTACAAAAATATCAATCAAGCTTCTATAATCAAGATGTTCAACTATTTTCTTTTCAATAGATAACATCGCCAATCCTTTTAATCTTTCCTGTGACATGGTTGATCGAAGATATGTTTTAATCAACTTCAACTTGGAAAAACTCCTTTCTGCAGATGCCACTGTAACTGGTATGGTCAATAAAATTCTATAGGCAGCATAAGTATTTGGATAACAGCTATCCATACTTTTCAAATAATTCAAAACATCTATTGCTCCTTTTGCTTCCACCGGTAAAGACTGTTTCAAGATTGATAATCCCATATACATATCATCTCCATCAATGTCTAACTTGCCACTATATTTCAATGTTTCTTCAAGATTCTTACAAGATTTGATTAGGCTATCATCATTAGCAAACTTCAATCTCTCTATATTGAATAAAAATCCAAATGTTTCTTCGTACTTTTGAAATTGTTCAAAACGAGTTTTTAGTGAAGAAATAGCTTGATCAATGAAGAAGATAAAATAATTAACTCTATAAGATTCTTCAACTGATTGCATCACATCTTCACTATTACTTTCATCAAATTATTTCTTTCTTCGGATAATGCGTTTTTCTTTGAACGTAGCTTCAATCTCCATTTCTTCTGCTATTTACTTTGCTTCCATCATGGCCTTATCAAATCCAAACTCTCGATACTCTTCAAAAGAAAGAATAAGTTCTTTTAATTGTTTAATTGCAATATCAATGTCCCTATTTTCACCTTGAAGATATTTACTCACGATATTGATGGCATGCAACAACTTGTACCAGATTACCATGCAAAGCAAGAATTCAAAATTTTCAAGTTCATATATACAAGGTAGTTAAAATCGGGATTTTAACTTGAATCGGAAGGGGTACTTAAAATCGTAAATCTTAAAATCGTAAATCGTATCGTAAGATTTTATAAAAATTATATATATATGCATATAAAATTATAAAGTCATATACATGGATATCAAATAGCATAAATAAAAAAAAAACTTTTAAATCGCTAAACAAACTTAGATAAACATGCATTCATAATCAATATTACATTAAAAATGTCATCCATAAGCCACAAAATAGTCAAATAACTTCCACCAACTGAGCAGGGAAGACGCGAGCAAGTGGAAAAATGAGAAGAGATGCGACGGGATTAGCCGATTAGGGCACGCACGTGACTTGGAAAGCGGGTTTTTTCAGATTGAACCGTTTTTTTTTTAAAATGAACTGGGTTCAATGGAAAAAAAAAGATTTTTTTTTAAATTGTTAAAATCGTAAAATCGCGATTTTAAGGATTAAAATCGCAATTTTAAGGATTAAAATCGCAATTTCAAAGGGATTTTAACAAATTAAGATTTTAACTCCGATTTAAATCGTTTGGAGGTCAAAAATCGTAAAATCTTAGGATTTTAAGATTTTAATCGGGATTTTAACTACCATGCATTTATTGCCAATTATTCAGCTTCACTCTTTGATTTTAGATCTTTACTAGTTTGAGCCAAATTAAGTAAAGCATCTCTAATTTTTTATGTTTGTTCTTTTATAGCTTTCAAGCTTTCAACATAACTTTCCCAACGAGTTTGTGACAATGGCTTAAGTGTCAGGCCTTCTAACGTGATCTTTAAAAACTTTCCAACGTTGTGTAGAAGAGGAAAATAATATATAAATATGTTGTATCACTCCAAATATAGACATAGCTTTAGAACAACAATTAGCCATATCACATAATGTCAAATTCAGACTATGACATCCACAAGGTGTATAAAAGGCTCTATGATTTATTTCAAGTAATCTTTTTTACAGCCCATACTTTCCATTCATATTAGATCCATTGTCATACCCGTCCTCTTGTATCATCAATATTAAACTCGAGATCATTCAACACGTGTTTGAGTTCAGTAAAAAGTCCAAATCTAGAAGTGTCATCCACTTTCAAAAAAACTACCCAGTATTCTTCAACCACAACAGAGTTTATTGAATTATCCACACAACGTATTACAAGAGATATTGTTCCTCATGACTTATGTCTGGAGTGCAATATAGTATAAATGAATAATATTTTGCTTCTTTGATTTTTCTCAAAATTACAGTTTTTACTTCATTTGTCAACATCTGAATCAATTCATTTTGAATTTTTGGACAAAGATATGTGTAATGTGTCTCATGTGCTTGAATACACCGTATGTGCTCTTGCATTATTGGATCAAACTCAGCAATCATTTTAATCATTTGCAAAAAATTACCATTATTCTCAACACAAAGCTTTTCACAATTTCCTCGATATGCTAGATTTTTTTTTTGCAAGTCTATAGGCAACAGCAATTAACCTCTTTAACACTAATCTCCAATGCTCTTTTTCTTTATTAATTTCTCTCTGAATGCTTTCATCAATTGCCTTGTTTTTTTCAATCTTTTTTCAATTCATTCCATGTTGTCATACAACCAATATGTTCTTTACTTCATGATTTGTAAGACATCGAGTTAAATTATGCCAATCCTTATAGCATTCAGTAATTAATTGACTAATTGTATTCATGTTGTTGTGATTTAAGAACAACTTTCAACATAAGCAAAATATTCTATCCAAGGAAGATGAATAAACTAACCATTTTCTATCCTTTTTTTCTCCATTTTGTAGTATCCGATCATAATGCAATGCATCAAAATGTCTTCCAGCTTTATCTTTAGGAAACAAGATGCCATCAATTCTAGTTGGACCATTTTCCACTAAAAAATCTCTTAAATTTTGATCAATTTTTCCCCATTTTCCATAATCATCAATTTTCGAATGTGAAGGAATCTCTTGGTCTATAGTTTCAGGTTGAACATCAAAAATATTATCATTATCTTCTTCATCCAAGTCACTCACAATTTCTTGTTCAACAACCATCATATTTTCAATTTTCTTTTCCATAGCCATTTTGTTATTTATATTAAAGTATTTATTAATATCTCCTGCCTGACTTTGAATGAGTGTCTTTTCTCTTTGTTTTCTTTTTCTTTTTTGAGATCCAGATAAATATTTTGGAGCCATGATTATATATTATACCTAAAAAATATTAAGAAACAATGTGTAAGAACTAAGAAATAAGAATATATTATAAGAAATAAATAAATACGAAGAAGAGAAAAGAGAAAAAGTTTAAAGGATAAAATGTAAAAGAATAGAGAGCTAAAGAAAGACAAGAAACAAAAAAACACATTCGGGGTAGACAACAAAGGAATTTTACTTGAGTGTTTTCGTCGTAAAAACACAGAAGGAGGCAACTCTTCCCAACACCTACAGTAAAATTTCTGTCAAAATAATAAAAACTTCACAACAAGGAGATTCATAAAGATCAAATTTCTTTTAAATGTAAATTAATAAAATGTAATTATTTTTGGTATATACAGTTCTATATACACACCCTCATTTCATTACATCACATAAACAATTGGATATAAGTAGACAAAGACAACAAAATTTTATGGGGAAGCAACATGTCAAATACATGCACACTCTCATTTCAATTACTTCAGAACAATGATGTATGAAGTAGAGATGCATTAATTGACTAAATATACACAAAGACAACAATGCTCTATGCAACGGTAAATCTGATGTGCAATGAAATAGAACCATAGGAATTAGGATACTCCTAGAATGATCCAAATCAAGATTTAAAATCTCGACCCGTGCCGAGGTTTCGGTCCCATACCGGAACAATACGGTTTCGGTATCGTATCGTGCCGTGACGGTACGGTTTCGGTAATTTTTTATTTATATATAATAATTATGAGATAAATATGTTCATTGTGTATAATTTAAAAATAAATCATATATTAATTTTATATAAGTTCTCAATTATTGAATAATTTAATATCGTTATAAAAATTAAATATAATTTTCTTTAAAGAAAATTAATCTATTAATAACTCGAATTAAACCTTACTAAGTTACTAATACCAAAACTTTATATGATCTGGAGCAAAAATGCTAAAAGTAAAAAGTTTAATATCGTAATATTTATGAATCCAAATTTCAAATTTATTCTAAAATAAAAAATATTATCTATAATAAATATATAAATTAACATAAAATGCTACTTTACATTTAATAATTATATAAATTATTTATTTATTTATTTATTTATTAATTTAAATAATATATATAAAATGATAAAAATATCAAAATATTAATTAAATAATAAAACAGTAAATATATAAAATATATCAAAATATAAATATGATTTTTTAGAAATTTTTTAGGTTTTTTTAGATTTTTAATTTTATTTTAGAATTTTTAAATAATATTTGAAACATTAAAAATAATTTTCAAAAATTAATTAATAAAATTTATTTAATTTTAAATATATTTTTAAATATTTTATTGAGATAAATATTTATGTGAGGAAATGTTTTATAAACATTTCCTCACATAAATCGCGGGCCCTAGCGCGGCCGGAGGCGGAGGCTGTGTGTGTGTTCGGCAACTCAGGCGCCGTCCGGAGGAGCTTCTGGCGACGCCAGAGGAGTCTCGCGACGCCCCCGGCGGCACATGCGACGCGACGACGGGCCACGCGCATGGCGTTTCTTCCTCCGGCGTTGGCGTTTTTTCCTCCGGCGTTGGACGATTCCCTCTGTTGCCGCCTCCGCCCATCGCCGCGTGACGCATGCACGAATCGCCCGTGCCGGTTTCGGATCTCCAGCGGAACGGTAAGAATCGCCCCGTGCCGTCCGGCACGGAACGAAACTTTAAACCTTGATCCAAATAAAAAAGAACCATTTTTGTCAACAGACAATCCAAATTGCGACTTATAATATAGAAACAAATATTCAAAAAAGAGAAAAACAAACCAAGAGCTACCACTTGGAATAGTAAGCAACTTCATACCTACAAGATAATAGGTATGGTCAATCCTAGGTTCTTCTATGTAAACATAAAAGAAATCAGGTACCCATTTCAAAATGCAACACAAAATAGAAGCATAAGGAACAAATTTGCTAAAGAATATGAAAGAGAATTTAGCCGTTTTGACAAACTTTATATTAGTAACAAAGTTATAAAAATCACTAGGCGACAGTCAGGCGGAGAACTACCGCCTAGCGCCTAGGTGGCCTCGGCGGCGCCTAGGCGTTTTCACTGTTTTCCGAATAAAAACTCCAAGGATGTCATTGGAATTTTAGGATGTCAAATATTTCATAAATGGTGCAAATGATAACAGGACTAGAGAGTGTCAATGAGTAGCCTATAATATAAGATATGACTAACAAAATAAAAATTCAAAGAACAAAAAATGGATAACTATTCTAGAAAATATATTCTATAACATGAATATTTTCATGTAATACATGAAAATTCAAAAACTAATCTCGATATTCATATGGAAGAAAACATAATAAAAATGTGAGCACGGTGCACAGAAGGATGTTTCCACTGTGAAAAACTGTCATCAACTTGATCAGGGGAGCTGCTGATTGGAGGGCGAAGTGTTGTCAGATCAAAGGCGATCAAAATAAATCTCAAACCCAAATGTATGAAAAACATGTAAGTAGTTCACTAGAAGCAGAGCTTGTATCAGTGGTAAAATGGGGCAAAAATTTGAATTACTGTCTGTCAATTTGCAACATAGGAGAGGCTGAATATTTTTCAGAAAAAAGGATATAAGCACTTAAAAATTTAATAGATAAGACAGACTCCTTGCAGAAAGAAATCACTTGGATGAATATAGGGCTTCCACCAAGATCATTCATGAGATTGTTGTCTTATGACATTGCAACTTCCATTTCTACTTTATTCCAAAAATTCTAAAAAAAATCAATTTATTGTCAAAACGTTTTTAAAAAAAACTGCAAACGCCTAGGCTGCCCAAGCCGCCTAGGCGGCCAGCCGCCACAAACACGGCAACTCACAATTGTGCGGAGCGGCGAGGGGTTGATTGGCACCTAGGCGGCCACCTAGCCCGCTTTTTACAACACTGATCGGTAAACCACTTGGAGCAATTCATGGAATTTTGTAAACAACACATCGATTCAAAAGCAAGAGAACTAACACTGCAAGAAAGAGCACGAGGTTGATTGGAAACAATTGATCAAAAATAAAAGCTAGACAGATGATAGATCAAATAGAAATTTACCAAAATAAAAGATGAATCAAAGAGTTTGCTCACGGCAAAAATAAGGTGAGGAGGAGCTTACAGCGAAATTAGGACGAGGAGGAGTTCATGGCAAAATTAGGGTGTGGAGAAAGCGAGGAGACGCGGAGGAGCTCACGGAAATTGGGGCGAGGAGACGAGGAGGAGCTTACGGCGATTGGGGCGAGGAGATGAGGAGAAGCTCATGACGATAGGGCGAGAAGACGAGGAGGAGCTCACGACGTCACGGCGATGGGGGGCGATTGGGGCAAGGTGACGAGGAGCTCACGGCGATGGGGCGAGAAGACGAGCCGACAAGGAAGACTCACGGCAATTCGGGCGAGGAGAAGAGGAGTCACAGCAAAATAAATTAGGGCATGTGAAAAAAAATTAGGGAGAATTTAAAATAAAATTTAATAGTAAATAATATAAAAAATATTTGGGCCCCTAAAAAAATTGGGCCTGAGGCGAGCACCTCTTGGGCCTCAGCTCAGGTCTGGGCCTGATTCCTGCAACGAATGGACAACAATTTGGCATCCGAAGCTACTTCATCTCTCTATAAATAAGACCTTCGCATAGACAGAGAGAGCAGAAAAAACAAAGAAGCAAGTGTGCAAACTAAGTCTGAGTGTTCAAGTTAGTTTGTGTGCAAGATTTCTTTCAGTTTCCTTTTGTAATTTCCTACTGCAAGCTTTCGTTCTGCAATTCCCTTTCTGAAATTCTTTTTATAATTTCTTGTCCGTTATGTATGTAATTTCCTAAGCCGTTGAAATATAAGCATTTTCCATATGACAGCTTAACAACTTTTCTAGGTCGCGGAAAGGCTTTGCATTCTTCTTAATACTAGTTTTATGATTCTCCCTCGGCCTTATCCAAGTAACACTCTTGTGCAATTAACAGTAACTGTACAAGGAAGAATAGTACCCCGCCGTATAAGACATGTGCTAGTTAAGTAAGGCAATCAGCCTAAAACCTGAAAATAATCAGGGCTACAGCGGGGCTACCGCTCAAAGTTCCTTTACAAGTGAGGCTGAAGAAACTAAAAACTAATACCAAAACCTGACATCCTATCCTTTCTACTCTGACCTAGTTCCTCTTCAATCAAAAACAAAACTACTCTTCCCCATCTACCAACCACTACCATAAGCCTTACTACCATCCTCCAACACCATCCTCCAGCTTTACACCACTCATCCTCTAGCTATATCCTCCATTCTCCATCCTCCTGCTTTACACCACTCATCCTCCAGCTAAACCCTAAACCGATATACCCTCCCTTCTCCATCCTACAGCTATACCCTCCATTTTTGGCACCAACTCCAGCTTTACACCACTCAGCTGTACCATCCATTTTTGGTATCAGAGCCTTTTGTCATCTGTACACCAGGTGGAATACTTGACAGCCACTGACTTCTCTGATAGTTTCTCTCAACCAACAGGCCTAAATCAGACCAAATCAGGCTGAAATTGAATTGAGTGGCCTAATCAATAGAATGATTGATAAACACTATTCAGTAACCGCAGATCAACCTGATAGCGATACCAAAATTTTTCAAATGGCTAATATTTCCATGTCAAGGAAAATTTAGGAGACAAGCAAAGCCAGAGTCCGATAGCGAAGTGATAAAGCATTTTTTTCTTAAATATTATGCAAACACATTGTAGCCACTGTAATCAGGCAATAAGAAGTATATACTGAAATACATTCATCAAGAAATCAATCATGCTTTCCGTTTCATAGAACACATCTTTAAGTTGATTGGATAGACCCAATAGCCATTTCCATAAATCAGATTACTGACTGGGAAGAAAATGAATCAAGGTCTACCAGAGTTACAGATTATACAGCACGGCATAGCAAGTATATTCAATGCGCATTTTAACGAGCAACTAAGCAAAGACATATAGTCAGCATAATTAACTAAGGGCGACTTCCAAGCAACATGCCAAGTCAACAAACTTCATCACTCCTTTAAAAGTCAAACCCGATTATCCATTCTTTCTAAGAATAGGAAGCTTAGAATTGGTAACTGTGGCTGCTACGTGTGTTTAAATAGTCAAAAAACAACTATAAACTTTGTGGAGAAGATCAGCTTTAGAAATAACTAACACAAAAATTCTGGTTGTTAACAGTTTGATTTTCCTACTTTAAGATTTTCTCTGCCATTTCATATGGCCATTTGTTTACTGTGATTAGATATTTCTAAGCCAACTTTGATCCATTTCAGATTCTACTTCCATACACCAAATGTGCGATGAATTGAATATTGCAAGTGGATATTAAGTTGATAACCATATAAGGTTGCTACAAATCTATTTCATTCCAAGAAGCAAAGGAGTCAACATAAATCTAAATATCTCCAAGGTTTACCAATTTAGTATTCACTAAGAGGTTACAACTGAATCTTCTGAACATCAATTAGCTGGTGAGTGGTTACTAATTAGTAACATTTAATTTTATTGCACTTCCATTGAAATGCCAATTAAATTTAAAAAAAAAAGCAAATTTTCCTAATTCAAAACGCCATATATAAAATCACTATTTTGTCTATGATCATGGATTCAGGAATTTTGCAAAATCGAGGAGCATCAAACACGACTACAGTTTCCGACACAGCAACCATTACCGGATGAATCCACCCAAAAAAAAAAACACGACAGCCAAATCATAAATTGAGGCGGAAACCATATTAGAGGGAAAAAAACGGATCGGTAATTTAAAACGAAGAAGGCATCAGGGTTCTTACCTCCTGCGCGGCGAATCCGCCTGTAAAAGAGGGGATCATTAGAAAAAAGGTTGAACATGAAATGAGAGAAAGGGATAGAGAAACAGGGAAAGGAGAGGGAGGAATCACCGTGTCGATTTTGGGAAGCGGAGAGGTTGAACACGACGCTTTGTTCGATGCTCTTTCAGCGGCGCCGAGATGTGCAAATGTCGAGCCCCGCATTTGGCACCGTCTTCTGACAATACCGGTGCGATATGTGACCCGACGTAGATGTCGTGCCGGAACCGCTACAACGGGAGCTGCCACACTCACCGCTTGATACTTTGCCCCATTTGTTCTGCAAGTTGATATAACGGTGCGCTTTTCATGGTTTTAACGATACCGGTGCGATATGTAACCCGTTCTCAGTTAACACGTGAGGGAGCCGCGTTCAACGCTGCCGACTCCGCCGGATCTGGAGATGCCCGACGAGGGCGGCACTGCGCTCCACCACGGCGAGCAAGGAGCGGACCACCCTGATCCACCGGCTCCGTCTCTCAAGCACTACCTTCCCTCGTCCCTCCTTGCTTCCATCCTCTCCCGCCTCGACCCCCGTTCCCTCTGCTCCGCCACCTGCCACTCCCATCGCCGCCGCCGCCTGTGACGCACTGTCCTTCCTCCCCTGACATCAAGTTTGAATTGAAATCGTTTCAAACATATTTTTAATCCAGAATTAATAAACAATGGAAATCAAATTCTTTAAAATAATAAATCTGATTTAAAAAGAAAATTATTTTAACAAATAAAAATTATTAAATAATTTTTATTTTTTATTTAACGTCATTTTAATGAAGTATAAAATGATAAAAATATAATAATTGAATTCGATAGATTTTAAATTAAAAAATTTAATTCAATTTTATTATTTACTAATTCATTCTAAATATAAAAATTCAATTCAATTTTTAATAAAATTTAATTTAATTCTATTGTTTATAAAATTTCCAAACATGATGATAACTTCCTTGTATTTTGTCCTGCTCTTTTGCAGTTTTATCGGTCTAATGTGGAGCAGTACTCAATGTGCTACTAGAAAACCCCGTAGCACACCCCTTGCCATTTTGCAGTAGCAAATATTCCTAAATTTAAGTGCATGAACCCATCTAATTAATGAGGATGACCCGATCACAAGTGCCAGTTATATTTCCACTTTCTCTTGATGTTTCTAATTATAATGTATTTTTATAGGGTGAATTGATGATTAATATATGAATGTTATCATTTTAAGATCTCGAGGTCAAAATTTGGCAAAGCTAATATGCCAGCCCTCTCACGCACTAGTCAAGCATCCGAGATAATAGCCCTCGTGATTTACCTCTCCCGTATTAACTCTGAGACGGGTTAGCGGGGCATTGGGAGTCAGCGAATCATCTTTTGTCACCTTCCGGTTTCAATGTCATGAGTCTTACTCCTCGTTTGGAAAATTTTTTTATCTCGTTTGGAAAGTTTTTAAGTAAATTGAATTCAATTCTTATGTTTGGAATGAGTTAATAAAAATAAAATTGAATTAAATTTCTTGATTTGGAATCTATCAAAATTAAATTTAATTTTTATTTTTTTACCATTGTGTCCTTCACTTGATGATGTGGCGATGGAGGCACGCTTGAGCTCTGGTGGTCGATGGCAAGAATGGATGGACAACGATAGTGGACGAATGGCGATAGTGGAGGCGTGGGTCTCAAGTGCAACAGGGAGCAATCTTAGTTCTACGCAAGGAAGAAAGCTAGGCACAGGAGAAGGGCTGTGTGCAAATGGGAGCAACCGAGAAACACATATTTTAGTAATTTCATCTTTCCAAATGAATTCCCCTCACAATTCAGACCTAAAGATATCTGATTTATTTTAAAGGATTTGAATGGAATTGAATTCCAATTCATTGTCAATTCTTTGCTGAAAATTCGTTCCAAAGGGTAGAATTGAATTTCAATGCCTGAAAAAAATTCAATTCCACCTCTTTCCAAACAAGTTATCGGTTATTTGAGAACTCAGCTACATAGATCTTATCCTTCAATTGAACTCAAATCTAGATAAGATTTTCCATTGAATTCAAATATGATTTAGATTGATACCCATAAAAAATTTTATATTTGTTTTAGGATGGCTATCAGAGAGTAATCCAAATCCCAATCTTGTCATTTGAGCTTGAGACCAATTGGAGTAATCTATGGTCCAGAGTGACCGTGTATTTTAATGTTTGCGCAAAGGATTTAAGTTAAGTTTACCCTTATATTTGATATGTGTATTTGAGTGTGTAGGTTTGCAGGATACACATAGACTTAGCTGGACGGCTTTGGGTCTAGTGAAGGATTGCATGAGGAGACAAGTCGTGGGCTTATATGCATCTGAGGGACTGTGGACAAGGCAGGAACGATGAGTCGAGAGAAGCGTACTTCAAGACATATGCGAAGGATGGAATAAGGATGAGCCGCGAGCTTATATGCATCTGAAGGATGAGAGACAAAGTCAAAGAAGCCTTGAAGGCAACAAGTCAAAGTTGCAAAGGAAGAGTCAGCTGAGTCGTGAGGGTCTAAGTGTGAGAGAATTATACTCGGGAAGAGAAAACCTAGGTTTAGGGTTTGGGCAGTCGACTAATCTTCTATGCAGTCGATTGGTGTCGGTTGGAATTCGAACATTGGGGTTGTAACGTTCGAATTCAACTGGGAGGAGTCAACTGGTGTTAGCACCAGTCGACTCGTAATGGTTAGTTCAGCCACGAGCATTATTTAAGGGAGCTCAGTTTGGCTGGCTAGGGTTGACAAAATTGGCTTTGGTTAAAAGTCAATTAGTAGTCTTTGTACTCAGATGTCTTATGTGAGTTGTGGCAAGGTTTCTCCACCCACAAAGAGCTATGTGAGCTAGCCGAAAGACTTTCGGGAACTCATCCACCAACGGATCGGGATCGTCCACCTTACGGACTACTGTGGAGTAGGAGCTTTTATCTCCGAACCACGTAAACGGTTTGTGTTAACGTTTGTTTATTTGTGTTATTTGTATTTCAGCTTGCGCACGCTAACATTGTAAGAAGAACTGACGCATAATTGTCTATTCACCCCCCCTCTAGCCGGTCCATCGGTCCCAACAAGTGGTATCAAAGCAAGGTTCGCTCTTGTTGGACTAATCGCCAAAGGAGCAAAGAGCTAGAGGAAATGGCGCTCGAAGAGAGATTGGGGGATGACATTAATATCCCACCTCCATATGATCGCGAGAGCTTCGACTATTGGAGATTGCGGGGTGAAAGAGATATAATGATCGCACTCGAAGAAACATTTGAAGCCCTGAAAGATAAGCACGGGAAAAAGCTCCGACCACGATATTGGAATAAGGAGCAACAAACTTAATCGAAGGCAAATGATAAGGAAATATCAATTTTACTAAATATTTTAACTAATGATATAATTAGTCATGTAAGTGAGTACAAGTGTGCTCATAAACTATGGAGCAAAGTGATTGCTCTTCATCAAAAGCCTACACAAGAAGAAGAGCCCAAAGAGATGGGCTTATTGGTCCAAGAAGAAGAAGTGGACCGATCGGATAAGGAAAGGAGCTCAATATCCGAAGAGGAGGAGAAAGAAGAAGTAACACCCACCTCCTCAAGTGAATTGAGAATTGAGGATGAGCACTCAACATCCTCAAGTAAAGAAGAAATAGAAGTAGTCTCCGCTTTAAAGATTGAGGGGGAGGAGAGACAGCCCCCAATACCGGAACAAGAAGAAGACTCCACCTCCACTAAAGCAAAGTCAAAGGACCACATTATTTGTTTTGGGTGCAATGAAAAGGGGCACTATAAGGATAAGTATCCAAAGGGTAAGAAAAAGGAGGTAAACCCTAAACCCAAGTCAACTCCTTTGAACTCTAACATGGGTTGTAGGGAAAAGAAGAAGAAGAAGCACATTCGTTACTTCATGTGTGGTGAGCTAGGATACTACCACACCAAATGCTCAAGGAAAGGAGAATTCAAGAAGTTAAAACACTTGAAGAAGTGGGAGAAGAAGAAGAAGAAAAGCTCACATCAAGGGGGAGCTTCAATAGTAAGGGAGGTAAACTCTAACTTTAAATTTAATTCAAATTTAAATCCTCCATGCATGTTAGAAATAATATAAATTATTTGGTCATGCATAATTTTGATTTTAGATATCATGATAAAAATATGGTTAATATTGCAAATCAAAACCTTGAGAAATTCATGTATCATGATAAACCTAGAACTTTTAGACCTAAAGACCAAAGCATTAATCCCAAGAAAGGGAGACACATGCCTAGACAAATGGAAAGTCTAGGAATATCCAAGGTGGACATGTTGATTCTAGGTTTAAGAACTTAGAAAGGAAAAAATCAAGCTTTGAGGGCAAATCTTGAGAAATTAGAGAAAACCCTAGATATATTCACTATTGAATCTAAGGGGTTAGGAATGATGTTGGATAGTCAAAAACCCAACAATAATAGATCAGGGTTGAGATACTGATCTAAGTTCTCAAATGTTATGGAGAAGTCGTATGCAAGGGTGTTATATGACTATAGCAAGGGGAAACCTAAGAATGACAAAGGAAAGCCATTGAAAGGGAAAAAGAAGAGTTTAACCAAGGACAAGATGTCCAAGGTTAAAAAGGTTAGGTTTGTAGGCCAAATATCACCAGAGGTATACCGGTGTGGCTTTGTGTTTGTAGAAGAGTCGCTAGGGAGGTGGCTAAGGCTAAGAACTCAAGGGAGGAGCTCTAGGAACCAAGTTGGGACCTATGGTCAATAGATCTTGAGAGCATTTCTCCCGAAAGTCTAGATGGACCATGAAGTGTGCCAAAGGATTTGGAGACGGACTTGAGTCTCAATCCTTGGGATTTGATAAATTAGCATTGAGTGACATACATGAAAATGTGACATTGGGGTCATATTGCATGAGAATTTAATTTTTGATGTAGAGATGTTATATAAATCAATGTCAGGGATGCATTATAGTTTGGTATAGGCAGATACATCAAGAGGAGGCCAAACTAGAACTTTAGGTCAATGTTCAATTGAATCATTTAGATAATTTTAATTTTTGTGTCAATCTTGGGATTGGTGATAGATACATTTTTTAATGTATTTTTTCCAAGAAGACACGGGTACCACAAGCCTATCCACACAATTTGATAATTTTTGAAGAATTATGGAATTATCAGCGCATTTCTGAATTTGGGTTCAGAATGCTAAAAAGGTTGATATCAAGGTACCAGTCGACTGGTAACTTACCTAGTTGACTGATAACAATGCTATCTAGAGGGAGACTAGTTACTATATGGGTTTTATGACAAGATCAGTCGACTGATAAAGAAGGCATCCGACTGATGTTACTGTGTGTTTGTATTTCGATAAGGATCAGTCGACTGATAACTATCTCAGTCGACTGATACAGGCTAAAACTGTTTTTAGCAATATCAAAAAGGGTTCTAATGATATCAACCTTGTGTATAATCTTATAGGGGGTTATTATACAGTGTTTGTAATCATTAGAGGGTAAAAAATTTAATAATTGAGAGATTGTTAGAGCTCTTTTTGATGTATGGCAAAGGGGGAGAAGTGTTAGGTTTAAGTGGGAAACCAAACACGCATTTGCAAGAAATCCTAGGTCAAAGGGGAGCTTAGGTGAAGGGGAAGCATTGTTGCTTATTTATTAGCAAAGGGGGAACTTTGTGATAGGTTCTTAAAAAGCCTTTGTAAATCCAATGTAGGGAGAACCTTGGAGAAGTTCTTAAATAACCCATTTTGGTGCAAATCCTAACTCATGGGGAGTTTAGGTGTGGGGGTGCATTGGGATAGGACTCATGCATGTGTGCATTGCATTGGCATATGCATTGGCGGTATAAGTCCAAGATGTAGCCTTGGCAATATAAGTCCAAATATTGATTAACATTTGTTATTTGTTATTTATTTTCCCTAACTTAAACATATTGTCAAATATCAAAAAGGGGGAGATTGTTAGAGCAATATATGGTCCAGAGTGACCATGTATTTTGATGTTTGGGCAAAGAGTTTAAGTTAGGTTTATCCTTGTATTTGATATGTGTATTTGAGTGTGCAGGTTTACACAATACACATAAACTTAGCTGGATAGCTTTGGGTCCGGTGAAGGATTATATGAGGAGACGAGTCGTGGGCTAGTATACATCCGAGGGACCGTGGACAAGGCAGGAACGATGAGCCGAGGGAAGCGCACTTCGAGGCATACGCGAAGGTTGGCATGAGGACGAGTTACGGGATTGTATGTATCCGAGGGACGAGAGCCAAAGTCGAAGAAGGCTTGAAGATAATTGGTCGAAGCTGCAAAGGAAGAGTCAGCTGAGTCGTAAGGGTCCGAATGTGAGAGAATTATACTCGGAAAGGGAAACACTAGGTTTAGGGTTTGGGGAGTCGACTAGTATGGGATCAATCGACTGATAGAGTTCACAGAAAGATCAATCAACTGATCTTCTATGTAGTCGACTTGTACAATCGACTGGTGTCGACTGGAATTCGAACGTTGGAGTTGTAATGTTTGAATTCAACTGAGATCAATCGACTGGTGTTGGCACCAGTAGACTGGTAACGGCTAGTTAAACCACGAGCTCTATTTAAGGAAGCTCAGTTTGGTTGGCTAGGGTTGACAAAATTGGCTTTGGTTAAAGGTCAATTAGTAGTCTTTGTGCTCAGAGGTCTTATGCGAGTTGTTGTGAGGTTTCTCCACCCACAAGGAGCTAGTTGGAGGTCTCCCAGGGACTCAACCACTGACGGATCGAGATCGTCCACCTTACTGTCGTGGAGTAGGAGCTTTATCTCCGAACCATGTAAACGGTTTGTGTTAGCGTTTGTGTATTTATATTTTCGCTTGCGCACGCTAACATTATAGGAAGAACCGACACGAAACGTGGGTGACCTTCTATTCACCCCTCGCCGGTCCACTGGTCCCAACACAATTCATTGTCAATTCTTTGCTAAAATTTTGTTCCAAATGGTAGAATTGAATTTCAATTCCTGAAAGAATTCAATTCCATCTCTTTCCAAATAAGTTATCGATTATTTGAGAACTCAGCTACATAGATCTTATCCTTCAGTTGAACTCAAATCTAGATAAGATCTTCCATTGAATTCAAATATGATTTAGATTGATACCCATAATAAATTTTATATTTGTTTTAGGATGGTTATCAGAGAGTAATCCAAACCCCAATCTTGTCGTTTGAGCTTGAGACCAACAACTAGGCTTTGACAAAACCACACTAAAGGCAAAATCTCAAAAGCATGTTTGCAAATTGATGATTAATGTAGACTCAATTCATGATAAAGTTCAATATGATCTTTCAATTTTCAATTTCAATGGGATATAACTTTGATTCGGAATTTAGAATCAAACTTTATTGGTGATCATACATGTAGAATACGAAATTCTACGTTGTTATGGGTGAAATCGCAACCAAAAATTGACCCCAAATTACACCGTTTAAATATTTTTAGAGACTTTTGCTATTTTTTGTAATTTTCATTTTTAGTGTGTTTAGGATATTGTTAGTATTCGTGATATTTATAAGAGAGAATTTATTTTGAATCGCTTCTTATTTTGAATTAAGATTTAAGATCGTTCAATTATATACTTTGTTTTTTGGGTAAAAGATTTATTTTCTTTCTCTATAATATTAGAATTAAAATCTGTTAATTATAATTTCTTTCTTTTATTTAGATTTTAAGTTGTGATCTATATAAGAGTCATATTTAAATATTGAGGGATCATCCTTATAATAAATTTTTTATTGTGGTAGAACTCAAATAGCGACGTACTATCTTTTATTTGTTTTTTTCTCTATCTTTCCTTGGTGATTCTTAGGATAATGACTATCTTATCTTATCCGACGTGACCTCATAAATTTCAAATTTAATCAAATTGACGACCTCATAAGTTTTGAATTTTCAATTCAAATTTACTTTCTCATTTGCAGTTTTGTGATACATGTTCTTGAATCTCAAAAATTAATAATTGTACTTTTTAAAGAAAATTTAATTCAACTTACTCTGATATTAGTTGCATGTTTTCTCATTGTCGAATGCAATGATCTAAAATTCCTTTTTTTTTAAGTAGAACACAAGTCGTGAGTCCCAACTAGTTGTGTTTGACCAATCATATCTAAGAATGTATCTCCAGTATTAATTGAACTTGCTGTTGACAGGTCTCACTCTCTAGCACTCTAGTTGAAGGTAGAGGTCTACCATTTGTTTTTGCTGATCTTGAAATATTGAATTAGATAGCAGTTGAATTTGGGATTATCAGTTCAGTTTCATAGATGTTTCTTATCGATCACCCGGATAAATCGGGAAGTATTCACGGTGAACGATCTAGAAGTCCAACGTTCTAAGGTTCACGTCCCATTTGGAGGAAAATTCCTGTAAAATACGTCGTAGCTAAGGATCGAACTACGAATGTTTGAGATAGCGACTAATCACCTTATCACTTCAGTGTAGCCCGGGGGCATGCTTTTGCTGATCTAGAAGCATTGCTTACTGGTTGTTCTCAGTTAGAGTTTTGGTTAAAGCTAATGAATCCAATTAATTTTGTTGTAGATGCTGATGTCACACTGAGAAAGGGGGAGAGAGAAGGAAGAACAAATCAATATTTAAGTAAAGATAATTATTTAAATAGAAAACAAAGAAAAATAGATTATTGTTTAAGAAAACATAGACATGCCTAATTCCTTATTATTTGAGGAAGTCCATAGAAAATAGAAATGATCACAAAGTAATTAATCATCTAGATACTTCTTTATGCTGTTTATAGAAGTCTACGTGAGAAATATTGTTAACTGGCTTATGCTCAACTGAACGACTGTCGAAAAGAGGTTCGTTTAATCTCGAGTTACATATTTTTAGTCTAAGTCGAACCCAATTCGACCGGCCGAGGATTCAACTCTTCAGCTCAATCGAGCCATTTGGTTCACCAGAAGCAGGTCTATTCTAGTACGTACCCATAGAAGGATTGGAAATGCAATAACAAATGAATTCAAATCGATTGCTCATTCATTTCAAACAAGAAAAATAGTTGACTTATTGCGAGGAATCAAGAGAAGATGAACGGTGGGAATTTGAAATCGAAGGGTTTAGCTAGGACCGGTCCAAGTCCCCTGACCGAGAAAGCTGCCTGGCTCGCACGCGGACCTGGAGACGAACGAGCGCCTGCATGCAGTGAACTGCCACGCGCGCTTGACGTCGCACGCTCGCCCCTCGCACCATCGCTTGCAGCCTCACCAAGCTCTTCAGGGCTCGGAATGCTCGTCTTGCCTAAACATAACTCGAGTGAAATTAATTAGGGTTAATTGTCATGGATATTTAATTTTAAATGTATCTTTTAGTTGATGGCCGATAGAATTAAAATAATAAATTTGAGAAAGAAAAGTCTTAGAAATAAGAGGCCAATATTATTATTATTACCAAATGCCCCCTGAAATGGGCTTGGATAGTGGTGGCCGCCGATTGCTCTCTGTCAGAAACTTGCTCGTAGACGACCACCGCGCCGGCGCCGTATTTGGCGGCGTCGGACGACCGGCGGTGGTCTTCGCCTTCCGCCACGACCATCGGGTTGTAGATGTTGGTGGCGGCGACGTTCTGCTTGATGGCGTCGAGGTCGGCGGCGGACGACGTGCAGGATGACCGCACGAGCAGGCGGCGGACGGCGTTGAGCAACCGCCAGTGCCTGGCCATGGTGTCGAACAGTTGGAGGAAGAGGGAGAGGAGGCGAGTTTATGAAGGATCAAGTTTAACAGAGGGGACGTGGGGGCATCGATGGCTCGTACAGTTGGTTTGGTGATTATGATAAATGTTTTACGTGCATTCCACGTACAATCATTATGAGGTATATTCAAGTCAGGTTTCTATATTTTAAAATGGTGGTAGAGAAAATAAGAAAAGGAAAATAAAAATTATTTGTATCATTGTTGAAAAAAAAGTAAATCATTAATTTTCCTAATAAAATTTATTTTAGAATATATTTTTTCATAAAACAAATGAAACCGCTCAATCCACTATATGAATTTAAAAATATTTCCTTATTTTCTTCCTTACCTATCTCTGGATGCTCAATCGAAGTAGCAAAGGTGACTCCTATAATAGAGAATAAGAGACAAAGGGCTTTAACTCAAATAAATTAATGAATAAATTTTTTTAATGAGATTGATTTTAAAATACTAGACGATGAATTAATCGATGGGAATGTTTTTCGATTTATTCATTTTCGTGGAATCGATTATCTCTAGAAATAATCGAAATAAACTGGATACATGTATCAACTATAAAAAAATTAGAAAATTGATTGTAATGAAAACAGCAGTACACAATGTGAAATTTATTGCGTACATATTACAACACAAATAAGGAAACTCAAATTTATTCGAGTAGACAAAATTATGACAAGAAAAAAAAACCCACTGGAAGCATATCAAAAAGTGTATACTTAAATTCTTCATCCAAGTAGTGTGGAAAAGAAAATGCATCTGCTAAATGACATATTAAATAGCCTGTAGAAAGAATAAGGGATGCTGAGTTTTGAGTGTAGATGGTAGATAATAGGCCTGGACAGCGATAATCTAAATCTCTGTTTCTTGATTTTCCAACAGAAAGGTATGAAACTGCAGTTACGATCAATGACAGAGACTAAGTTGAAAGCAAGAATGCTCACCGATTTGTTCCTCGTTTAGCAAGAATGTTCTTCAACCATCCAACTATACTACTCAAAATGTGATCTTCGCCGTAGATATTCTGTAGCTGTACCATCAGGACTTCCATCATCCACAATAATGACTTCAAACTCAAACACCCACCAAATAAATATTTACGTCTAGTTCCCTAAACTGACATTTACTAATGGATAAATAAGATGTTGACCAGAGACGTGAAAACCTATCAGAATATACAAATCAGACCCCCAAGATCAGTTTTGAAATGAGGACATTGATAGATAACAAGTTCTCAGTTTAAAACCACAACAACAAAAGAAAAGCAAAGAGTAAAGATTGAAAGATAAAATAGGCCAAGCAGAAAATAAAATTTCCATGTCACGTTCCACTAAACAGAATAACCAAATATTTCCAGCTAATTTATTTGAAAACATAAGGATTTTAAAGCAATATAGGCTTATAGGTTCTTAAGGATGAAGGAAGCCACAGAGCAATAAATTTGGATCCACACAACCCATCACTCCGAGATAAATGTGTTGGTGCAATCAACCTCTAAAATTTTGATGTTTGACAATATATTTAAGTATGGTCAATTTAACCAAGCGTTGAATCAAATAGGAGTTGATGTATGGAAGAGAGAAGTCCTAACTGGAGGTTAGGGAGGTGAGAAGTCTACTGAGTGACTAATCTTAATTAGAGGTTAAGGAGGGGAAAATCCTAACTAGAGGTTAGGTAGGTGAAAAGTTTACTGAGTGATTACTCTTAACTGGAGGTTAAGCAAGGAAGTTTTGGTCGGTGGGATTGGGCAACAACTCTTGGCAAATTGAGGACATTGGGCGAGAAGTTCTAGGGGTCGAGGACATCAAGCGGGAAGTCTAAATAGGTCGAGTATTGAAGGTCTAGCAGAAAGTCTCGAGGATCCAGATTAAGTTGAGCAAAAGTCCAAGCGGGTCTGAAGGATTGGAGGTGGCAAGATAAATCCTAAGGAGTAAATCTTAGGTGTTAAAGTCTTAGAGGAGTTGACTACAAGCTAAAGGTGTAGGAATCTATAGGCATAAACATTTTAAAATTGTAGCGGAAATAATAGATCCCATGAGCGATCCATGCGAAAGAAAAACTCATACAAAGTTAGATCTATAAATTCCTATCTTATAAGTATACCTTTGAAGCGTGTCCTTCGCTTATCCCGCTCGTTCAAGGTATGCCGGATCTCTTGCACATTCAAGTGTCCATGCCTATATGGGTATTCACACGAACATGATCTCTCAAGTTTCGGAGAAGAATCGTCTCTATGGTGATAGCCACAAGAGGAGATTCACAAAGCAAAAAGGAGAGGAGGAGAAGGGTTCGACCAAAGAGAAGGAAAAGAAGAAAAATGACAAGAAGCTCATCAAATGATAAGAAAAACTCTTTTATATTAATTCCATGAATATGAAAAGTTTTTGTTCCTTTAGCTTCCCCTCCATTAAAGCCAATAAAAATCCAATTAGAGCACATATTTCTCATGTGGCTCGTCAACTTCTCTTCATCCAATGAAGAAAAACTTTTCATCTTCCTCTATTATTAATTCATTGAACATTTTAATGAATTAATATCTCATTCAAATGTGGTTAAGTCTAATCTAAATAAGTTTAACTCAAATTAGACTCAATCTCATAATCCAATTGAATTCACTTGAGTGTAATTCAATTAATCCAATTTGGATCAAATCTTAATCAAACTAAGATCAATTAATCTCCAAAATATCATGTCCTTAGTGTGTGATCCAATAGATTCTCGTAACGTTGACAATGTGTCTGAACCGCTTTAGGCACATAAGCAATAAGCGACATCTATCAATGCATCATTGCTACCCAAGTGACGAGAAAGTCAAGATCCGACTTAACCCCCGTGACTATGACAATGTATGACCTTGACCTTCTATCCTCGATATCTAGATTGAATAATGAGGCATAGACCGTGTCATCCTCGATCAATCTTTGTGTTTCTTGATCCCCGAGTAGACTCACTCAAACAAATTAGCTCAATATCTCATATTGACTCATTTGAGCATTGTCATGTGTTTTAATAGTCATACTCGATCAAGGGGCCCACAGATATCACTCTCGTCATATAAAAGAGATAGATCTCATCTACATCACTCACATCCCTCCGCATAATTCATTACATATCCAGTAATTATCACCTTTATAGTCCACCCTGTTACGAGTGACGTTTGTGTAAGTACCCCTGGTTGGTTTTGATATGATCAACCGATTTAAGTTAGGTCCTGGTGTTTTTAATCCCTGTGTCTAAGTGTACAGGAACTTAGGAGCGTAGAAAGTCGAGCGGAAGACGTAGCGGTCGAGAAGGATGGCATGGAAAGGGAGCCGACGGGCTCAGTGCATTCGAGGGACACGAAGCTATGTGGAAAAGTACGCCGGTGGAGCGAGAAGGATGCGCACGGTGTCCGAGGGACGAGAAGCCGGGAGGAAAGACACTCGAGGGGCGAAAGGCCAGAATCGGGTTCGGATGAGTGATGATAGCCCACAACAAGAGTGTCACGAATGAGCCTCAAATTTAGATATCTGTAAGTTGAAAACCCTTAGCTCACAAAATTAAAATGTAGTATAGGGGCCTTAAGCCATATTTTTCCAAGGACTAGTTAAGTGTGCTTAATCCAAGCTTACTTTTGTCATTAAATGTTTTGGGTTTTCAAATAAGATGGGGGATTGTTTTGCAAGAAAGGATGAAAATACAGCTTGAAATGAAATAGACTTAACTAAAGCAGGGATTAACTAGGAAATTACGGAAACTACACTCAACCTAATTGAAAACTAAGTAACTCAATGCAAAATGTGGAATTGAAGTTCAAGAACTAATATCAAGGCAGGAAAGCAATAAATCTGTAACTAACTTCAGAAATAAGAAATTGAAACAAAGCTGAATACAAAAACAGAGTTGAATCGTAGCAAAGTATTGCTTGATCGGTCAACAGACCGATCAGTTGCTTGTCTGATCGGTCACACAGACCGATCAGAGTCTATCCTGATCGGTCAAACAGACCGATCAGATGCTGAAATGCGAACTGATACAAACTGAACAACGTAAGAAACATAATTTAGAAATGAAATTAACAGCTAATTGACACCAGATTCTTCCCTTCAATCCAAGATCCTTCTTGCCGTCACACAAGAACCAGCTAGGAACCCCCCTAGCTTGACAAATCAGCAGAGATTTTCTTCCAGCGATCGATTTAGCGTCAGATTGGTGTTCAGCTGAGTTCTTCCTCCGATCTCCTTGTACTTGATGAGTTGAATTGCGATGGTGGCTCAGGGACCCTCAAAACGCTTCAGAGAACCCCTCTGAATGCTCCGATTGATGACGATTGGCGGTCAAGCAGGAGCTGGTCGGATGAAGCAAACTCTCGGCGAAACCCTCACCGGAGCTTGGCAGCTACGCGATCGCTTGAAACTTCGCCAGAAATCTCCCTTGATGATTTGGAAACTTGAACAAAGCTCAGATCTGATGTGGCCGCGCGATCGGAGAAAAAAACTTAAGGAAACAATGAAGAAATTGGAGAAACTACACTATTCTGCGACTCTGCTACACGCGACAGACTCAGATCTGAGGAGGAGTTCAGTTTTAACTGTTAGAAATGAACGACTATGATCATCCTTGCTGCATCCAATGGTCGGATCTACTCTGATTGAGTCCAAACCTTCCAGATCTCCATCAATGGTCTAGATCTGCTTCTCCTCAGCTGGGATCGATCAGATCTGCAACGGATGGCTCAGATCTCTTTGCCACTTGAATGGACGGTTTAGACTTCTCTTAAATTTGATCCAACGGTCAGATGACTTCTAATGGGGACCAAAGCTTCAGATCTTGATCTACGGACTTCATTAACCCTATCTTGAGCTCGGATTTATCAGAAGCTGACAGATGACTCAGATCTCACCGTTTCTTGATTGGACGACCCATATTAATCCAATGCTTGATTATCTTGATCTGAATCCAATTCTGGCTCAAACTCGATCCAATCTGATCTAGGTCCATGATCATTCAAAGCCTGCAAAATTAGTTCAAATTTTAATGCCACAATATCTCAAATATAGAAAGAATTGAATCCACAAGCTAAAATAGAGATAACTCATGGAACCTAGTGTAAATACAAACTTAAACATATAAAAAGAGATCAAAACATGGATTTGAGAGCCTAATTTGATTAACAAAATGATAGTTATCAATGAGCCTAACTCCGGTTAGCCAAAAATCACCCAAGAAGGCGAAGCAAGTCAAGTCGGAGACTAGTCAGCATCGGCTGACCAAGATGACTGCTTGGCGCCCGTAAGCTCACGGGCGCCTAGGAGTTTGAGCGCCTGAGCACTAGACGCCGGAGCACTCAGGCACCCAAGAAGGCTAATTCTAGCCATTTGCGACCGTTGCCTTTGGATAAAACTTCGGGCCATGTGTCAGGCGCCCAGGACCTCTCGGGCGCCCTGTAACTACCACGTCAGCAAATAGATAGTTTTCACCAGGGCTATAAATAGACCCCTGAAGCTCAGTTTCAACAATTCAACACATTCAAGCAATAGTAAACTAGTTCGTTGTATTGTTTTCTTCTTTTTCTGAACTTTCCACGTGTAAGAGGTTTCTCCGCCCAAAGGAGATATATTTAGGAGAATCGAGCTATATTCAGCCTTGGATTAGCAACCTCTCCGGTTGCAAACCAAGTAAAATCGATTGTCTCTCTCTTTCAGTTTGCTTTATTTATTTTATGTTTATTATTTCTGCTTGGACTAACAAACATCTTTGTCAAAGTTAGACAAAAAAAATCATTTTCTTTTTTAGGGGTAATTCACCCCCTCTTGTCGACCTTCGATCACCCTCAAATGGTATCAGAGCAAGGATGCTCCAGAGGACTAACTGTCGTCTGAAGCAACTATAAAATAGTCGGACCAATCATATACCCGCCCAAGTTCGAGGTGGAGTTCGCGAGCTAGAAACGCAAAATGCAGGTTTTTTTCAAAATTGATTTTGAATTAATTTTAATAATGAAAAATGATTTTGTAGCTCCAAAGGACGCCGACAATAAACTCAAGGATGAAAGATTGTGGACTAAGAAGGAATAGGCTGACTTTGTGGCAAACGGAAAAGTAAAATACCATCTGCTGATCATACTTCCTGTACAAGAAGTCAATCGTATTGGCAACTACCAATCGGCGAAGGAACAATGGGAGAAGTTCCTTGAACTCCATGAAGGTACCTTCGAAGCTAAATTGGCAAAAAGAGATCTACTTCGGAATTAGCTCAGCAACCTTTGACTAGAAGAAGGAGAGTTGGTTGCACAACTTCACACCAAGATTAAGGAACTAATGATAGAACTCAACAATCTCAGAGAAACGGTAAGTAATCGGGATGCGCAAAGGTACACATTGAACGTCTTCCCGAGAACCCCGAACTGCAGTTCAATTATCGACGCCTACTACATTTCTAAGGACCTTGAGGTAAGTACCTTAGAAGAACTTTTTTCAATTCTAGAACTTCACGAATCCATATGTGCAGGAATAAGAAAAACGGACAACATCGCCCTAGGTACGAGGAGGATTCAACATGAAGAGGATTCTTTAGAAAGTGATGAAAATGCAGCATACATGGTAAGAAAATTATCCATATACTTCAAGACTAAAAAATTTAATAAAGTGTTGGGTAAGAAGCAAAGGATGATCTGAGGTTACAACTACAATGAAGAAGGACATGTGAAGAAAAATTGCCCCAAAGGGAAAAATAAAGGAAAAGAGGCACCCAAAAAAAAGGTACACAACCTAAAGGTAACGTGGGACGAGTCTTTATCGGAAGACTCATATCTCGAGGAGCACACTGGACTTGCCCTGATGGCGTCATACTAAGAAGATGAGAGCATCGATGAAGGAGGAGTCATCTCAGAAGACAATAGCGACAAAGGGGGAGCTTCGGGCTTCAAAAGTGACATGGTAAGTGAGGTTTGTTTTCTACCTCCTGATCAACTTTACTTTGGAATAAAAGTCATGTTAAAATCTATTTGCAAAGTAAAAAATAAAAATAAAAATTTGAAAAAATAATTATCTTTCTCCTGCCCAATAGAAATGTTTGATAAATTAAAATTTGAAAATAAAATTTTAAAAATTCAAATTGATAATTTGAAAAATAATTATTCATGTTCAAGATGCTTACAAAATTAAAAATTAAATATTATAGAAAACTCAACTGGTATTTTAGATATCACAGGGGTCAAATTATAAAAATTCTCAGATCTTATGTTCCATCCAAGTTTTTAATAAACCCTGTTGGTAAAAATTTATATTGGATTCAAAAAATATTTTAAATTGTTGATTTTTTTGCATTATCTTATGTTTTTTCTGGATAACTACTTTTGAAAAATTTATTTAAAGTTTTTTCAGTGTTCTATCAATTCATGAAAAAAATATTTTAAAAATGATTTTAAAAATAAAATATGTTCGAAAAACTTTAACATATTTTTTTCCCTTAACTGTTTAAGTTTTTTTTGATGTGATCAAAGGAGGAGAAGTAGTATTAAGTTAAGGGGTAAACTCTAAATTTCATTTTTTTTAGAACTTACAACGTTATACATTTATGCATGTTTTTTTATTTATTTACCCTAACTTAACTCGGGTTGATGCACATCAAAAAGGGAGATATTGTAAGTACCCCTGGTTGGTTTTGATGTGATCAACCAATTTAAGTTAGGTCCTGGTGTGTTTAATCTCTGTGTCTAAGTGTATAGGAACTTAGGAGCGTAGGAAGTCAAGCGGAAGACGCAACGGTCGAGAAGGATGACACGGAAATAGAGATGACGGGCTCGGTGCATCCGAGGGATGCGGAGCTCTGTCGAAGAGTACGCCGGTGGAGCGAGAAGGATGCTCGCGGTGTCCGAGGGACGAGAAACCAGGAGGAAGGACTCTCGAGGGGTGAAAGACCGGAATCAGGTTCGGGTGAGCCTAACTCCAGTTAGCCAAAAATCACCCAAAAAGGCGAAGCAAGTCAATCTGGAGGCTGGTCAGCATTGACTGACCAAGATGACTGCTACGCGCCCGTAAGCTCACGGGCTCCTCAGAGCTCGAGCGCTTGAGCACTAGACGCCCGAGCACTCAAGCGCCTGTGTGGTATCAAGCGCCCAAGAAGGCTAATTCTAGCCGTTTGCGACCGTTGCCTTTGGATAAAGCTTCAGGCCATGTGTCAGGCGCCCAGGACCTCTCGGGCGCCCTGTAATTGTCACGTCAGCAAATGGATAGTTTTCACTGGGGCTATAAATAGACACCTGAAGCTCAGTTTCAACAATCCAACACATGCCATGCAATAGCAAACTAGTTCGTTGTATTGTTTTATTCTTTTTCTGAGCTTTCCACGTGTAAGAGGCTTCTCCGCCCAAAGGAGATATATTCAGGAGAATCGAGTTATATTCAGCCTTGGATTAGCAACCTCCCCGTTGTAAACCAAGTAAAATCGATTGTCTCTCTCTTTCAGTTTGCTCTATTTGTTTTATGTTTATTATTTCTGCTTAGACTAACAAACAACTTTGTCAAAGTTAGACAAAAGATTCATTTTCTTTTTCAGGGATAATTCACCCCCTTTTGTCGACCATCGATTACCCTCAGTTTGACGATACTAAAGTACATAACTCCTTATGTATTGAACCGTAGTGACTTCAGGTCTAAGGATTATTCATACTAATAGTCATATGAGAAAGTTTATGAGATTCATATAACAATATATGAAACTTTCTCATGGCGGGTCAATTCAGTACACATTCTCTAATGTATACCCATGTGTCAACTTGATATCACATATCCATGACTTGTGAGCTCAAGTCATTAATTGACCTACATATTAGTCTCCATGCATTAATATTATCCCTGAATATTAATGCTTAACTAGGAATGGTTTAGTGTAGTATTTTTTACATCATCTCACTATCGATTCAACCAATCGATATGATGTAGATAAGAACCTACTACCCAAAGACATTATTATACTTAGTTATTTGACACAAATATAAAGTAAGTATAATAATCAAACTTGCTTTTATTAATAATAGAATATGATACAAAAGTCCCTAGTCAATCATCATATAATTGGCTCTAGGGTTCCTACTAACAAAAGGAAACCTAGTAGGTTAAGTATGTTGGGGTTGCAAGATTGCAAACAAAATACTACATTGAAAACACATTGAAAAGATCATGGGCTTATAAGGGAATGATATCTCCATTGGTATGCCTTTTGGGTAAATCTAAAAAAAAAACTCATGAGGGCTTAGCCCCAAAGAGGATAATATTATATCATTATGGAGATATCTAAATTCCTTTGTTCTTAACAAGATAAACATAAAGAATAAGGCTTAAGTTACTTATTTATTGTTGTATACTTGTCTTACAGGAACCCTGGAGCTGAAAGCAAGACTGGGGAATTGAACTTATGGCCTGGATCAAAACAGTGCAGGCGCAAAGTCCAAGGCCCATGGAAAGCTTCCAGGCACCTGGACCAAACATGATCAAGTCCAGATAAGTTTGCGACAAATTCGGATTGGATAGACGCCAAGCTTGAGGCGCCCAAAAGGCCTTCTAGGCGCCCGAAAACACCTTATATATATGACTATGAGAAAAGCCTTGAAGAACACTACTTTCATACTACTACTCTATCCATGCTCGAAAAAAAGATGTGATGTGAAACTCTGCGACCGAGGAAGCTCCAAGAAGGGTGCGCTGCACTCAAGACTTTCAGATCGACTGCTACATTCTGTTTGTATTTAATTACAAGTTGTGCTTAATTCGTTATACCTTTGTGTTTGTATTATTGAACTGTAAGAAGGGTTTCTCCGCTTCTAGTAAGAATACTACCAGTGGATTCACGCAAGTGCATAGGTCTTGGATGTACTAATCCTGGGAGTTGGGAACCAAGTAAATCCCGCATGTCTTTTTGCTTTGTTTTATTTTATATTCCGCTACAACTAACTCTGATAGAACGAACGAAAGAACACGTATGAAAAAACGACCGCCTGCTTCTCTATCGACGCACAACGATCCTACAAAATGATGATAGAAAAATGGTCGGACTACAATGCATGATGCTGCTGGGTCAATCTTCAAAGACATTTCATGATAACTATGGTCGGAAGCCATACCAGCTACTTGCCTATGATTGATAAGCGACATTGTTTTCACTAAGTCTTCATATAGACATTTATATCACAAGGTGCATAAAGGAAACAACATTTATTTCAGATTGGATAGGAAGAAAAAGTAGTTTAACTCAAAATCCACAATCTACTTAACTAAAGCTTAATGCCACCAGTGTATTTCTATCTATACAATCTCAAGGTATGGTGAGATAGGATGGTCTAAAAATTTCTCTTTTGAGTTTGAAACTTAAAAGAGTAAGGTTATTCAAGCAACAGGGGCTTCAAATCATCTCATACAACAAGATTGTGATCCAAGTGTGCAGCTGGAAATATAAAAGGTCACTTGCTATATCCCTATTCCATTCCACTTATAGGTGGAATAAAAACTGCCTAGTAATCGACTTTGTGGGGACAAAAACACCAGGACAAAAATTAATCCGAATGGAGACCCATCTCCCATCGACCGTCTCGTGCCGTATCGAACGATCCAAATCACAACTTGGTCAATTACCAAAATCGGCCTTGTAATTTGCTCGATCGTTCGACCGCGGAAAAGGAGACGAGTCGATCGCCGACTTTTGTGTTTATGGTCGGGTCCAGTTAATAAATTATTCATCATGATTCAGAATCAAAATAATAAATTAACAAACATAAAATGACGAGACAAACAATCATGGCACAATATTGACACAAGGTTAATCAACGGAGCATGGAAAGAGTTATACCTTTCCGATCACCTCGCGGTCTTCTACCTTATGTCCCTCCCTTCACGGACGTCGTGTGGGTGACGATCTACCGTGAACCGAGATCACCAAGAGCTCTTAAACAATCCCTTCTTCTAGTCAACCAAAAACCCTAGTCTCTAGGGTTTGCGCCGCCAACCACCTTCTCCTCTCCCTTTGCGCCGCCAACTGCCGGAGCCGCCTCCAAGCCTCTGGACCAGCAGCCCACCTTGAGATGAAAGAGAAGAAGAGAATGGAAGAGAGAAACCAATTTCTCTCCTACCCAAAATCGGCTAATCTCCTCCCTTCTTCTCAGCTTACGGTGTCGCAGCACCCTCCACTTTGCGCCGCCCGCCGACTAGCCCTCTCTCGCCGCCGATCACCACAAAAGGGAGAGGAGACCCTTCCCTTGTCTTTGCAGTCCTTGGCCTAGAGATGGTGATGGGAGGAGGAAGTAGAGAAGAGGAGGTGAGTCCTCTTCCTTGCGCCGGCAACAAGCCCTAGGAGAGAGAGAATAAGATGAGAGAAAAACCTTGGGTTGTGATTCTTGGATTAAGCCTTGGTTTCTTGATCTCATAGGGTATTTATAGGGCTAAGGTAGGGACCAAGAGGAGGAGTTGGATCTTGGCCCACTAATGGATCTAAACCCGATCCATTAATTAAGATCCATTCCACTAAAGGATCTTAATTGAACTTCCTCACCAACCCCCATATTTTCATATGGGCTCCACATATTACGAGTCATCCATCCCCCTATATTTAAGATCTTGAATGCCCGTTAATTAATTTAAATTACTGACAATTCAAATTAATTAACTTCTGGATCCTTGATTAGTACCACTCAACTTTATCATCGTGCTGGATCAAATCCACCTGCAGGGTTTAGCACGATGAACCTTTTAAGCTCATCAAGGGGGCATCATCATCCTGACTAACCATGACACAGATTCCGTCAATAATCAACAGCACATCATATTATTAATATTATCTCCCAACTTACTGGGCCTATCGATCTAACAGAATAGATCTCGGTCATTGGTAAATCAAAGAAATAATAATTAATAATACATGTCCGTTATTATTTCGGGATTAAGGGATCGTACTCCATAATATAAACTGAGGTCCTATCCAATTATCGAGTCAGTATGAATTGGATAACCTCGGGTTTTGGTCCTGCTCAATATACTCAAAGCACACTAGTGCAATTCTATGGTCAAAACCAACCATACCTAATTACACTACAACCATTCTGATGGGTTGTCCAATTCCATCTCGGTTGTGAGCCTCTTATTTATACTAAGCAAGGAACCGATAACATGATATTCCATGTGACACAACACACCATGTTATCTACAACGTAAAGTAATTAGACTTCGTGCATGTACTAATATAAACAGACACCTAGTGTAGTTGTGATTCTCTTTTCATAATAAAGATGTTCATATAAAGAAATTCATGTCTTTCAGTATACACATCTTATATAGGGTTCTCAGAGTAAATTCATTTAAGCCAAAAATGAGGTTGTATCTTGAGATGTAATACTCTCTAAACCAATTCCTTAATTTAATTTGGTCTATACTCTATTGTCGTATCAAATTAGTTCTTCAAACTTATACCTTTTCTAATTTTCTATTAGGTCGCATGAATCCAGTCTACATGATGATTGAAAAACTAAGACGAAAGAAAATTACGATTTTTAAGTGAGAAAACAAAATTTCTTAGATACCTAATTCCTGGCTTTCGCTTGTTGGATATTTGGGTTTTAAAAAGACCAAATGCAGTTTTGCAAAGGAAAATCGAGATGTCATCAATCGATGAAAATCAGAATTGATTTCAAAAACGAAATCTATGTTCACGTAGATGAATCTAGACTATTAATTTGCTCAAAATTAATTATGAGTGAATGAGAAATTAATTATTTAAAGTCAGCCCAAAATTGACATAGAAGAAAGTAAATAGGGAATAGTCTCACATCTATAATTTTCAAAGGTGTTTGCTTCCTTATATATGTTCCTGTGTTAATGGAGTTAAAAAGAAAAACACAGACGGTCTCTTCTCATAGGCGAGCAAGTGCTCGCACCTGCGAGCCCGCCACCCGCCACGCGTACAATGGGCGCTTGAATCCAATCTACATGATGATTGAAAAACTAAGAGGAAAGAAAATTACGATTTTTAAGTGAGAAAACAAAATTTCTTAGTACCTAATTCCAAGTGATGTGGCATGTGACATGGCAGTGCCTACGTGACACTCAGGTAGGAGGAGAGAGATGACCGTTGGTGATGAGACTTGATCTGAAGCGTCAGATCAAATCTAGCGACTGAGATCAAAGGAGGATCTGAAGGGTTACAATCATCCAGATCGCTGAGATCAAAGGGCTATCTGAAGGGTTTCCAGATCGAACAACCCAGATCAACTTAAACCAAATGTCACACCCACTCACCAAAGAGTACCTCACCTCTTCTCTTGTATAAATAGAATCCCCTAGATGCTGAAATCATCCATTCAATCATCCAAAGTTCATTAGCATATATCTCAGCATCCAGAGTCCAAAAAGCCTACGAGAAAGTTCGCTGGTCTCGAAATTTGAAGTGTTCCTATTTCCTGTGTTAATGGAGTTAAAAAGAAAAACACACATGGTCTCTTCTCACAGGCGACCAAGTTCTCGCACCTGCGAGCCCACCACCCGCCACGAGCACAATGGGTGCTTTGTTGGCGCACTTTGCACATCGTCATGAGGAGCATTGAGGAGCTTAAATTTATGCTCTAAGTGACGTGACATGTGACGTGGTAGTGTCTCGTGGTACTCAGGTAGGAGGAGAGAGATGACTGAACTGTTGACTGGGCGAACGAATGGCAACCTTTGGATCGAGGAGGGGTGTTAGATCGCAAGTGATGCGATCTGGAGCGTTGATCACGAAGAGTCGCGATCTGACCGTTGGTGATGAGACTTGATCTGAAAGGTCAGATCGAATCTGGCGGGTGAGATCAAAGGGGGATCTAAAGAGTTATAACCATCCAGATTTGATGGCAGAGATCAAAGGGTTATTTGAAGGGTTACAACCCTCCAGATCGAACGGCCAGATTAGTCTTAAACCAAAGGTCACACCTACTCACCAAAGGGTACCTCACCTCTTCCCTTGTATAAATAGAATTTCCTAGATGCTGAAATCATTCATTCAATCATCCAAAGTTCATTAGCATACATCTCATCTTATGCATCCAGAGTCCAAAAAGCATACGAGAAGACTCACTGGTCTCAAAATTTAAAGTGCTCCTATTTCACTACAAGAAAAAATAGCTTTCCTAACACTTTCTTAATGACATTTATTAGAATGTGTCATTGATTTATAGATATCATGACATTGATTAAAAATAAATAAAATAAAAACTAATTAAGTATATTGCTATGACATTTATAATGGATGTCACTAAAAGTTTACATTTTGACTCATTTTTTTCTCGAATCTCTCTCCAAAAATTTCGCTCACTGCCAAACTCATAAATAATTAATTAAAAGCGATCCCTAATTTTTCACGCTCGCGCCCTGTGCTCACTACTCTCCCCACCGACACCAGCGCCGTGCGACTCTCCCCCCACCTCGACATCGTCTACCTCGGCGCTTGCCCCGTCGGCCACCAGCACCAGCCACCAACGTCGTATGCTCCGTCGGGAACCAGTGTCGTCTGCCCCGTCGAGATCCGAACCCTAGGTTGCAAGTTTCTTTCCTCTTCCACCGTTTCACGATCTGAACCCTAGGTTGCAAGTTTCTATGTGCTCTATTTCGTTTGAAGATTTATAAGTGCAACAGAGCTTCACTCGAAAACTGGGGCTGATGAAGTCGCAAAGACCTCGATGCCACCTGCGAGTGTGATGACCAGACTTATATTGATCATGGTGTGGCGAAAACTAATCCGGAATCCTAACACCTACTCGAGCCTTTTCGGTCTCATCTTGTCTCTCATATCCTTCAGGTATTGCAGGCTTCCAGTTACACATTTTGAGTTTTTCCATTGTGTAATGTATACAACAACTGACCATTCCTTCAGGTACGAAATTGAAATGCCTGCTATTATTGCAAAATCAATCTCAATACTTTCTGATGCGGGACTGGAAGCCTGCAATACCTGAAGGAGGCCATGTTCAGTCTCGATGAGTAAGAGTTTGCATCATGTTCCTCAGGAGGCTATGCCATAGAGTATCAAAGAGTTTGGATCTTTCTACAGGTTTATTTATGGCATTGCAGCCGAGAATCATAGCTTGTGGCAATTCCCTTGCTGCATTTGCTATGGCTATAAGATTTGTCACTGGTCCTGCTGTCATGGCTGCTGCTTCTACTGCAGTTGGGTTGCGAGGAGTTCTCTTACATGTTGCGATAGTATAGGTTTTGTAAACTAAACTTAGCTGCCAGTATCAATGCAACAAGAAAGAAGAACACAAATTCAAAAGTAAGGCTTTCTTTTTGCTGCAGGCAGCTCTTCCCCAAGGGATTGTGCCTTTTGTGTTTGCTAAAGAGTACAACGTGCATCTTGATATTTTAAGCACAGGTTATGTGCTTCAATTTCTCATATGATTTTTTTTGCTTGATAGGGTGTTGTTGTTTAAAATATGTTTTGAATTACTGCAGGGTTATATTTGGGATGCTGATTGCTCTTCCTATCACGTTAGTTTACTACATATTACTGGGACTTTGAAGCTGAAGAGTTCCAAACATGTTTACTACACGTTAGTATACTAAATTTCACTCCTCTTGTCAGGCAGTGCACAAACATGTTTTGGTGATCAGGTAAAACCTTAGATCGCTGTTCATTTTGTGATTTGGTTAAATTACCGTCCTTAAGTTGTTTTCTACTTATCTGCAGCTACTAGAAAGCCACATTAAAAGTGAACTTATTGAGAAAAATCAGCTAGTTCATTCTCTTCCAAATTTTCACAAAAGCAAGTTGTATCCAACAGAGCCTATGACTTCTCTGTCTGTTGCTTGTGGAGCCTCTGTTTTTGAAGTTTGGATGAAAATTCCATCGTGGGCTGCTCAGGTTTATTACTTTCTGATGTAGAACAAGTGCAAGAAAAGTTATTACTTTTACTTTTTAAAAATCTCTTTTGAAGTAGTTGAGGAAGAAAGAAATATATATATAATAATTATCATACTTCTATCTTCACACTACATGTGCTTCATCATAAAAGGGTTGACATAGTATTATTAGATATTACCTTTAAATTCCTTACAGTTCAATCCTCTAAACATGGGGTCTAGGCAAGTCGAGTGCTGGATAAACATGCTTGTTTATGTCTCTTACAGTTCAATCCTTTAATTGCCTTGGATTAGCAATCGTGGGTGTTATGGTTTGGTCACAGGTATGTATTTATTCTTTTGAACAACCTTCTAGTCTTAGACTTTTTTTCTTCTGATGTTTACCCTCATTCACATTCTTGTACACTCATTATAGTTGAAAAAAATCATAATATAGTTCTTTTAAAGTTCAAATGAGTATGACTTAGTGACTTAGTACTTATTTGGTGGTTTTTAAAGTTCAAATGACGTTCTTGCACCAGTCCAATTTGGTTATGGTGTGTGCAACTATAAAAAGAAATGGAGCAAAATTTTAAAAATCTAACATCTCACCTAAACCATTAAAACTTTACTTTTGCTCTTCGTTCAGTTGCTCTTTGAATTTTGTATGTTTAAATCTATAAGCTATTGTATAAATATGCTAGGGCACCTAAGCAGATTAGTGTGACATCATATATATATTTTTGTTGTTATGAAGGAAGTTCAATTGGGTTACTTCTTGACAATTCTTAAATTTTAGAATTAAAATTCCACTTACTATTGGCAACTGCTACTGTTTGGTGATAAACGTTGTGCTCATGGATTCTCATTTACACAATAATGTAGTTACCCTTTTGGCTTCCATCATGCAGATAACTGATTTGCCATTTTCACTTTATTCTACATTTGTGATTGAGGCACGACATGGGTTTAACAAGGTTTGTCAACTTCAATCCTCTTTTCTATATGATAATTATGTATTTCTTGTTTACAATTTTGATCAACTTTGATGCTAACTTAGGTTACTTAGTTTTAATTTCATGCACTTCATGCAGCAATCACTACAGCTTTTTCTGATGGACATGTTTAAGGGAATTTGCATCTCTATCTTCCTTGGGCCACCAATTGTTGCAGCAATTATAGTCATAGTCCAGGTTATAATTTTTAGTCATTTATATAAACAGATTGTTGACTAGATTGAGGCTTAATTTCTATCATTTGTCAATATTTTTCAATTTTTACTTTGGTTTGCTGCAGAAAGGAGGTCCATACCTGGCGATATATCTTTGGGCTTTCATCCTTGTTCTTTCACTTGTGATGATGACATCGTATCCCATTTTAATAGCGCCTCTGTTTAATAAGTTCACTCTTGTAAGTATCTTTTTGCCACTTAGTCACTTATTTGTTTGTATGCAAAGTATATAATGGCATCCTGCTAATTTACTTGCTTATATGTTTTAGATTATAACATGTTGAAGAATACTCCAGCTATAACCGCACACGATGGTCTTGGAAGATATGGTGTCTAGGCAAGTCGAGTGCTTGATAAAAATGCTTATCCTGATGCGTGCAGGCTCATTAAATTGAATATAATATATGTCTAGTATTATAAAATTATGAGCTCGCCTCTACTATACCAAAAAGTTAACTTTGCTTGTGAAAAAAAATCTAGATCTAGATTATATACATTTTTTTCTTTATTATATACTTCTTTAATTTTATTTCATTTACACAAACTAATTAATAAATGATTTTTTTTGTAGGTGACAAGAATATTGTATTTTGTTTAAGATGTGATGGTTGAAGATTGAAGATGCAGCAAAGTTTGAAAGTTTAGTTATGTTTTACATTAGGAGAGACTTTAATTTTTTGCTAGTTTTTAAACTGAATACATTGGGTACATTTGTGATTGTGATTAGTGCATAGATATTTTTTGAGGTGACCAATTTGACAGTCTTGTATTGCAAAAAAATTGGCAATTATTGATTAGCATTTTAATTTCAATTTAAAATTTTTATTTGTATTTATGTTAATTAGTTATATGCGTGAATATGTATATCATGAAAATATTGAAAATGGGTGAGATATTTATTAATATATGATATTTTTATGTCATAATAGAACACCAAATCATATAGATAAAAATATCATTGTAAAACTCAGACATTTCAAAATGTCATAATAAATAACTATTAATGAGAATTTTAAATGTCCTTATAGACTACTATAGCAAATATTTATGTGTCACTATAAATTACATAACGAGGCATTTTAAATTAACTTTATAAACTATCATTAGTGACATTTTTTATTATGACTATAAATAAAATTCAAGACACTTATAATTGTCTTGATAAATAATTTTAAAAGACATATAAATTTGTCATCATTACTATAATAAAACATGTATAAATGTCATTACAAATCTTATAGTGACACTATTTTTGTGTCACTATAACACTTATTCACGCTATTAGTGTTGTCACTATTTATATTTTATAGTGACATTAAGAATTGTCATAAGTGATAAGACTTTAGACAACATCACTATAGAGGACATTTTAACTTAATGTCACTATATCAAAAATGTCAATATAGGTAATATATGATGACACTTTTCAATGTCATTAAAAGCATTTTTTCTTGTAGTTTCCTGTGTTAATAGAGTTAAAAACAAAAACACACGTGGTCTCTTCTCACAGGCGAGCAGGTGCTCGAACTTGCCAACCCCCCACCCACCACCCACCACGTGTGCATAGACGCACGTGCGCAATGGGCGCTTTGTTGGAGCACTTTGCACTTTACACGTACGCATCGTAACGAGGAGCATTGAGAGTTTAAATTTATTCTCCAAGTAACGTGGTGGTGCCTATGTGGCACTTAGGTAGGAGGAGAGAGATGATTGGACTGCTGACTGGGAGAACGAATGACAACTGTTAGATCGAAGAGAGGTGCTGGATCGCAAGTGACACGATTTGGAGAGTTGATCGCGAAGAGTCACGATCTGACCATTGATGATGAGACTTGATCTGAAGCGTCAGATCGAATTTGGCGGTTGAGATCAAAGGGGGATTTGAAGGGTTACAATCATCCAGATCTAATGGTTGAGATCAAAGGGTTATTTGAAGTGTTACAACCTTCCAGATCGAATGATCCAGATCAATCTTAAACCAAAGGTCACACCACTCACCAAAGGGTACCTCACCTCTTCCCTTATATAAATAGAATCCCCTAGATGCTGGAATCATTCATTCAATTATCCAAAGTTCATTAGCATACATCTTATCTTGTGCATCCAGAGTCCAAAAAGCTTACGAGAAAGTTCGCTAGTCTCAAAATTTGAAGTGCTCCTATTTCGAGACATCGTCGTTGTATCTTGGGAAATGAATTGTTGCTATTCGTGAGCCTCTGTAGCAGAGCAATATAGTTTTACGAAGATAGTGTCGAACACTAGCCTCGACGATATCATATCAGTTTGCATCCTCCCCGATAGCAACCAGACCATCCGAACTCACATTTGTTAGGACACACTGGAATCAGGAATCCGGTGGCACGATGATGTCAGTTGTCACCCGTTGTCGCCGCTGCTAGAAAAGATGAATGAGAGCCTAATAATCGAATGAGGAGGTCGAGACTGATGATGGGCCAACTCCAACCACTGTCCGGTGCTGAAGAAGGGCGACCCGTCGCCGTCGTGCCTCGTATAAGGTGGTAAAAGGCGATTTGCTCAGCCCCAACGTCCCCGCCAACCCATCTCAGGGGAAACACGGAGGAGGTAAATCACAAGGGCTACTAGCCCAGATGTTGTAGCTACCGCATGGGGAGGGGGGCACACTGGCTTTGTCAGGTTTTGATCCCAGACCTCAAGATGATAATATCCACACACTAACCATTAGTCCATCCCGTGGGGACTATCGTGCCCCATACAAGATCACAGAGAACAACTTGCAATAAATGACCCCGTCAATTTCAATTTTGTAACAATTAAAAAAAACTACTTGTCTAATAATTAACACTTTTGCACCCCTTATTTTTACACTAAACCATCAAAATTACGAAGAATTATAGTATAACACACCCAGTACTAGGGTGGTAAACAAGCAAAGCCAAATCAAGATTTGAGACGTTCAAACGGATTTGATAAAATAATCGAGTCAATTCAAGTCGAGTATAAAATGAATCAAGTTATTAAAATAATTATTTAAGCTTATTTTGATTTAATTTTTTTTTATAAACTTGAACTTGGTTTAAAAATGTCTTGAGTTAGTTTGTTTAGATATTGTTGCTTTCTCAATTTAAACCTGTTTGAGTATTTAAAACTTTTGCTTGATTGATTATTAATAGAAGAAGTATATAGGGTATAAGAATAACGGGTGAAAGAGCCATGAATGACGGATAACAACATGACCACCTTTAATTAATGAATATAATTTATAAATATTAATAAATTAAATACATATCTGCTAAAACTTATTTGTAAAATTTAATTAATTAATTAATTAATTTATTAGTTGGTATTAAATGAATATAAATATATTCTTATCAAATTAAATTTCAAACGAACCTCAAACGAACGTTCAATCCACCATCCTATTCCCAAGGAGTTTTGCGTACATTGTCCTCGGTTCGTTTGACAATTTAACATCAAAACTTAACACGTGTCCTCTAGTGTCCTTAATAAACATGCTAAACGCCCACTTCAAGTTTCTGCTTGCGGCCCAAATGTGCCATATAATTCGCACTCAAGACCTTCATTAACCCACCTAAAATTAACAGGGAAGTTATAAACTATGAAGATTACTTATATGAGAAGAATGCATACATTAATTTTATTAATTTTGATCGTCAAATTTTAAAATAATAATATTCATATTCTACTCATCCGTCCATACTATGATCATTGCTCGCGGCCCAAATGTTGGATTTGGTGAACATCTTGATTATTTAATGAAAAAATATATCTAAAAGTATTACTGAGTCGGACGACTTCCAGCGTGTGCAGTGTACCCATAGTTTGATTTCATGCGGAAGCATGTCACTTTGCTCGTGGGGCCGAGAACAGTTCGCACCTACCGTCCGCAGATTTGAAACACGTCCGCAGATTTGAAACCTTATCCACTTTGAAAAGACTCGTGGATTCTGCTGGCCGATCGAATCCGCAACCAGGGTTTTCCTCGTCCCGGGGAACTCACGGCGGCACGCCGCGTGTCCGCGACTACCGCCGTGGTGCTTGTACGTACACGTGGCGAAGTTTCAGCCACTTGTTCTTCCCCATGGGATGAGGATCGAGGATCCACAATTCCACAATTCGATGTCCTCTCTGTATTCGCTTTATCCGCACCGTCCTCGAGACACGTGGCGATGCTCCATTTCAAGGCCAGCGAAGCGGGACCCAGTCACCAGCCGTTTTCAAAAACCATCGCTTTAGCATGAAAATAAAACCTCATCGCTTTAACTTTTTTTAAAACAAATTCATAAATAATATATATGCATATAATATGTATTATAAGATTATATATATATATATATATATAATATACTGTAAATCTATCCATTCGTCAAGAATTTGTGAGTATTATTTTTTTAAAAAAAATTTTACTTTCTTTAACTTAACTACTTATATTTTAAATCTTAAAATTTAAAATTTAAATCTAAAAAAATTAAATAAAATTGACACTAAATGTTCATTGGTATAAGAGTGATAAGTTATGAATTTTAATATACGAGTGTTATAATATTTAAATAGTATTATAAATTATATATATATATATATATATATAATATACTGTAAATCTATCCATTCGTCAAGAATTTGTGAGTATTATTTTTTTAAAAATTTTTTTACTTTCTTTAACTTAACTACTTATATTTTAAATCTTAAAATTTAAAATTTAAATCTAAAAAAATTAAAATAAAATTGACACTAAATGTTCATTGGTATAATAGTGATAAGTTATGAATTTTAATATACGAGTGTTATAATATTTAAATAGTATTACAAATCAATATAGATGGGTATTATAATCCCACATATTAATAATATTCAAGGAATTGAATGCGGTTAATGAACATATTTTATATAAAATAAAAATTTTAAAAAAATAAAATTTGAATATAAAAATAAAGATGAATAAATAGATAGTAGAATACATAGATAATGAATGTTAACATTAAAATAAATTAAGTAGGTTAATAATGTTATTTAAAGAGATGATATATATTAACCTTAAAATCAATAAGGATGTCTTTGTTTGTGATGAAAGTAGTTAAATTATTTATTTGTGAAACTCAAGTAGTATAAATTTATATATTTAGAGAGTTGAAAATAATCCAAGATAAATAATATATATAAAAAATCTAAGATAAATACATGAAAATAAGAAGTTGAAAAAAGATGAGTGCGTTGAAAGAGACAATGAGAAATAAATTATATTTATAACAAACTATAAATGCAACATTTGTAACGTAAATCTTATTTCATATTTAATTAAGAATTTCAATCCTTTATTAATCAAATTTCAATTGATTTTGTGATATTCAAAATTAAGTTACCTTTATATTTTTTTCTTTTCATAATTTTAATTTTTTATCTTTTAAATTTTAAAAATTAAAAAAAAACAAAATCACAAAACTTAAAAATACAGATTTAAAAGATAAATCTACCATTACAATTTTTTTTAAAAAATTAATTTTAATTCAAAATTAAAATATTAGAAAATAATTTATCAAATTAAAAAAGATAAATTTAAAATTTATTTTAAATTTTTAAAATTATATCTTAAAAAATTTAAATTTTAATTAAATAAATTTTTATTTTAAGATGAGATAAAATTTATACTGGCAACATATGTACCTAATCAGTCGTATATAAAAAAAAATAATGAAAGAAATTAATTAACACCTATTTGTCCAGGTAAAATGAACCGGCCCACTTGCCCACGAGCATGACATGACGTGGCATGGTGTAGCGAAGTAAACAAGCGAGTCGTAGTTCCATCCACTATTGGAATAGAGAAATAATATGCAATAAAAATTTGTAGCATGAAATTAACATGAATAATGTGACATTTTAATTATAGCAATCTCCGAAGGGTTTACTATGTCCCCCAGGTTATAGAATGGTTCGGGACGGCGGTCGGAGGCCGCCGTTGATGTCCAAGTGACAATCGAATGCGTATATAAAAAGTGTCACGTCATTCATATTGGCTTTTATGCTACAAATTTTTATTGTGTATCATTGCTCATTAGAATATATATTTACGTTAAATTAATTTAGTAGAAAATTTTAGAGATTGAAATAATTATGGGCGGAAAAAGTTCACGGTTTGTTTTCAGTGAAGTGTTGATTTAATATTAGATAATCTTACAGGAATGATAAAGACTACGAGGCCCACCGTCAATGATTAGTATAACACTTTCATGATTTATTTTAGGAATTGAGAAAAAACTTTTATAGAATTAAATTGATTCTCTTAAGAATAATTACGTGATCAAAACGGGACATGTGAGTTATAAAACAAAATTAACCAACCACATGAAATATTCATGTAATTAGGTTTATTCCGAAAACGAACAATGTGGACGATAGATTATCATAGTATAACCCTAAATGACAATACGGGGATGCTTTCGCCTAAAAAATTAACACGAACATTAAAGGGACATGTAGAAAGGAGTTTCAGTAGAGTCTTCTCCGACACTCAAGTAAAAAGAAACCCTTCGAAATAAGAGAGAAGGAAAATAGATTACGAAGAGTTCAGCAAGAGTCTCCCCTTACCTAGGTGCCTAAGTACCTTATATAATCGTTGTATACTTTCTTCGAGCACTCCCATGTTTCTGTAACCACCTCCCTTATCTCAACGCCTCACGAATCATGGTCGTCTGTAAGCTGCCACTCACTGGGGGATACCGGTAACGGTCGTCACGCATCTAAAATCATGCATTGTAGGTCATAACTACTTGTCAGTTTTCCTATTCAAGGAGGAGGTGGTTGAAACTGTCGCCAAATGTATGAAGTGTAACATTCACATCGTTAATGGTAAACCTCCTCTCATTTATCCTCACTCTCTCGAGTTGGTTTCAGGCTCCACCCTCCTGAGTTGGTCTCGGGGTCCACTCTCCCGTGTTGGTCTCCGAGACTCTAAGCCCGAGATGGTCTCGGGCACTCTTCGTCCGAATTGATCTCAAACACTTCTTTCCTGTCCTAGCACCCACGTCACACGTCCGCCATAGGTAGAGCCGTCAATTTGGGTTGGGCCCGTTCGGTTGGTCCTGATGGAACCGGCTCGGCGGGTTTCCTAAGCGAACACGGGGTCGAACATGAGAGACCTTTTTATGTCTACGGATTAAAAATTTAATCCGAATAGAGACTCGTCTCCCAAACGACCGTCTCGTCATCGTATCAATTGATTTAAGTCACAACTTAGCCAAGCTCAAAAGCAAGGCCTTATAACTTTACGAATCAGTTGACCGCAGAAAAGACGACGAATGGATCGCCAGTTTTTGTATTTATTATCGGGGTCCATGACATAATTAATTATCAATATTAATTAGCAATTAATTAAACCATGATAATTAATACACATGCAATGATAAGATAATCACACGAAATAACCAAGAAAAGAAGAGGAGCTAAAGAGAGGTATACCTCGTCTTTTACCTTGCATTCTTCTACCGTATGATCCTCCCCTCTTGGACGTCGTGTGGGCGACAAGCTACCAAGACGCGGAGTTACCAAGGCTTGCAATTAATCACTTTCTTCAATCCCTTCCACTTACCAAAGAAAACCCTAGCCTAGGGTTTCGGCCGACCACCCCTTCTCCTCCCCTTTGCGCCGCCGGCGACCACCGCCACCCAATGAGCTCCGGCCACAAGAGAGCTGAGGTGTAGGGGAATCGGAAGAGGAAGAAGATGAGAGAAAAAAGGTCTCCTCTTCTTCCCCAAAAAGCCCGTAACCTTCTTCTCCTCCTATTCAAGCTCGCTGGCGCCAACAAGGATAATTTCTTATTTTCCGGCCGTCGACCACCTCCTCTCCAAGTTGAGACATGTTCCTCGCCTTAAGGAGACTTCAACCACAGGAGAAGAAGCAATGGAATAGGAAGAAGATGGAGAAAACCCAATCCAAACCACTCCTCCTCCTTCTCCTTATTGCGACGACAAACTCCATCGGCATCCCCTTTTTCTCCTTTGCTCCGCCGGTTCCAGCTATCCCAGGGGTTGCTCCGCCCAAAGTGGCGGGAGAAGAGAGGAAGAAAAAACCGGAGAAGATGAGGTCTTTACCTTCCCCTTCTTCTCCTTTGTTGCCGTTGGCTTCAATAGGGTTGCCGCAACCCTAAGAGAGAGAGAGAGGGAGAGAAGTTTTGGGTTTTTGGCTTATGTGATTAATTGGATTAATTCTCAATTAATTCGCCTTGTTTCATGACTCCCATGGGGTATATAGGGTATATATAGGGCTATGGTAGGGACCATGAGGAGGAGTTGGGTCTTGGCCCGCTAATGGATCCAAATTCGATCTATGGAGATCCATTCCACTAAAGGATTCCATTGAATTTCCTCACCAACCCCTATATTTTCATATGAGCTCCACCTATTATAAGTTATCCATCTCCCCGTGTTTAAGATATCGAATGTCTGTCGATTAATTTAAATTATTGACAATTTTAATTAATCAACCTCTTAATCCTTGACTAGTACCACTCAACCTTTTCATCATGTTGGACCAAGATCTACTTGCAAGATTTAACATGATAATATTAATCAACGAGGTCTAGCAGATAATCAACGACACACCTTGTAGATAATATTATTTTCCAACTTACCGGGCCTATCGATCTAGCTGAATAGATTTCGCCCATTGGTAAATCAAAGAAATAATAATTAAATACACGTGCCTGTTATTATTTTGAGATTTAGAGATTGTACTTCATAATATAAAACCGAGGTTTAATCTAATTTATCAAGTCAGTATAAAATTAGATGACCTCTCTTTTGGTCCTATTTAATGCACACAAAGTGTACTAGTGTAATTCTATGGTTAAGACAAACCACACCTAATTACACTACAAACATCCCAATGGTTTGTCCGATTATATCTCGTTTGTGAGCCTCTTACTTANAAAACATGACATGTGAGTTATAAAACAAAATTAACCAACCACATGAAATGTTCATGTAATTAGGTTTATTATGGAAACGCTAGGCTACACATAAGCTGGCCCGAGATCATGGTCCTCTTAAGAATAATTACGTGATCAAAACGGGATATGTGAGTTATAAAACAAAATTAACCAACCACATGAAATGTTCATGTAATTATTAGGTTTATTCCGAAAACGAACAATCATGTAATTATTAGGTTTATTCCGAAAACGAACAATGTGGACGATAGATTATCATAGTACAACCCTAAATGACAATACGATGATGCTTTCGCCTACAAGATTAATACGAATATTAAAGGGACATGTCGAAAGGAGTTTCAGCGGAGTCCTCTCCGACGCTCAAGTAAAAAAAATCCCCTTCGAAATAGGAGAGAAGGAAAATAGATTACAGAGAGTTCAGAAAGAGTCCCCCTACCTAAGTGCCTAAGTACCTTATATAATCGTTATATTCTTTTTTCGAGCACTCCCATATTACTGTAACTACCTCCCTTATCTCTACGCCTCACGAATCGTGGTCGTCTGTCAGCTAACACTCGCTGGGGGATACCGGTAACGGTCGCCGCGCATCTTAAATCATGCATTGTAGGTTATAACTACTTGCCAGTTTTCCTATTTAGGGAGAAGATGCTTGAAACTGTCGTCAAATGTATTGAGTGTAACATTCACATCGTTAATGGTAAACCTCCTCTCATTTATCCTCTCTCTCCCGAGTTGGTTTCAGGCTCCACCCTCCCGAATTGGTCTCGGGATCCACTCTCCCGTGTTGGTGTCGGAGACTCTAAGCCCGAGATGGTCTCGGGCACTTTTCGTTCGAATTGCTCTCGGACACTTCTTTCCTATCCTTATACCCACGTCACGCGTCCGTCATAGGTAGAGCCGTCAATTTGGGTTGGGCCCGTCAGGTTGGTTCGCCCCGCCAAACAATTTAAGCGAGTTGGGTTGGAATTTTAGCAATCCAACCTCGTCGCGGGCTGACCCGCCTAGACTCGTGACCCCCACGGGTCGGGCCGCGATGACTTGGGTTGATTCGCGGTTAAATCAATACTAGATCAAGTTTTATGCAATTTATTACCTTCCATTATAAAAAAAAAAAAAAAAAAAAAAAAAAAGACATAATAAAATAAACTTGTATATTAATTATCAAATTCTAAAAAAATAAATAAGATTATTATTTCTTCCCTAACCTGACCTTTTATGGATGGTAGGACAATTAAGAAGTGTATCCTCCTTAAAACTTTGCTACGCCGATGCTATAAGTTAGTGACATCTATTTACATATCAAGATTAATTTGATTTATTTTTAAATGCACGTAGAATATGAACTATAGTAATGCTTAATTGGTGTATATATATATATATATATATATATATTATATATATATATATATATATATATATATATATATAATATATATATATATATATATATATATATATTGCTCTGCTGCGGACCGCGTGCGCGACACGCCTAATCGGTCACCAGACCGATTAGGCAAGCCTGATCGGTTACGGAGGGGCTCAGGAAGCTCGAGAGCGTAACTCAACGGGTTCACCATACCTCGACAGTTCACCGTACCCTGCGGGTTCATCCTACCTCTTGGATTCATCGCTCACCCCTCGGTTTAGTTTTGTTCGGGCCACAATTTTATTTTATAGGCCACAATTATTTTATAAGGACCGTACCCTGACGGGTTCATCCTACCTCCTAGGATTCTTACTCGCGGAGCCTCTCCGTGACCAATCACCTCCGATATCCCACGAAGTTTTTTCGACCCCTACCCCTCTTCCTCCCTCTCTGTGTCAGCGAACAAAGGGGCCGAACCCCGTCCGTCGCTGCCGTCGGACGATCACTCGAAAGCGGTCGAAACCTCTTTGTGTTCGTCCGCGTCCCAAGGAAGGCGGAGGCGGCAGAACTGGAGAAGAACGAACAAAAATAAAAGATAATTCCCATAATAGTACGAAGATTGATTAGGGATTCCCTGATCGGTACTGGGTGTCTGGTCCATATTGAATCCGCACATTACATGTAGCATATAAAATCGTATATATATATATATATATATATATATATATATATATATATATATAAAAGTGATTATTATGATTATTTTAATAAATTTTGAGATGAATTTTAATCGATATAAAATATTAATCTCCCTAATATAAGGGAACGTTGTGCTAATATAATAATTTTATTATTTATCTATTATATTTAATCCGGAGATGATAAATATTATTACTTTTTTACTCCAATAAATATTGCTAAAATGATTTGTCAGGATTCACTATCCGCTTTTCAAATTTGTTGATGGCTGATCTATGAGACAGAATCATCCACCTCCATAATTAATTGGATTTAAAATTTAGATACCTATGTAGATTTAAAAAAAAATGTAAAAATGTACAGATACTTAAATTTTATTAAATAAAAATTAATGAAAGTCTAATTGAGTATGAAATTCATTTAAATTATCAGCTAATTGATATAGTTTTACACATCATTTTAAATTAAATAAAAATTATGTTAGATTAAATAACTAATCTAATTTTATTAAAATATAAAGTAAAAGCTACGCAAACAAATAGTTAAGCTATTTTAAAATTAAGAATTTTTTGTATTTATATCTCATCTAAAATGTTTTTCTGCACGGCCCTTATAAATGGGCGTCTAAGCCTCTGTTGATTTCCATCGTGGAAACTTTCTCTGTTTACTTTCTAAAAAAATAAATTGTGTCCCTTCCTCCTGTTTACTAAAACTCCGTCTTCGTAAAAGTGCGTGTGGGAGAAAGATAAAGAGAGAGGGAGATGGCCGCGAGCTCGAGTAGGTTCGCTGCGCCTTCCTTCCAACTCCGTGTCGGTAGGGCTCGACCATGGCCGCCGCTGCCGCTTCCTTTGTCGTCTTCCTGCGATCGGACCCGAAGAGGAGCGGCCGGAAGGTTGCGCTGCTGCAGCCCGACGGAGAAAGCGGAGGAATGGCGGATCGAGCGGAAGAAAAATGCCGGTGGTGTCGCTCGGAGAACTCGGGCGGAGGCCTTACCTTCTCTCCCCTTCTCCTCCTCCCGGTACGTATTTCCTCCCTTGATTGGGAATCTAAGTTCTGTTCACGCTTGGTTTCTTCCGGTAGGTTAACATTGGTCCAAGATTCCTGCTCAAATGAAACTAGGTCCTGGATGCATTCTGAGACTCGGTGTGGGTTATCTTGTGATTTCCGTTTATGTCTTTTTTTTCTTCTTTCTCTTCTTGGATCCGAGTCTACAAAATGCGCCAGACTCGGTGTGGGTTGGTCTTCGTGTATGGTTTATTAGTATGTATTGAAAGGGCGAATTGCTTGTTCTTGGGATTCCAGTCAGTTCCGCTTTCATATCTTGAAGGTTTATGCATATTCCTAGGGAACTATAGGTATTTCTACTCATTCAATAAATTATGTTGGTTTACTTGTATAATATGGTTAAATTCTTCTCTGATATCCTCGAGATGTCTACCTTGAATAATGATTTTTGTTTGCTATGCCGACCAAGATTTATCCTCATGGTGATTCTAGAGCCATTGCCGATAGGATTTAGGTTTATTCAAGTAGCATATAGGGATGAAAGTCAAGCAGGAAAAAATGATTCATTAAGAGTGTGCAAAACTAATTCGTCTGCATAGTTAACTATCATGTTAATGGAAACTAAAGGCATTCTGGTAAATGAGTTTGTTACTGCATTATTATTTCAAATCTCATTTTTATCATGCATATCTGATGATTGTGTTAATGCAATAATGCTTTGTATTTAAAAGAAAAATAAATTAAAAAATGATGGGTCTAAAACCATTTTTCAGTTTTTTCTTATGTATTCACAAGTTGACTATGGATTTCTACTACTTTGTGCATAATCATAAGTCTTGATTTCTGATGCATGCTGGTGCACTTTGAGAACTTGGCTAAATCTTGGGAAAGGCCGACATTTGAAATTTTTATAAAAATTGCACTTTAAGTTCTCATATTATTGAAGACATTGAAGATGATATTTCATGATGTTGCAAGGGAACCATACAGTATACTGCCTCTGGTGTCTTTCTCTACTGGCATTCCACTTTCAATCAAGGCTATAATAAAATCTTTAAAATAATTTTCCAAGATATGTTGGTGCCATGCAATGTATTTTATTAAAAAAACACTCCCGTTTTTAATCTATATGTTTTGTGCTCATAGGTAGTACTCATATTAAATACCCACTTTTGGGTTCATCATCATCATCCTTACGAACCTACATCTTCACTACTTGAGTTGTTATCTAGTTATTTTTTCCTTGAGGTATTCTTGCTTTAATTCTGAAAATAAATCTTGAACCATGGTTTGCATGGAAGTATCGTGCCACATTGTTGTGCAGAGTTTTTATACTATTGAAGATGTTAGTTTTCAAGTGTGCAATATTGATCTTTGTTAACTACAAGTAAGATTTCGTCACTAAGTTTTATTGGACCTATTGAATCTCTTATTGCAGCTCGAAAAGGCTCTCTAAGCACGACTTCTCTTCTCGTTGCAGCCCTAAGAATTCTCCTCCTGAATCACGTGATACTCCACCACAAAGAGGTTTTTTCTAGCACCCAAGTTACTGTAGTAATATTAGACTCGTAACTTTTTTAAGTTGTTACAACATTGGGCATTTTTGCATCAGTTATCAACGTTGTCTTATTTTCAATTGATTATGTATATTTGAAATGATTTTACTATTGTGATCTACATTAATTAAAGTAAATTGATTTGTTTCTTTGACATCTTCCATACAGATACTGGTATTGCTAGTGAGAAAGAATGGGGCATCAACTTACTTGATGAAAAGGTTAGCGAGTCTGGCCAAAATGAAGACGGGAGCACATGGTATCGGGAAAGTGGTGAAGAGTTAGGTGAAAAGGGTTTTAGGTGTCGATGGGCTAAGATGGGAGGTAAATCACATGATGGAAAATCAGTATGGAAAGAAACGGTAAATTTTTTTCTATGTATGTTATTTACCCTGCATATTTCAATAAATCGAAAATATTTTGTTTTTCTGTGTACGTTCTGTGATCATATTTTTATGTGGGATTCATTTATCATCAACTATTGGTAATTGATTGATAGCGTTATGGTGTATTTCATTATGATACAAAAATTATTGTTTTTCGTTTTTCAAAATAATAAAGTGTACACCACAAAGTAAAGAAAATAAGGAAAAAAATATAACTCATTAGTGTTTCAATATTCACTGCTAATGACCAAGTTTGCTGTTGTCCAAATGTATTTTGGTTACTGTGCCTGCTTGAATGTTCCTTTTATAAAAATATTTGTTGTATACACTTATTTTAGTACTTGAGATTTTGGTGGAACTGAAATATTAGAATATGAAGATAGCCCAGCTAGAAGAAAGGCATTGTGAGAACTGGTTTACTTGTTTTTTTTTCCTGGTTATTATTCTTTTCCAAGGATTGAAGGGAAAGGCATTGTGAGAAATTTGTCATGAAGGCAGAATTAGGGGGAAAGTTCAGTTCATCTCTGATCGGAGAGATAAATATATAAATATTGCAGACCTTTTATTCTAAATCATTTTTTTAGATGGTTGTTATTAGAATGAGTCAGATTTTTTTTATATGAATCTAAGACAATCTAAAAGTTTGAATGCCACGATGCTGTTATAAAATTAATCATGAATGCTGATTGTACTTTACTTTGTGTCTGCAATTTTCTCAATCTGTTTGGTTTATTGTAATTTCATCTGACTGATTTTTTAAATCTGTCCTTATTTTCTCTTTTGTAAAATGCTGAAGTTCAACTTAAAACTTTTGTCCTTTGGCAAGTAAGACCATATTTACATATAAAATCAGGCACTTGCCATGTGGAAATCTTTTTATTATTAGTTCTGCAAATGTCTTTGAAGCCTATATCAACTTCTAGCAACTTTGACAAATGGATTTACTTGTTTTTTGGTTCTTTGGCAGTGGTGGGAGAAGAGCGATTGGAGTGGATATAAAGAGCTAGGTAAAATAGTATTTTTGATAATTCTCTGCAAGTAGACATCTTCTCCTATCTTATAATTAGAAATAAGGAGTCTGTGATGTTATAAATCCAACGATCTGGAAGTAGGATAATATGATGACGTGTAGTTGAAAATTGGAAAAACAAGAATATGATTAACGAGTATCCAACTCAAAAACTTCGAAATTGTTTTGTTCACATTTAGTAGATACTCGTGGACAATGTCTGTGAGAGAATTTTGCTTTGTGTTACAACACTATCAAATTTATATATGTGACAAAGTATTTCAAAATGCTTCATTCAAATGTATCAAATATTTGTGGGGTACAATGTATTATGATGTGGTGTTCTGAATGATAATATTGATAAGACTATGATTTTATCTCTTATTAAATATGCATTTTCTAGCATATATGTTCATACAACATGATCCATTTAAGATGACATTTAATTCGGATAAATAGTCTAATTTCACATGCTTAGTAGCATGTCTCTGAAATTAATATTTTCAATCTATTCATGGGGTTAAAAATAAGATGTACTTATTCTAATTTGTTTCAATTATTTAACTTAATCTGTATTTGGTGATTTCATGTCCTTGTTGACATGTTTTTTTTTCCTTTTTTTTGCTATCACATTCTATAGGTGCAGAGAAATCTGGAGAAAATGATGAAGGAGATTCTTGGTGGGAAACATGGAAAGAAGTTCTTTACCAGGATGAGTGGAGGTAATCAGGTCTTTCTTCATAAAACTTTGGATTAGAAAGAAGTGAATCATAGAGCACAGTGGGAAGTAGTATTGTTGTAGAATTCCTGGCGAGGAAAAAAAAGTGATTTTATTGTAGTAATACCTATTATACACAACATACAAACGCTAGTATCTTTAAGCATATAGCATACTGTAAGTTCTATGTACATATGTTTTCATGTTATTTAATCATTTGCTATGTTTCTTTTAATAATCAATAAAGCATTCACTACTTGATGGACCTTTAGCTCAAATAGAATGTACTATAAATGAAAATAAGTGTACTTTAAATTGATATGTACGCTGTGTACAACTTTGGGAGTTTTGGAGCTGTAAATTCTTAACACAATTCGGTCATTGCATATTGTTCTCTGAACTTGTGATATTTTGTAGAATATTCAAAACAGAACTTTCTGCACCTTTTTTTTTTCTTGTTTTTCTTACAAAAGCTTCCAAGTATAAGATGCATCTATTTTTTTTCTGTTATCTGGAATATAAAGCAATGAAGAACTTGAGTTTGTTTTCTAGTAGTATTGCAAGGATAGAGAGGAACGCACAAAAGCAAGCAAAATCCGGCACAGAAAATGCCGGATGGTATGAAAAATGGTGAGAAGTGTATGGTTGTTTGTGATGTTTTACTTTTTGTTCCTACTTAGCATTTTCTGTTATTTTAAGTAGTTAACCTGCTGTATATTAACATTATTTTTAGGTGGGAAAAATATGATGCAAAAGGCTGGACAGAAAAAGGAGCTCATAAATATGGAAGGCTGAATGAACAATCTTGGTGGGAAAAGTGGGGAGAACATTTTGATGGGAGAGGATTTGTACTTAAATGGTTAGATTAGCATTATCTACTTTAGCATTCTCTTTTTTATAAGTTATTTCTGCATGTTGCAATAATAGGAGGCAGACTTATTAATTGTTATGTTAACAATGTTAATATAAGCTATTTATGCTATTTGACCTTATTTTTCTACAAATTATTGGTCTTGTTGATTTATATTTGTTAGATCATACATCCAAAAGTTTGTCATTTATCATCTGTTTGGTCTCTCGATAAAAAGGAGAATGTACTCTAGATTGATCTGCTAATGCTCAATATTAAGATTTTGCATTTCATGTTTCTGGATGGTTGCTAAAGTGATCTTGCTTCTAATAGTCAGTATTCAAAACTGCTTACTATATGCTTAATTATTAATAGGACTGACAAATGGGCAGAGACACAGATGGGTACCAAATGGGGGGATAAGTGGGAGGAGAAATTTTTCGCAGGGTTAGGTGCTCGGCAAGGTGAAACATGGCGTGCATCTGCTGGTGAACGTAAGTTATAATTTCATTATTCTTCTGGGTCTTGTTCAGTAGATGTAGCATTCGATATTAATGAATATTGACACTCCTTTTGTGAAGCTTTTATATGAATTATTAGCTTCTTAAGCGACTGTTTAATTTAAATGTCTACATTTAAACATGCATGTACTTTAATATAAACCACTATGGGGTTTTCCGCCATAGTGGAAGATAACAAAAATAATAACAACAAATACTATATTATATATTAAAAAGGTCTTTAATCATATCTCAAGAATAATAGTTGTTGCTGGTCCTTTCGGCTCAATTCGTTTCTTCACTACTCTTTTGGCACTAATATAATTGACATGAGAAACGTTTTTAAAGCAATTAGATTTTGCCTCACATCACAACTATCAGCGATTGATTAATCATTTTGTAGGATTTATTAGAAGCGATCTTTTTTCTTTGTATGTTTGTTTCTTGTATGCCCGATGTCATCTAATACCACATCTACATAATCATTTGTTTCATTTTGTAGGTTGGTCAAGAACTTGGGGGGAAGAACATTTTGGAAATGGGTAAGGTTTGCAGTCTCATGTGGATCTTTTCGGCTACAAAAGCAATAATGTTAAAACAAATCTAACTTGATAACTCAAACATTTTCCTCTGAATTAGAATGCAATCAAATTTTGATTGTTCTTCATTCTAACAATACTAAATAATAGTTGTAATCTTCTTTACCTACATTTATCTACTATCGTTCAATCTGCAAGTTTGCTTTCTGAAGCAATTCGAATGAAATTTCTTACCTTGCCTTTGTTCAGGAAAGTACACAAGTACGGAAGAAGCACTACAGGAGAAAGCTGGGATATAGTGGTTGATGAAGAAACCCACTACGAGTGAGAGAGTTCCTCATTGCTTATATATTCGTACTACCTTTTCTATGATCTTTAATTTCTTTTCTATCTTACCATTTCTTTCCTTCCTTTCTTTTACTAGGGCCATGCCTCATTATGGATGGGCAGACGTTGTTGGCGATTCCACCCAATTGTTATCGATTCAACCCCAACAAAAGCCACCAGGTGCATTCCCAAATATTAAGCTTGATGCATCGGCCGAGGAAGACGGTCCTCCAGATGAAAATCTGTCGCGGTGACTAGATTTTTTCCAGGCACTCAACTTTTTGTACTCTAGCTTTTCTGCTGAAGGATTATGTGGGTTGATTTTCTGAAGTCTCATTCTTCTGTCCATTGTTTCATTCTTTTATGTTTTTGCTCGTTTCATTTCTTTGATCCTGTCATTGAGATCATTCAATGGAACAAATTATATCCATTCCTGTTTGATAAAGTAGGTGTCGTGCAAAATAGAACATATTGAATGGCCCCGCAGTCGATGAAAACGTCTGGATGATTGACGATACAAGTGACGATGTATTTCAAGAACACCTCGATACATCTTATTCCAAGACACCCTCATATTCCTCAACCTCTTCCCATTGTATGCAAATAATAAGAGGAAACGAAGTTTTGAATACTTTCCTTTAAAATTTCTATACAAGTAATCAGAGCTCTGACTCCGTTTTGAGAAAATCATTTATATCCATCAGAGTAAATATTTTTGAAAAAAAAACTTAATTTTGAAAGATTCCCTTGGATACTTTTTTTTTTTTAAAAAAAAAGACAAAAACGGTCTGTTTTCTCCCATATTTTTGTATTGGTAAAAAAGTCATATGATCAAGAAAATAGAATTTAAGAATTATTGTAACCACTACAATGCGACGCTTCCATAGCATAGTGGTAGTGCGTTCCCTTCGTAAGGGAAAGGTCGCGAGTTCGATCCTCGCTGGGAGCTTGTTTCAATTTTTAATGATCTTTCAAGGAATTATTTTCCCAATTCTTTTATCAATTCTTGATGCAAAGTGGTTAAGTTGGATACAAACTAATCATACGAACCAACCCTCTTCCAGTTGCCTAAGCCTTAGAGATAAAAAAAAACATACGATTAGTCAACTTCTTCATTGAGCTGTTAATTATCTGACGAAGCATTAACTTTCAAATACAAAATTTCTGATTTAAAGTGATATACCCAGGGAGTTTGATTTTTTTTCAACGGGTTCCCTAATTACTCGTGACGTATTCGATCGCAATAACTAGATAGTTGGGTAAAAAAAAATGTAACATGAATAGCTCACGTGGAGGGATAAGGCCACTGTATTAAAAGAAACATTCGATCACTATATGTCTGAGGTAAAGCTTTGTATCATCTGTTGACGTGTCCATTCGTATGATTGGGCGATGATTAAAAATGTCATCTCAAATGGTTCCTTCATACCATATGTCTGGCACCCCCGGTGTCGCTCTATAGATGTGTTTTCCATCGATTTATCCTTTCGTATGCTTCGTCGATGACTAAAAATGTTATCCTGAACGGCCCCTTTGAACCAAATGCCTCACACTAGGGGTCTCCCGTGCCACTCTATAGATGTGTTTTCCGTTGCCTTGCCCATTTGCATGGTTGCTCAATGGCTAAAATTGTCACCCCGAACGACTCTTTTGAACCAATGCCTGACATCGGGGGTTGCCTTCGTGTGTCCCTCTTATTTTCCATTTATACCAAAATGCTTCCTCCTCTTTTTGAGCTGCCAAAATGGCGCCTCGTATTTAAAATGTTTCCCGAATTTGTCCTCGCGTTAGATTTCTATTAAAAATAAACGGAGATAAAGTCTATCACCGATTCATAAGCCCATTTTTGTCTCTCTTTTTGCCACCTATCCAAAAATAATCTCTTCTCTTTTCAGACTATCAAAATTATCCGTCATGTTTCAAAATGTTTCATGAATTCATCTTTATTTCCGTTAAAAATAAACGAAAATAAAGTCTACCACTCATTCATATCTCCCGTTAGCTCATTTCCAGATAACGAGATATTCTTGTAATGATGTATGATATCAATGGAAGTTATCCAATTCCTGGCTGGCCTACTAGCACATCATGAATGTATTTGTATTTTCTTTTATTATAACTTAAACTTTTATAGCTCATCAAAATACCTCATGCTCTTCATAACTTTTTTTTCCTTGTGGCTTTATAATTGATAAATACATATCCATGATTCCAAATTAATTTAGCCGATTCAAAAAAATTCTAATTGAAGAAAATGTGAAAAATGAATAAACAGAAGGTGTGAATGGGTGATGAACTTTATTTTCATTTGTTTTTAACGGAAATTTAATAGGAAAAATGAATTTGGAAAATATTTTGAAATACGAGGGATCATTTTGACAGCTTATAAAGAGGAGAGATTGTTTTTAGATAAGTGGCAAAAAAAGAGGTACGAAAATGGACTTATGAATGGGTGATAGACTTATTTTCGTTTATTTTTTAATGGAAATCTAATGGGAGGATGAATTCGAGAAATATTTTAAAACACAAGGGACTATTTTAACAGTCCAAAAAAATAAGGGACTATTTTAGGATAAGTGAAAAATAAGAGAGATTAAAATAAACTTTATCCCCTATATGTCTAAAGCGATGAATAATGGCCATTATAAAATATTAGGTTATAAATAGTTTTTTCCGGCGGAATATTATATTTCTCGACATTTTATTTCCATTGGAGAGAATAACGATGGAAAAACTGGTCGTTTCAAGCAATAACGGAAGTGTAAAATTATCAAAATTAAGATATCACTGATTAGACGACGGAATAGTCCATCCGTCAGTAAATTATTCACAGATTTGTGGTTTCCATCATTGAAAACATGATTCCATCCTTGATTATTGGGATTAATTACTATACAATATCACTGATTTTACGATGGAACAGTATGTTCCAACGATAGTTATCATAACAAATCACTGTTTCGTATCGATATTTAACGACTGAATTATAGTTTCCGTTGCTAACTAATAGCTGAAATTATAATTCTGTCACCAAATCTAAAAAAAATATAAAAAACTTTTTCAAATTTGGAAATTACCCTAATTACATTTTTCATATCAAAATAAACAATCACAAACAATGGTGATACAAATGTTGGTGCAATTGACCCAAGTTTGATTGGATATGTAACGACCCGGCCCATTTGGCGGTCTCGACCGTCGACCGTCGACCGTGCCGTTACCAATACTAGGTCTTCCCACTCCTGGGCGTGGATTTTTGCCTTCCCAGGATTCGAACTCTAGACCCAGGCTTAAATCTAGTTCTTTAAAAAAATTGTCACGCCCCCAGAGGCACATGCTTCCTCGAAAATCGGGCAGCATCTCCCCTGTACGGCGGACAATATGGGGCAAATATACATCATATCTCCACCTAAATAGCTCAGTCACATGCGGCTGGCATCACAACAATAGGAAATAAACACAACCACGCAGTTTATATTGAAACAAAGTAAATGGATGGCTTAGCCATCTTAAACATAAAAGGATGTCTGCATACTAGTAATAACGACAAAATCCAAACCGATACTCGACAAGGAAACAATCTGCGGAAATAAAACAGACACTAAAACCAACCAAAACAAACCGACACTGGGACTGAGGGACTGGCAACTGGATCATCTCCTGGCTCCAAGCAAAACATCTACCTGCTACTTGAAACAACAAAAAGGGAAGCAGGGGTGGTGAGTCCGGGCGGACTCTGCGGGTATATGAGTAGACAAATAAGCATGGCATAATAAGGATAAACAGAGTAGAGAACTCAACAGGGTACAGTCCATAAGAATTATAGAATTTACCTAATCATGCATAACATATATCAATCGACATGGTATAAAGTCCGAATAGCGACTAAGCAGGTATAAAACAACTCAATAACAATAATATCAAGATAAATATGCATGTCAAACATGTGCAACAATCATAGCTCATATAAGTGCATCAAACACAAACAAATGCATAAAAGAAATACGTATGCACATGATGCAATGACATGTGTCACCCCTGACGCCAGTCAAGCCGTCAACATATCCCATCTGTGTGACCGAGTGGGTAGGGCTGTGACAACTGTACCACTCCAACAACAACAATAACCAACAACAACAATAATACCACATAAAGCGTGGTTGAGTGGACAGGATGCTCGGGAGCACACACTCCAGACCCCGGTACATTGGGGGTGCTATCAACAGCTACAATATATATCCCTCGAAAAACAACAACGGTGAGGGTGAGCTACCAACAACTCATCCCTCTAAAATAACGGTGAGGGTGTCACTGTCTGGCATGACAGGACAAACACTCGCACTCTAACCACTACCATGACAACATGTGGTTGAGTGAATCGAGCAACAATATGACTAACGACGACTTAACCAAATGTAAGCCAACAGTCGTTAGTATGCAACGTGCAAGTATGGTGCATGATATACGATGCACGAACAACCGGAGAAACAACGATGCAATAAAAATCCAACAAGTAAAACATGCATCGATACAACCAACCGGAAATCGAAAACCAACGGTTATGTGCCTACACTACTAGGTAGGATATTTCTAATGCCAAATAAACCTATCTGTGTTTAATGGACTTCTAAGTACTCACGTACAAGCGGTACTTTACAGAACAGAAAATCAACAGAGGACTGTACAGATACGAATTTAGGAATACTCAAAGATCAACGAAGAATAAGTCTCAACGGCGATTTTTAAATAACGACAAAGAACAAGGTCAAGCAACCTATAAGACATAAACTAGCCATGCTTTAAGGTAAAAGAACTACTCGAGTACAAAGGAGAAATACCCGCCTTTTATTGAAGAACGTATACGAACAGAACCTCCCGCGATCGACAACGTGAGTCCAAAGTTAAGGTCCTGTACCAAGGATATAGTTTAGCTATTTATACAATTAATTAGCTAAACTAAATACAAGATATAAATTGAGATTAATCCTAATTACAACATCCATGAAATTAAACATCAATAGCTCATTAGGTTAAATCCTCGAAACCCATATGTGGTTAATAACAACCCATGTCACAAAATAAAACCACTCCGCGTACAAATCACATTTAACACTTACAACAAAACGTCCCATAGTAATTAGTATCAATCTAACCACACCCATGTATTAAGGGTACAAGGTTACTTCCCAATTCATTAAATCCTGATCTCAATTCATAATCACACCAAAAATCATTCCAATCCTACTGATCATATTAAGCCACCTAACCTAAACCAATCAAATCCAACTCAAAAGCCTAGAATTCTAACCGAACAGTAGCACCCATTGACACAACACAATGTCATTCGACCTCATTAGAATCCAGGGAGGGCTCACGGCAACGACAAGGTAAATCCAACAATTTAAGGAAAACTCCAAAACCAACATCCTTACCTTGATGATGGTCGGCACAGAAACAAGAGCGACGAGGTCAAACGGTGGTTGCGGTTATCCGGTGGTGGCCAAGGGAGGAAGTTCGTCGGCTTCACTCGGCGGACAAGGACTGCCGGCAGTGAAGAGGGCCGAAAACTTGCGGCGCGAGAGAGTCAGCGTCGGCTGGGTGTGCGCGCCGGAGAAGACAGCAGGAGGAGAGGCTAGGGCTTGTGGGCGACGGCGCTCTGCTTCGGTTTCGCGCAGGGGAAGTCGACGACCGGCTAGGGATGTGGCGTGTGCGACTGCGGCGTCCGCAGAACTGAAGGAGACACGCGAGAAGAAGGGCTCGCGCGATAGGGAACCGTCCACGCGAGTTCGGCGTCGGGGAAGAAACCGCAGGCGTGCGGCTGCGGGCGGCGTCGAGGCAGAAACTAGGTATAGGGGAAAAACTGAATCGGGAGGAAACGGTAGGGTTTATATTAAGTTTTGGTATTTTGCAAATAAGCCCTCCAATTTTTGTTATTTACAACTAGGCCCTTAAATTTTTCAAAATTTACTTATTAAACCCTAAATTTTTCGGTATTCAACATTCTCCCCCTCTAACAAAAAATTTGGTCCCCAAATTTAGCTAATGAACCACAACAAATACTAGTCAACAACCAGCAGGTACTGGTCAACCACAACAGGTATCAATACCTCAAATATACTATAAATACGGAGTAAAAACCAACCAGACACACCTCAAGTCAATATATGAGGCTAGCGAGCTCTGATTATATCCTCGAGCTCCCAATTAGCTTCCTTATCAGAGTAGTATTGTCAACCAACCTTAACCCTGATTACGAGTCAAATGTACTATCTATCATATTGGAAAATGTTCAACATTTCTCAAACGGTAGCTACCCAGTTACAAGCAGTGACCTACACGTAGATACCTTATAATTCTTTAATATCTTGGAAAATCGATCCATCGACCTGCGGTGTCTTCTCTCTAGTGACGGTGTAAACCCGGTCCATCTCTGGAACTAATGGTGGCATCGTCTGAAGAGGCAGTGACCGAATCATCTGAATTGCTGCTAGCGGCATTGTCTGAGGTGCTGGAGCTCCCACTGTCTGTTGAGTCTGATAACTTGTAGCTTCGACCATCTGCTAAGGCTGGTAAACTGATGACTAATATGCCAGACACAACTGATCTACATATAAAAATTAAGATAATTCCTACCCATAATTTCTACTTAATTAAATGGTAATTAACAACAATATACTTCCTGACCTAATCATCATATTTCGGTCCATTCCTAAACTCAAATATAGTTACCCCTGGTTCCAAATAGTCATTTAGGTAGACCTAAGTAACGCTGCTACATGCAGGCTGGAGTGGAAAGTATATATACAACAATTACATCAACCTCCTAGAACAATTCAACTTGATCGATGTTTACTGAACATATAGTATGGTACATAACCCTTATATGATTCTAAGTGGAATAAATAAAATTCAGGTGCCACAAATAAGTAAACCTACTCACACAGTCATCCTACACATTTATGTGAGCTTAAGTGAGATAAATTCAGGTTCCATAAATAAGTTATATATGTTAAACTTTTACGGGAAAAATGAAGAATATCACTGGTATCTCTGAGCTGTTCCGAACTATAAATATATGAAAGCATTCAGCAATATGACATCCAATCAAGCGAAGTGCATGAGAAACTTGCAATGGTGGTGGTGAGGGACTGCCGTTGAAGATGGAGCAAAACGATATCAGTCCTAAAGTTCGAACGAGGTTGTGAGTTTTAGTGTGAGTCTGAAATGTTGTTTGATTATATTGCATGTGATGGTTTTATGTGAGAAAGATATGAAATACATATATGCTGTGCATGCTAAACTCATTATGAAGCTATTAAGAGAAACCCAACATTACCACTATGAAAACAGCATTGCTGAAGCCATACAACATTTAAAAGTGAGATATTCACTATCCTAATAAATGGCAGTACACTAGGGATTTCCCTTGGATTTCCCTTTTTCTGTGTTGATTATACAACTGTCCATATGATGGGTTCAAAAAGGAAGGATCGAAAACATACTTGGCAATTTATATTAGTATGACTTCCATGTAGGAGAGAGATGCAAGCTCAAATGGCAAACAAAACTAGACTGACAGAACGGAATTTCAGTTTTTTTTTTTTTTTGGAAACAAGCAACTAAAAAGAGGATAACCTATCCAATATTTGTCTCGTCATGAGTAAGGTAAATCCACCTGAAAAAGATTGCAGTGGTATTATTGTAATTGTTACAACATAAGCATTCAGCCTTTTCCATTCCAAAGAGACACAAACTTCATTTTGAACACAATTTGAGAATTTTACATAATTTACATTGTTTGTTACTAACAACTAAAAATAAGGCATGAAAAATCAAATAAGCATGTCCAAAGACTCTGGATTTCAACAACCGATATGATCAAAAACTACTATTATCAAAACATGTCAATTAAACACAGATTAAGGTTAAGTGTTGATTGGCACAAACAATATGGTAACTATGTCTCCCCTACAATGGTGAAAATTTGCGCGGCTAACTAGCAAAACAAGTCGGATATAAGGAGATCATAAGGTAGGATGGAAACAAGGATAGTCTCATAAACTAAGGGTAAGGCTCAAGAGAGAGATTCAAACACAGTTTTAGAAACAGATATTGTAACATAAATCTCAGATTTTTTTTTTTTTCAAAAACATGCTCTTATGGGAGAGGCTTAGATTCAAACACAAATCTTGATATAGATGTTTCAGTTTGATACTTAAATGTGAACTGTGAGTAATTTGAATATGAATAAGTTTATTGTACTTAAGGTGTGGTATTTGACTTTAAGGTGTTCTTAAGACAGAGTATTGACAAAAATTTAACGAATAAGAAATTGTATAGGTTCACCATCACTGTCGAGTTTACAAAGTATGATTCTTTTGGCCTATTTGATGTGCTTAAAGTGTGGTATTTAGTTCTGGGACATCTTGTATTTATTAATCCCATGCATATGAAGGGGGCACCATTGAGGAACTGAACAATTTGCACCAAATATACATATTTTTTTTTTTCAGTTTTTCAGTATTAGACTAATCTTTACAAATAACATTGAGTCATTTTATACCATTAAACTATTATTTCATATAATAATATTAATAATTTGCAAATAACATCTACTTGTTCATATGTTGTGTAGAACATCTTTTCTAAATTTTTTTTTCCCACTGTGTCTTATACGCGTCTTTTTAAATCATTATAATTGTATGCAACGAATAAGTTGAGAAAATATTGGGATACATACAACCAAGGTTTAATTTTTATTTATTTTATTTTTTTACTATTGTTCCTTCCAAAATTAATTGTTGTCGTTAGTTTCCAACCTTTACAAAATCACTTATAGTTTCATCTTTTAGCTTGAACGTGAACGACAGTGCTTTCACGTTTTATTCATGCAATGCATCCTATCATTATCTTGGATGCTTCATTTCATTCTTTCCATTTATAACAGCAAACAAGATTGAAGGATGAGCCATTTATCAGTTGAGACAAGCCTTTCCTAAGGCTTGGATTCAATAGCATTTCACCGTGCTGACACAGTAACAACATTGGTTAAGCACCAAATCAATATGTTTCAATTTGCTAACTGATTTCAACTTCACTAAACTTCCACTAGCTTGTTTATCTTCCTAAATAAGCCAACATACTCTTAGGTCGAATGAATTAAGATTTTAGAATACATTAAAATATGTAATTACCATCTTGACTAATGATTAAATTTGACTAACACCAAAATGAAATATGTGTACGTTTAGTCGCTAGCATATATGCCTGCTTGAGATATCCCGTAGGTACTTACACTAAATATCGAACCACAAATTCCCCAACGTCCTGATCCAAGTGTCATGAGGTCGCTAAACAAATGAGTGAAACATCTTATCATGACAACTTAAGAAACAACATTCTACTACGGTCTGCAGTAACACTATACCAAAGAATGACAACAACACAATACCCTAAAGATATTCAAGTAGAACTTGATATACAATTCGATTTAAACAACAAAATTATTACTGGAGTTGATTCTTAACCTCCAATAAATGATTATCGGTTTAGGCCCTTGCCTTTCGACTTGTCATTGGTATCGAACAGATATACCATTAAACTAGGAAATACCTAACCGACTCTATACCAGATAATGAATATCGAAAATTAAGAGAATTCCAAAGAGATATACCTCCTGTCGCCTGGAGAAGTCCACCGTCGCCAAGTCCCATCACAACCATACCGAACTATGTCAAGAAAATGACTCCACGAAAATACAACCATATCCGTAAAATACAGATAGACCTCATAAAACAAAACAACTTCGTCAACCCTCAAGAAAAAGACTCCGCAAAAATAAATAAATCTGTAACATACAGATTGACCTCGTAAAACAACTTCGTAAACCCATAGACACCCAAAACATCGCAACAACCTCAACAAACTGACGCACCAAAAACAACATCATAAAATCCACAGATCCCAAAGAAACTCGCAAACTTGGCTTTGATACCAAAAATTGTCACGCCCCTAGAGGCACATGCTTCCTCGAAAATCGGGCAACATCTCCCCTGTACGGCGGACAATATGGGGCAAATATACATCATATCTCCACCTAAATAGCTCAGCCACATGCGGCTGGCATCACAACAATAGAAAATAAACACAACCACGCAGTTTATATTGAAACAAAGTAAATGGATGGCTTAGCCATCTTAAACATAAAAGAATGTCTGCATACTAGTAATAACGACAAAATCCAAACCGATACTCGACAAGGAAACAATCTGCGGAAATAAAACAGACACTAAAACCAACCAAAACAAACCGACACTGGGACTGAGGGACTGGCAACTGGATCATCTCCTGGCTCCAAGCAAAACATCTACCTGCTACCTGAAACAACAAAAAGGGAAGCAGGGGTGGTGAGTCCGGGCGGACTCTGCGGGTATATGAGTAGACAAATAAGCATGGCATAATAAGGATAAACAGAGTAGAGAACTCAACAGGGTACAGTCCATAAGAATTATAGAATTTACCTAATCATGCATAACATATATCAATCGACATGGTATAAAGTCCGAATAGCGACTAAGCAGGTATAAAACAACTCAATAACAATAATATCAAGATAAATATGCATGTCAAACATGTGCAACAATCATAGCTCATATAAGTGCATCAAACACAAACAAATGCATAAAAGAAATACGTATGCACATGATGCAATGACATGTGTCACCCCTGACGCCAGTCAAGCCGTCAACACATCCCATCTGTGTGACCGAGTGGGTAGGGCTGTGACAACTGTACCACTCCAACAACAACAATAACCAACAACAACAATAATACCACATAAAGCGTGGTTGAGTGGACAGGATGCTCGGGAGCACACACTCCAGACCCCGGTACATTGGGGGTGCTATCAACAGCTACAATATATATCCCTCGAAAAACAACAACGGTGAGGGTGAGCTACCAACAACTCATCCCTCTAAAATAACGGTGAGGGTGTCACTGTCTGGCATGACAGGACAAACACTCGCACTCTAACCACTACCATGACAACATGTGGTTGAGTGAATCGAGCAACAATATGACTAACGACGACTTAACCAAATGTAAGCCAACAGTCGTTAGTATGCAACGTGCAAGTATGGTGCATGATATACGATGCACGAACAACCGGAGAAACAACGATGCAATAAAAATCCAACAAGTAAAACATGCATCGATACAACCAACCGGAAATCGAAAACCAACGGTTATGTGCCTACACTACTAGGTAGGATATTTCTAATGCCAAATAAACCTATCTGTGTTTAATGGACTTCTAAGTACTCGCGTACAAGCGGTACTTTACAGAACAGAAAATCAACAGAGGACTGTACAGATACGAATTTAGGAATACTCAAAGATCAACGAAGAATAAGTCTCAACGGCGATTTTTAAATAACGACAAAGAACAAGGTCAAGCAACCTATAAGACATAAACTAGCCATGCTTTAAGGTAAAAGAACTACTCGAGTACAAAGGAGAAATACCCGCCTTTTATTGAAGAACGTATACGAACAGAACCTCCCGCGATCGACAACGTGAGTCCAAAGTTAAGGTCCTGTACCAAGGATATAGTTTAGCTATTTATACAATTAATTAGCTAAACTAAATACAAGATATAAATTGAGATTAATCCTAATTACAACATCCGTGAAATTAAACATCAATAGGTCATTAGGTTAAATCCTCGAAACCCATATGTGGTTAATAACAACCCACGTCACAAAATAAAACCACTCCGCGTACAAATCACATTTAACACTTGCAACAAAACGTCACATAGTAATTAGTATCAATCTAACCACACCCATGTATTAAGGGTACAAGGTTACTTCCCAATTCATTAAATCCTGATCTCAATTCATAATCACACCAAAAATCATTCCAATCCTACTGATCATATTAAGCCACCTAACCTAAACCAATCAAATCCAACTCAAAAGCCTAGAATTCTAACCGAACAGTAGCACCCATTGACACAACACAATGTCATTCGACCTCATTAGAATCCAGGGAGGGCTCACGGCAACGGCAAGGTAAATCCAACAATTTAAGGAAAACTCCAAAACCAACATCCTTACCTTGATGATGGTCGGCACAGAAACAAGAGCGACGAGGTCAAACGGTGGCTGCGGTTCCGGTGGTGGCCAAGGGAGGAAGTTCGTCGGCTTCGCTCGTCGAACAAGGACTGCCGGCAGTGAAGAGGGTCGAAAACTTGCGGCGCGAGAGAGTCAGCGTCGGCTGGGTGTGCGCGCCGGAGAAGACAGCAGGAGGAGAGGCTAGGGCTTGCGGGCGACGGCGCTCTGCTTCGGTTTCGCGCAGGGGAAGTCGACGACCGGCTAGGGATGTGGCGTGTGCGACTGCGGCGTCCGCAGAACTGAAGGAGACACGCGAGAAGAAGGGCTCGCGCGATGGGGAACCGTCCACGCGAGTTCGGCGTCGGGGAAGAAACCGCAGGCGTGCGGCTGCGGGCGGCGTCGAGGCAGAAACTAGGTATAGGGGAAAAACTGAATCGGGAGGAAACGGTAGGGTTTATATTAAGTTTTGGTATTTTGCAAATAAGCCCTCCAATTTTTGTTATTTACAACTAGGCCCTTAAATTTTTCAAAATTTACTTATTAAACCCTAAATTTTTCGGTATTCAACAGGATAGATCATGAATTTTGATGTGTGTGTCAATATGATTAAGTTAAGTTTTCATGTTGATTTGATGTGTGTGCTTAAGTCTTGTAGACTTAGTGAATCACATATGAGGATTAACGAAGTAAAACATCTGAGGGACGAGAGCCGAGGAAGAGGACTTCAAGGGCGAGCCGAGGAAGTAGACTTCAAAGGCATACGCGAAGGATGACATGGAGACAAGCCGCGGGCTTATGTGCGCATCCGAGGGACGAGAGCCGAGGGAAGAGAACTTCAAGGGGCAAGCCAAGGAAGTGGACTTCAAGGCATACTCGAAGGGTGAACTTCAGAGAGGTTGAGAGTGCATTTGTAAGTAGGACAGTCGATTGGCAAGGGAACTAGTCGACTGGCACTACTAAGAGCGCACTGTAGCAGTCTACTAGTATGGACACTAGTCGACTGATCTTTCTGTAAGATCGAACAGCCGGAAGCAGTTGACTGGTCTCTAGAGCAGTCGACTGGTCTGTTCGAAATAGAGTCGTTGGCTGGACATCAGTCGACTGGCCCTGGGGGCAATCGACTTGTGTCGGGGCTGAACTATTTGATTAACAACTCTCTCCACTATTTAAAGTGGAGCTTGAGACTTGAGATAGGCCTAGCAATTCATTGTGATATCCTTACTCTAGTGCTTAAGTGCTCAAGCTCTAAGCACTCATCTTTCTCCTAAACCTTAGCTCTATCTTGTAAGGAGGAAGAAGGTTTGTGAAAGGTTATTCTCCACCGAGAAGGAGAAATCTTTAGCCGGAGATTGCCGGGGCGTGATCCATCGAAGGATCAAGGGTTCGCCCACCTCAAGGACACGCCGTGGAGTAGGAGCAAGCAATCTCCGAACCATATAACCGGTAACGTGTTAGCATCGTATTAATTGATAGATTAAGTTTCCGCTTATGCTAACAATTGTACGAAGAGAGTTGAATTGGGTGATCGAGCTATTCACCCCCTCTAGCCGTGCCATCGATCCCAACAATAAACACAATTCATTTACAATCCATACACAAATTAATTAAATAGACAATCACAATCCCTACAAACAAATCACAACCAAACAAATAAATCACAATCGATACACGAGCAAACTAATTCCACAAACAATGTTCATAATTCACAATATTCTATCCAAATATCCACAATAAAGTGTCCAAAATCCAATAGATATACAAAAAAAAAATCTAAATACCATGATAGAAGTTCAAAGTATACAAATCCGAAGTATCTAAATCCACAATAAAGTATTCATACTATGATACAAATCCATTATAAAGACATCCAAATTACAATACTATTAGCTGGTACTATCAAATCCTATAGAAATTAAAATATGATAGATTATTATCAGAATCATGCAGTAAAAATATAATAAATGTATAACTAATTTTACATATAAAAAAAATACTTGAATCATATTTTAGATATATGATGTTGCTGATAATAATGAATATATCAATCATAGGGATAAAATCTTTTTCAAAAAATATAATACAATTAGAAATAACTAGATTATTATATCAAATCTGAATAAATATATTTTGCACGATTATGTGTGATAAAGAAAAAAAATAAGTTGTAGTTGAATAAATCTCATAATGAGTTAATCAATATGGTCCTGTGGATCTTGAGTCTCCTGTAACTCTAGATGATGTTGTGATTAAGTCCATTGAGTAATGATTGCTCGCGCATCTCGGCCATGACAGCATCATCTCTCGCTGCCCGAGCGACCATTGTCTGCTCTACTTTGGATAGTTGATCCCTTAGTTCTTGATTTTCTTATTTTAACGACTACTCCTTAGTAGAAGAAGCAGAACTAGGATGACCCCTAGGAATCCTCAAACGATCATAGATCAATTTGGCCTAGGAGCTAAGGCCTTAGAGAGTGAAGTTCTTTGTCATTCCACTAACAATATCATAATAAATGTCATTTATGACCTAGGTGGATAGAGGTTGTGTCTCCGCTTCTCTACTAATGGTTGAGATGTTTGAGCTACTCTATTTGTTATTTCCGTCAGTGTGAAGAAAAATATATGATTAATATCTGGTACACAATTATTAAAGTTAATCGTTGGTAACGATTAAATGTAATAAAGTTAATATTCTTACGTCTATTGTCGAGATCGAGTATCGACAAATGTGTCATCACTTTTCTTGTGAGTCTTGTTAAATATCTCCTAAAAAGTGGGCTATCTCTGTAGAGTACGTTCATGTATACACAAAAACTAGAATCAAATTTATATAAGTTTGATACTAAATTAAAATTTTCTCATATAACTTTAAATTAAACTAACAAATCTATGACATGCTGTATAATAGATCAGGATCTGGAAGTATGCCTTGCGGATCCGATACTCAGCTCTAGATTTCTATTAGCTCGAGCAGCTGAAGAATTTGACTACTTCTTTCCTACAATAGGTGGTAGTCCATGCAGCCCAGATCTCGTTTGATACATGCCTTGTCCTCATGCCCTTCCTTCTCATATTGTATAAAAGGTCTTTACACAGTTTAGCATAATAAATATTCCATGTGGCTATAAATTGTGGCTCCTATCCTTCCTCCCAAGTATATTTTTTCTACAATAATAAGTTGAAAAATTAGTATACTAAAGGATAAATTTATGATACAATACTAAGCATATTCAATTTACTTATGACAAATTCATTATAATAGAAATCCTTCATCTCCTAGTTTACATGCCTCCATGTAATACCATAAGCATATACTCACTCTTTAAATTTTCCACTTATGTACATCGTGACCCGATGCTCATCCGAAGTAAAACTGCATTAAAAAATGTGTTAAATAAAATCAGATATGAATTTGAATTACAATAATAAAAATACTTACGACTCCCTAATAACCCTCAGCACTGTATGACCACGGGATGCGACTGTCTACTCTATCATGATAATATCTACAAAATAACATTACAACACATCATAATAATTTTACTAACATGAAAATTGTGCAAAACAAGATGGAAATATAAATTACTTGATGAATAATAATGCTAATATTTAATCATCATTAAAATCTGAATCATGAACATTAACCGTTTCTAAGATCTCATTGCTAGACTCTGTTAATTCAATAAGCTCCTCTTTGTTGGACATCTTTCCATCATCTATCTCCTCGTAAGTGGCATTAACATCTACAAGTAATTGAGATGTGGATTGAAATTGTGAATCAACTGAATATCTTTCTACTTCATTATTCTGAAATGCATCATCATTTTGTGTAGTGTTGGTATTCGGAATTTCTATGATCAGGCGAGGCTTCATTTGACAAATAGACAACCATTCATTAGATCTTGTTCTCTTCGTAGGGTATTCAAGATAAAAAAAAAACTTAATCCACTTGTATCGCGAAAATGAAAGATTCATACCTGTTAAACTTTTTGTTTGTATTAACCTCAACTAAATTGTAGTTTACATGTATTCTAATAGTTGTCCTTGGGGTCAGATCATACCATGAATATTTGAATAACACATACCTTTTTATAGGTAATGTAGGATATTCAATCTATATGATTTGGTCAAGTCTACCATAGTAATCTAACTCAGTTTTATTGTTGTCGATAGATCCTTTAACGCAAACACCACAATTAAGGCTAATCTCCGTGAATCTCGTTGTGCCACGTGGAATTTGAAACTATTAATATAGTAACTAGAGGACACCGTTATTTTATGGAGGGGGTCCTAATGCAAAACTCATTAATTATTCTTTTATCTTACACATTTAATATTCTATGGTCTTTTACATATAAGAATAGTTAGATATAAATTAACACAGGACTAATACACATGAACAAAAAAATTTCAAAAATTTTCTAACTTACATAGATTTGAAATCACAATACAAATTCGATCTTTAACTTTTTAGCTACCTCACTTGCACCAATTGATGAATTTTGTAATTGTAGTTGTCGTTCGTACAAGCTGTTATGAAATGTAACTTTAAGACAATTAGGATAGCAAACAAACAAAATTGGATAAATGTTTGATTAGAGAAGTCAACTTACTTTATATAGGGTTTGACCTCATCACAGTTTAAAAGTATGTATATTCTTGCAGCATGATATTCTTTTGAGTTAACCATTTAGAAATATATGCACCCATTGACTTACTAGGAAACTTGAAAATAAAAAACATCTGTGGATATATCAACTGAGCATTATCAGAATTTCTAGAACACTTATGATGTTTATTTTTCACATTATCAATAAAATAATGTGAGCAGAAAGAAAATGCTTCTTTAATAAAAAAGCATTGCATATTGACCCCTCAACTATTGCTTTGTTATAAATATTATTCTTTAATTTTCTCAAAAATCATTCCAATGGATACATCCATCTATACTACATAGGACCAACTATTCATGTCAAGATATCTTCCAATGCAAATTAATAAAAATGTATTAGACTCTGTCATGCAATGCGGACATGCTAATCTACTTAGCGTACTCCATCTGACAATATTGAATATGCTGGAAAATCATGGATCACCCATAATAAGGCAGCATACAATATAAAATTAATTTTAGTTGTAACATCATAAGTTATCGACCCTACATTCCATAATTTATTCAACTTGGTGATCAGAGATTGTAAGAAAACATATATCTTCTCTTTGGGATTGATTGGATCATGAATAAACATAGTAAGAAATATAAATTTATCTTTCATGCACATCTATGGCGGTAAGTTATACGGTGTTAATATAACTGGCCAAGATAAATATTGTTGTCCCAACTGATCGACCAAATGACTGAAATCCATCTGTGAAAAATCTCAATCTCATATTACATGGTTTTATTGAAAAGGAAGGAAATATAATATCAAAATGTTTCCATGCAAGGGAGTCACAAGGATGATACATTATATCTCCTTCGCACACATGCTGATGATGCCACCTCATGTGGCAAGCTGTTGCGGTAGATGCACACAAACATTGAAGTCTAGCAACTAATGGGAAGTAATATATAACTTTCCATGTAATATTTTTCTTCTTCGTCCCTGATATACGACTATGATGCTTATAACGAGGGTGAGTACAAATTCTACATTCAATTAGTTCACCGTCTTCATTCTAAAGTATCATGCAGTTGTTTAGGCAAACTTAAACCCCTAACCAATTTGTTTGTACTGTAAAAACTATAACTCATTATGTTATCAGCAAGGAGTAACTTTGACATCAATCGACATATATTATCATAACAACTTTCTGAAAAATGATGCTCTACTTTTATGTTTAATAATCATGCAGTAGCTATTTATCAGAAAGAATGCCTTATCACAGTTCTCTTTTATTGACTTTAAACATTTCATATAGTTGCTGATATTCAGGTATTGATATTTTATCTATATTAGAATAATCAATTGTATTCATCACATCGTAACTTATTGATTACATTGTAATATCATTAGTTAATGCTTTCCCAACAACAATTTTGCCAGATGATGAACCAATAGAATGCCCAATTGGTTCATAAAAACAAGGCTATCTGTGATAGTACTAGTTGTAATAATTTAGAGTAAAATCATTTTTACATATATGTACTTTCATGGTATTCACATCATATAAAGTTTTATTTCTACATTTGCAATAATTACACGGACACCGTAATCGATATCATTCATACTTTCTGGATTATTCTAGCAAAGTTCTCAAATTGTTCAACTTTAGTAATTCATCTATGATAAATCCATTTTCTAATTTATTGTACATCCAAGCTTTATTCATATATATTATCACCTAATGAGAATAAAATTTGTACAATTTGTTAAATAAAGCAATTAAACATAATACTATCAATAATATTAATAGCATGCATTCATATTAAGTATATTATAACTCCTAATTAGAATTTAATTTGAAAGTATTTTTTCACATGGTCTTTATATTAAGTAAGCCTAATTAAATGATTTAAATGGTTAAATCTAGTAAGAGCATTATGCATGAGCTCAATTTATAATCAAGGTGTTTGGATCCCAAGTAAGGATGCTTCAATATTTGATTAGGATTCATTATATCCTTAACTTGGAAAACTAGATTACTTGGATAAGTAATCATCTTACATGCACAACATACTCGAAAAATGTACGAGTTACTAGGGCAAGAAAAAAATATGGAAAAAGAGTAGTGCTCCAATCCATGTAAAATGGTCAATCAAATTCCCACACAAGCATCTTACAACTACTGGTAAATTTGATATTTTTTTAAAGAGAATTTTTGATTTTTAGTTCATAATCACAAGCATCTTGCAATTACAATTCATTATGTATTCACTCATCCCTCTAGCCAATCCGAGATATAATCACAATGATCCTTTAGAAAGAATTGTAGGATCGATGAACATGGGGGAAGGGGGGGAGGTGTCAATCACGAGTGTTTAAAATTTTTCTTTTTCAGCTTTTTGAAAAATGAGTGTGCAGCGGAAGAATAAACTAAAAAAGAAAGAAAAACACGAGAAAACAGAACACAAATATTTTACTTAGTTCAGAGCTTTTGACGACTCATACTCCAAGACTCAGTTCATTTGGACTTTTTCGGCGAGTAATTCACTAAAATTCTGTACCAATAAACTCCTGGTAGAGTAATCGAATATCAGAGTGAGAAGAAGGAAGTATAACAACCTATACTTCCTTCATGAAGTAATTTAACTTTAAACAAATTCGTTACACAACACTTGGATGGTGATCTGAATACGCTCGTGTATTGGTGTCGGTATAACTATAGCTATCATGCGTAGTAGAGCAGTAACACACTAGTAGCACATGGACGTTGCAGTAGAACAGTTGAGGAGATTCATAGTAGAGTTGTGTTTGCATGCATGGCTGAATCTTCCTTTTAAAGACTATTGAGGGCACCTCTAATCCCAACCAGGGTGCCGTCAACATCAAATTTGATCAGATGCGAAACCATCGCATTTTATCTTCTTGAAGGCACCTTTAACCCCATTTGAGGCGCCTCTAGGAACTAAAATCTAATTCTCGACAATTATCTGCACGGAGATGCCTTCAACCATCCAAGACGCCTCCAGTCTCAACCGAGGCACCTCGAGCACTGTTCATCCGAGACTAATTTATGCATTCTAACCCTGCAAAATATGTTAGTTCAAAAAATAAAGTATAACCTGCAAAATAGAGTTAGCACATTTAAAATAAGATGAAATAATTATTAATTAGATCATGTCTTTTCAAGACCAAGACCTAATCTTGTTTTCAACTTAGACTTCCGAAATGACTTTAAGTAGGACTAATGTCTATAGTCCCACCAAGACTCATCCTCACTAGATCTCTCTCCTCCAGTATTTACCTCCACTTAGTATTTGTAGAATTTACTTAACTCTGATATCTAGACCCACCAAGTAATCTTGCCAAATGCTCAATCTCGACTCAAGCCAGTTATCAAATCCTACAGATCCAACTAGACTTCCTGCTAGATATCAACCTATCTGGTCTTCCTTATAGTTATCATGTCCTCTAGACCCAGCTGAACTTCAGTCTAGTGTCAGGTTCTATCAAATCTTTCAGTCTTGAACACTTGGTAAATAGATTAGAGCACACAACATCTAACTTTAACCTTTTATCATACATCAAAACTTGAGTTTGATTATTAGTACAAATTGTATCAATAATCTCCTTTTTTTTGATGTATGACAACATAAGTTAAAGCTAGAAAATTACATAGAAAAAATAATTAGCATTATGGTCATACTCTTAAGCATTGATATTTTTTTTGTTTATGTTTTTTCTTATCCTAAACTCTTATCCTCTCCCTTTCACATTCATCAAAACAAGTAAAAATAAAGTAAACTAACTGATAATCAAGCAACAAGCATCTTCCCTTAATATTTTTAATTAATAAAAGTTTCGTTCTTAATTTCACACTCAAGGTGTAAAAATGTGTTCAAGTAATAGTTTGACTACTTAAAAAATGCTTTCAAGTAAGGAATATTTTGTGAAAACATTCTAAACAAAAGTTTGTCAAGGAGAAGCAATCTGAATGTATATTTTTGAAAATTAATTTGGAAAGATTTTTCAATCTATAATTTGTAAAGATTTTTCAAACATATAGATTGAGTAAGTTTTGCAAAAGTATTTTACTTTCAAAAGGGAAGTGAAACAATTGTCTTAAAAAGAATTTGTAATTATTTTCAATGACATTTTAGAAGTTTTAAGAATTTATCCAAATAATTTCAAACATTCAAAATATTAACAAAATATTTTCAAAGTTTTCTTAAAAATTATTTTCAAAGAATTTTCAAAAAAACATCTTCAAGGATTTTTTGAAAATTATTTTTAATTGTTTTTTCAAGGAGTTTTTAATTATTTTCAAGATATTCTTAGAACTTGTTTTGTCAGAAGTTTTCAACAATATTCTCAAAAGTATGTTAAGTAGAAAAGAAATACTTTGAAGGAAAATAATATTTAAAGAGTATTTTTATTTAAAAGAGTGTTTTCAAAAATAATTTTCAAAAAAAATTCCAAATATTTTTAAAAGAAATTTAAAAAAAATCAAAAATGTATTTGAAGAAGTAAATCAAAATTTAAATTTCTTTTCAAGATAAATCCTCCCCTTAACTTGTTATTTATAAAATTTTATTTTAAAATTAACAGCAATTTACCAAAAGGCGTACCTAAGAATTGGTATTTACCAAAAGGCGTACCTAAGAATTGGTATTTACCAAAAGACGTACCATGGTTTCATTTTCACCAAAGGGCACACTCATTTTAGTAAACTTCCTCTTATACCCCTCCTGCTATGTACTGTCTTTCTCTTTCTCTCTCAGTAACAAATTCCGAGACGTGTGCACATGCAACGTGACTTAATTACTGACTTATATTTTAAAATAATATATTATGGAATCTGCGCTAAATTAAAAAACGTAATATAAAAATTGAAAAAATATTTCACTTAAAAAATTTCTCATCCAACGTAATTTAAAAATATAAATAAATGATTTTTATATTTGATTAATAGAAATTAATATATTAAATAATATTTAATAAATATATTAATATATAAATTTTTTTTTGAAAAAACTGACCGTGGGCCTGAAATATTTTTATTTCAGGCCCACGTTGGTCCTAAAATTTTTTGATTCAGGCCTGACGTGGACTCAAATTTTTTTCCTATTTTAAAAATATATTAATATATTAAAAAACCTATCAAAACACTTAATTTCAGATTAAAACGCAGGGTCTGAAGTCACGCTAGGAGGGCCTGAACATAGATGTGATGTCCATCAGTGGGTTTTGGTCAAAACCCACTGATTTGGCTAAACTACTCCTATTGCATTGGTGATATCTAATATATAGATGGTTGGACACCTAAAACATCATTTCCTACCTCTAACCTCTCTATTCATATGGAGTTTTCAGAAATCCAGATATGGGAGGTCCATGAGTGGGTTTTGACCAAAATCCACTGATGGACCTCCCATATCTTGATTTCTAAAAACCCTATATCAATAGACAGAGTTGACCTAGGAGAAGATGTTTTAGGTGTCCAAACATCTATATATTAGATATCACCAATGAAATAGGAGTAGTTTAGAAATATCAGTGGGTTTTGATCAAAACCCACTGATGGACCTCCCATATCTGGATTTCTGAAAACTCCATTTGAATTGAGAGGTTAGAGGTAGGAGATGATGTTTTAGGTGTCCAACCATCTATATATTAGATATTACCAATGCACTAGGAGTAATTTAGCCATATCAGTGGGTTTTGACTAAAATCCACTGATGGACCTCCCATATCTGGATTTCTAAAAACCTTATATCAATAGACAGGGTTGACCTAGGAGAAGATGTTTTAGGTGTCCAAACATCTATACACTCTATATCACCAATGAAATAGGAGTAGTTTAGAAATATCAGTGGGTTTTGACCAAAACCATATGAATAGAGAGGGTAGAGGTAGGAGATGATGTTTTAGGTGTCCAAATATCTATATATTAGATATCACCAATGAAATAGGAGTAGTTTAGAAATATCAGTGGGTTTTGACCAAAACCCACTGATGGACCTCCCATCTCTTGATTTCTGAAAATCCTATATCAATAGACAAGGTTGACCTAGGAGAAGATGTTTTAGGTGTCCAAACATCTATATATTAGATATCACCAATGAAATAGGAGTAGTTTAGAAATATCAGTGGGTTTTGACCAAAACCCACTGATGGACCTCCCATATCTGGATTTCTGAAAACTCCATATGAATATAGAGGTTAGAAGTAGTAGATGATGTTTTAGGTGTCCAACCATCTATATATTAGATATCACTAATGCACTAGGAGTAGTTTAGCCATATCAATGGGTTTTGACCAAAACCTACTGATGGACCTCCCATATCTGGATTTCTGAAAATCTTATATCAATAGACATGGTTGACCTAGGAGAAGATGTTTTAGGTGTCCAAACATCTATATATTAGATATCACCAATGAAATATGAGTAGTTTAGAAATATCAGTGGGTTTTGACCAAAACCCACTGATGGACCTACCATATCTGGATTTTTGAAAACTCCATATGAATAGAGAGGGTAGAGGTAGGAGATGATGTTTTAGGTGTCCAAACATCTATATATTAGATATCACCAATGAAATAGGAGTAGTTTAGAAATATCAGTGGGTTTTGACCAAAACCCATTGATGGACCTACCATATCTGGATTTTTAAAAATTCCATATGAATAGAGAGGGTAGAGGTAGGAAATGATGTTTTAGGTGCTCAAACATCTATATATTAGATATCACCAATGAAATAGGAGTAGTTTAGAAATATCAGTGGGTTTTGACCAAAACCCACTGATGGACCTCCCATATCTGGATTTCTAAAAACTCTATATGAATAGAGATGTTAGAGGTAGGAGATGATGTTTTAGGTGTCCAACCCTCTATATATTAGATATCACCAATGCAATATGAGTAGTTTAGCCATATCAGTGGGTTTTGACCAAAATCCACTGATGGACATCACATCTATGTTCAGGCCCTCCTAGCGTGACTTCAGACCCTGCGTTTTAATCTGAAATTAAGTGTTTTGATAGGTTTTTTTATATATTAATATATTTTTAAAATAGGAAAAAAATTTGAGTCCACATCGGGCCTGAATCAAAAGATTTTAGGCCCAACGTGGGTCTGAAATAAAAAATTTCAGGCCCAATGTGGGCTTGAAATAAAAAATTACAGGCCCACACTAGGCCTGAAATATTTTTATTTCAGGCCCAGTGTAGGCCTGAAATAAAAATGTTTCAGGCCCATGGTTAGTTTTTTTCAAATTTTTTTTATATATTAATATATTTATTAAATATTATTTAATATATTAATTTCTATTAATCAAATATAAAAATCATTTATTTATATTTTTAAATCACGTTGGATGAGAAATTTTTTAAGTGAAATATTTTTTCAAATTTTACCTTACGTTTTTTAATTTAGCGTCAATTACATAATATATTATTTTAAAATAAAAGTCAGTAATTAAGTCACGTTGCATGTGCAGACGTCTCGGAATTTGTTACCGAGAGAGAAAGAGAAAGGCAGTACATAGCAGGAGGGGTATAAAAGGAAGTTCACTAAAATGAGTGCGCCCTTTGGTGAAAATGAAACCATAGTACGCCTTTTGATAAATACCAATTCTTAGGTATGCCTTTTGGTAAATTGCCGTAAAATTAATCATCTAGGAATTTGGCTTTAGATAAATGTATAACGTTTAGTTACTAGCTATGTTAAATATCGAAAAATTAGGAGGGCAAAAGGTTTAAAAATTGAAACTTAATGGTAGAACTTGAATAACCCAAACTTTGAGGGTCTTGATGCAAATAAGTCTAAACTTATACATCCTGTTTGGAAAATTTTTAAGCAAAGAAATTGAATTGAATTCCATCTAGAATTGAATTCCATTAGGAATTAAATTCAATTCTCATGTTTGGAATGAGTTAGTAAATAACGGAATTGAATTGAATTTCTTGATTTGGAATCTATCAGAATTTGAATTGAATTCTTATATTTTTATCATTTTATCCTTCATCCAAAATGATGTTGAATGAAAAATAAGGGTTATTTAGTAATTTTTATTTGTCAGAGCAATTCCCTTCATAAATCAGACCTAAGTCTGATTTATTTTTAAGGATTTGAAGGGAATTGAATTCCAATTCCTTATCAATTCCTGGTTAAAAATGTGTTCCAAACGGTGGAATTGAATTCTAATTCCTGAAGGAATTCAATTCACCCCTTTCCAAACAGGGTGGTAAACCTATTTTCTTCCCCTCATTGCACGACTCTTCTTTTTCCTTGACGCCGCCACCTCCCTTCAAGCGAGTCCTTGGCGGTTCTTCATCCTAGCGATCGATTCGAAGCCCTAGCGCCGCAAATGAAACCTTCTCTTCCCCATCTATGTGCCACAACCCTCTATGAGGTTCTCTTCCTCCACATGTGACACCATAGCCTCTTCTTTCACCTTAGGGAATAGGCTTGCGTGCGTGCCAGGTTTGGTTAGCGTTGATTGATTTTAGAAGTAATTGTTGATGGATTAGCGTGGATTAGAAGGAGGAACTGGTTTCTGAATCAATCACAAATCTTGGTAGGAGTTTTGTTGGATTGGGTGGTCGTAATTGTAGTTTTTGATTTTTTTTCTTCTTTTTTACCGTGAGCTACATTGTATGCTAAGGTTGATTCAATTTTGTAGATGAATGAGTAGCTTTCAAATTGTAGCTTTGACAGCAACTCTGTTTCGGGATGGATTTTGAATGTAGTTTAACTCCTTTAAACTTATAATGTTATGTTGTGAGTTATGGTAAGAGGTTTGTGCTGAATTATAGCAATGTCTTTGGTGGAGAAGGTTTCGGTAGTAGCTTAGAGTGTGGTTTTGATAGCACTCCCATTTGTGGGGATTTGTCTCTGGTGAGTAGGCTTGGCCTCGGTGCTACACATGCCCGGCCAAGAGTTGCAAAACCCTACTGCCTCTCGGTGAGTAGGCTTGGCCTCGGTGCTGCACATGCTCGGTCAAGTGCTGCAAAACCCTACTGCCTCTCGGTGAGTAGGCTTGGCCTCGGTGCTGCACATGCCTAGCCCAGAGCTGCAAAACCCTATCACCCTCGGTGAGTAGGCTTGGCCTCGATGCTGCACATGCCTGGCCAAGAGTTGCAAAACTCTACTGCCTCTCGATGAGTAGGCTTGGCCTCGGTGCTGCACATGCTCGACCAAGAGCGATAAAACCTTGCTACCCCCCGTGGAACCCTTGTTTCTTCAGACGTGGTTGTTTGGAAATCACTCAAAGCATAAGAAGTCCAGGGATGTTTGCATTCAAGGCTGAAACGATTACATACTTATCCTACGAGAAAACACGGCAAAAGAAGAAGAAAGTGCAACGGGCATGGAGAGACTAGGGAGCCAGGGCCTAGGTCAGGGATGATCCTATAGTTCCTGCTCCTCAGGAGTGAGCTCGTTCCAGACTCGATGGATAGTTATAGCGCTCAAGTTGGAGCCTGGATTCAACAGTTGATCCTTCTCTAACAGACTGGTAGCATCGTGGAAGCCCTGCTTGAGGCGCTTCAATGCCTGCTCGGTTAAAATCTCAGCGTACTCCTCCGACTGTAGGAACATAGTCTTGGACTCCGTTTCGGCCTTGGACAGTTGGGCTGCATGATGACTCTGCTGCTGCTGTAGCGTGGCCTCAACCTTCTCCTTGGCGGTCTTCAGCGTCGCCACCTCCTGGCGCAAACAATCCTGAGCCCCCAACATTTCTTGGAGCTTCTGGGTAGTGGCGGAAGCTTTGTCCTGGGCCTGTGTAACCTGCTCCAGGAGGTCGGCAGCATAAGAGGCTGATAGCTCTAAATTGTATTCTTTCAGAGTCATTAGGCGCTCCCGTTCCTCATTCCGATCCTCCAGGGCTTTCTTTGTAGATTCCAGGAGTCTGACATTATCAGACAGCTCCTTCGTCTGAGTCTGAAGCCCCTCCCACTCCTGGGACAGTTTTTGCAAGTCCTCAGTGAGGGCTTGGTTCTTCTCGGACTCGAGGTGTTCCCGGAGTCTATAACCGTGTAGAGTAGTCTCAGAAGCTATTAAGGTGTTGAGACAATGCTTTATCTTCTCCAGGAGGGCTCGGCTGACCTCCAACTGCATGAGGTCGGCCTCACGGGCCCGGCCAACCTCTGCCTCCACGGTCGCCACTCGCTGGAGAAGGTCTTCAGTGACTCCCCCAGAGCACAACAGGCGGCTCATAGCCGCACAATTAGAGGCAACCTACAGTGGGGGACAAAGATAGTCAAGGCAAGGCAACAAAATAGGGAGGAAGAACTCAAATATAATCATAGTCAGTAGAGACTGATGTAGCATGCCCAGATATCAAGTTGATCCAGCCAACCGCCCCGGCCGAACGGGAGGAGAAAGAATTTCCTCAGTAGTGGGCCCTGACTAGCTAGGGACATCTCTCGAGTCGGGGACGTCCTCCTCTGAGCTAGAAGTCTGCTGCTGATCATCTGAGGGGACCCCCTTTATCCGGATGGATTGGGAACCCTTTGTCGCCGTCTTCTTCGCCACAGGGACCTTCCGGTAGGAGCTGAGCACGTCCTTGGACACCTCCTTACCGCAGGGGGGGGGGCAGCGGGAAGGTTGGTCGGAGGAATCAGGTCGTCGACGATGAGAGCAGGAGCCGCGGCAGCGGGGGAAGGAGGTTCTTCCCAAACTCTCGGGGATCGGGGAGTTTCATCCTCGTCGGCAGCAGGGCGTAGAAACTTCGAGGATATGCCCTTCTTCAACCTCTTCAGGGGGCGATCCCTATGGACTAGCTGCTTCCGTCATCTTTTCTTGGTAGCTTCGGTCTCGGAGGGTGCGACAGAGGGAGGGGGTGCAACTTCTCCCTCTAGTGCCTCGGCAGGAGAGGCACTGGAACCCCCTGCGGGGTCCGTTGGTAGCTTTGACGCTCCAATATATTGGGGAGCCTCTGGGGGCTCCCGGTCTCCGGAGGGCTCGGCCACTTCCTCGCAGCCCTCGACGGAGGCGCCCACAGGAGCAGAAGAAGCTGAAGCTGGAACCAGCGTTTGTTCGTTGGCCTGGTCCCACTTCAGGATTCGGTTCATAACTCGGGAAAACATGACGTCGTCTACAAAAGAGAGACAAAAGGGCATCAGTTAGCATTAACCAGGAAATGTACGAGACCAAAAGGGAACTTACGAAGACTAGGGCTAAGACTCGTAACTTTCGGACTAAGATCGGACCGATAAAGGAGCTCCTCGCATTGCACCAGTTGGAGGCCGTGAAACTCCATCCCTACCAAGATACCTCTAGCACGCTGATATTTCGTGTCCTGCTAAAAGTCGCCAAGGTCTGGGATAAGCGGCAGACTTTCTGTCCAGTGGATAGGACTAAAGGGACGCTCAGGGAGCTGGAGATAAAAGAACCGTTCCTTCCATCCCTTGTGGGAGGAAGGAAGACCCCCAGAAATCTATGACCAGAACGAGCAGTAAAACCGACGGCCCCTCAGGACCCAACCGGAATGAAGAAAAAAAATGGAAGAAGCGGGGGGTCAGAGGAATGTCGAAAAGTTTGAAGAGTACAAAAGCCCCGCCCATTTGGGCAAAGACATTCGGAGCCATTTGCTATAGAGGGATTCCGAAGTATTTACCAACACTCATGCAAAAGGGGGGATGGGGAAGCAAAGTCCTAGTTCTACCTGCCCTAGGTAGAAAGTGTAAAAATCCTTAGGGGTTTCTATAGGTGGTTGGCCTAGGATCGGAACCCTCACCTCCTAGCCTTCCGGGATACCATATCTCCGGCAGGCGGCTTGGAGGGATTCCAACCTAACCCTAGAAGGGGTGGTATCGTACCATTCCGTATGGTATCCTAGTTCCCCCAAGGAGCTCTCATCGTCGTCTCGGGTTTTCTTTTTCTTCTCCACTGGACCCATGGGGATGGAGGAAAGGAGAAAGCAGAAGGAGACATACCCTCGTAAAAGGGGCGCAGCGGCAAGGCGACTAGCAGGAGAAGAAGGACGCTTGAAGGTGGATAGGCCAAGGAGGCTGAAGGGTGCCGTTGCACCGACTTTTATAGAGATGAGCCACATATATGTAAGCAATAAGAGAGCAACACATCAACGACGCTAATTGGTCATCCCGAGGAGCCGCTAGCTCTTACTGCCGTCGCTTCGTATGACCCGCGGCGTGTATTGGAGAGATATCGCCGCACAAGGGGGGAGGAGGCACGTGGAGAGGCCACATTCGCTAGGCAATTGTGTCGTCATTCCAAGACCTCGCGCACCTATAAAGGGCCTGGGATAGCCGTCAGAGCGTCGCCGCAAAATTTGCGGGAATGCTGGACGTATTCAAAAAACCACCCGGAGTCCTGGGTTGTATGACCTGCTTCCTCAGACTCGGAATGCCGCTAGAGAAGTAGCAAAAGATGGAGAGGCAATTTAGGCACAGCTTCTTCATCACAGTACCAATCTAATCAGTCAAACACACTTCCTTCGATCAAACTTGAAGGAAGAGACTTGTGATGGGATTGAATGCCCTGTGGCGAGCACGCGGGCTGAAAAGCTGTGTGTCAACATCCACCGAGTCAGAACGATTCCCTTGTTGTGACATTCGAGGCCCTCCCGGGAAAGGGAACCCAGGGACCAACTTGAGTCGGTATAGATCTGAAGATGGCTCCAGAAAGACACCCTCCCCCCCGAGCTCACCTCAGGGGGTAAGTCCCCGAGAGCACCTCGAGGAGATGAATGCCTGGGACCCCCGGGCCAAGCAACCCCGAGATCACCTCGGGATAATGGGGCCCAAGGAACGCTCAAGCAGAGATCCATTTTTCTGAGATCGACGAGTCATCCTCATCCATTAAGACGGAGTAATTATTACCCATGATTAGCGGCCATAAAGGTCTTAATCATCGCAACGGCCCAGATTGAGGAATTGCGGCGACCGTTACCAGGGTGAACCATTAACTGATAATCACAGGGACGTGACATAGATCATGGGACACACCAAGGTAGCTGTCGCATGTATAAAAGGTAGTCCAAACCCTTCGATAAGGGGGTTATGCGTTCTCGACTACTCATACATCTTTCTGCCTTATACTTTTTCTCTCCATCGAGGCATTGACTTCAGCGTCAGAGTGGGCTCCGCCGGACAACCTCCGACGTATTCCCCTAACGCTCGTGTTGATTTCGCAGGGCGCAAAGTTCCTCCCTTCACGTCAACATCCGCATGGACTAAATTTTGATGACTGACCGTCGACATTCCTTCCAGAATATTATATATAATTAATAATCAGCTCTCAAATATATATATTTTTTCTCACGCATGGATCGATTATTAATGTGTGAACATAATGATTATGAATTCTAGCCTAGTTTAATAAAATTAATATATTCATCTCTAATAATTTTTATTTTTTTACCTATTTGATATTTATAATTTATCTATTTGATGTAGATTCGGAGATAAAATTATAAAAATGTTAAAACGAACGACGTCTTTTACCACCACGTATATATTTTTGATACAACAATTGAACACCTGTTCGAGGCAAATCATGGATGATCAGGGACGTGTGCCGACCAAGGATACTGAGGCTGCGCCCGAGGAACGGCGAACTCGACCGATGACGCTGGCCGATCCACCGCAAATCACTGCCATGGAGCCGCGAGGCCTACGGCGGCGCACTTTATGGCACGGATGATAAAGGCACCGACCAGAGTCCGCCCGGGGCGCCTCTGGTCAGTGCAACTTAGTCCGCAGACGGCCCCGCGCAGCCTGATGCTCCGCAGAAGCACAGGCCGCCGCCGTCGACGGGCGACCACGATCTGGATATCACCGGCCAGTAGTCATATCCAGTAACCTGCGGGTGCGACACGTGTCCTGATGATGCTCACCACGAAGGTTTAAGGGACCCAACACAGACATTTAAGAGTAATTTTTTTTTTCATGAATAATGAGATGTTGAATTTCTAGATCGCTCATATTTAATTCGATTTATTTTGACGATCTATGAAAAATTTTTATAAAATCGTATCGATCATCCGAGATTAAAAAACTCGTTAATTATTTTTTTTAAAAAGGACCCAGCACATGTTGCTGATCTGGGCTCGCAGTCGCAGCCCAAATATAAAATATTATTTAATTAATAAATCTGTCGAAATATTAACGAGTCATCGGACGACTTCCAGAGTGTACAGTGCTCGCATAGTTTGATTTCATGCGGAAGCATGTCTCCGTGTCCGTAGGGTCCCAGGAGGTCCCAATCTTATCTACTTTGAATCGACTTGCGGCCCCTCCTAACCGAACCAATCCGCCGCCAGGGATTTCCTCGACGCGTGGCATTTCTCGTCTGCTCGCCACGCGTCCGTGACTCCGCCGTGGTTTTTGGTCCTACACGTGGGTAAACTGTAGCCGTTTGTTCTTCCTTTGGGACACGTGACAGCCATTTTTCTTTAAATAAATTTATCAAAATGACTTTTTCATGTCAAATATTCATAAAATGTTTTTATGGAATAAAATTTGTTGATAACTTATTTCTAATTTTTTTTTAAAAAAAATGGTCAATTTGGTCATGTAATGATCGCGACCATATGAACATGTTTTATCAACCACTAAATCAAAGAAGATACATTCTAACAACTAATACTTTTAGATCCGTTACAAATTTATTATAATACAAATTTCTAAAAATACGTCGTGAGATATCTAATTAATCGGAAAAGGATAGATTCAATAGCATAAAAAATTTTCATCCACCATTAAAAAAAAAAGAGAGAGAAATATTGAACTATCGATAAACTCAATATTTTTAAATCAATCCTCTATTAAAAAAGTATTTATTAATTAAATGAAACTGAGATTCATTCGTCTTGGAAATTACGAAGGTGCTTGTATCATTGCCCCCGGTCAAACAACGGCCGAGTATTTGATCGTATTATACGCAGATAAATGTGTTGAAAGATAAATACACTTAAAACTGTTATACTTATTAAAACCACTTAAGTTGTTGTTTTATGTTATTATTTTTAATTTTAATTAGTTTAGAAACACAATAATTTATTAAAAAAAATTATAAGCATTTAAATTGTTTAAATTCATAAATCAATACTCTACTAAACTTCTTACGAGTCATTTTATGAGTCTTTTCCATTTTTTTTATTAGTTTAAATTTATATAATAATTTTGACCAATATTATTAACTGATTATTTTTAAATTATTTAATCATTTTATATACTAATTTTTTTCAAAGAAGCAGTTTTGATTGTTCTTCATTCTAAAAACTACTAAATAATAGCTGTAATCTTCTTTACCAGAATCTACCATAGTTCAGTTCTCAAGTTAGCTCAATGTTGGAGGAAGTCTGTATAGTTTTTTCTCACTTACCTGCAACTACAGAAAAGAAATGAGGTTAGCCGGTTAGGAAAGAAATTGCTTGGAAATGAAGTTTGAATCATACGCCTAATCCAATAGTGAAAATCTTTTAATCGACAAGTAAGCAAATAAATTAATGGAATTCCTTCAGATAATAGAAAATAATACACAAATTAATGATGTCCCCACAAAAAATGAACCCTGACCAATAAATAAGATTATAGAAGCTTAGTCAATGCCGATGACTTTTGGTTGAGGCCATTGTGAATCCATGTGAAGAAACTTACTCCCCCTCATTCACCAACTAGCAAAATGATCAGGTACAAAAAAAAAACAAAAGAACAAAAGTATTTTGCACAAAACATATATAGTATGTTGTGGTTAGCCCCATGTTCACTGTGACGAAGCTGCTTTCTCCAGTGTTATGATAGTGATCCAATTTTGATCAAAGTAATCAACATCCAGCCAAAAGAATGCTTTGGGTGTGCCATGAACGAAAAGCTCTTCATTTCACCTGAACTTTGAGCTTGCTCATGCCGATCTCCAGCTTCTTCGCATTGGTTTCATTATTTTCGACACCGGGTTTTGCATCTTTAACCTGAAGCCATGCATGTTGCAGACACTGAGATGCAGTTGGCCGCTTCTCAGGACCAAAATCAAGTAGAGGGCAAAGAAACTCTGCGAATGCACGAGCATCCTCCTCCGGATATTTGTATTTCTCAACCAGGAGTTTGTCCATTGGCCAGTATTTGAGTCGTCGGATCCTCTTGAGGTCTCCATGCCTGTCGAAGTAGTCCTTCGACCGGGATCCTGCTGTAGCAATCTGAGCAGATAAAAGTAGTTAGCTGATGAAAATTAGTAGAGTTGAAACAAGTAGTCTAACCTTTTTGGGCATCTTTCCAAGGAGCTCCATCATCAAAGCCAAGTGATCCTGCAATGAGGCCCAAGTCATTTGCTGGAAATTAAAATCATAACGGAATAGGAACTTGTTTCCCAAGAAGAAAATTGCAGTTTGGTATTTCATCATACAAACGTTTTCAGATTCATTACTTCTTCAAAGCTAAGCCACAGGAGATGCTGATTTAGCTGGTGACAGACCTCATGCAAGCTAACAAACAGGAAAAAATGCTAGCCATCACACTTGGAACAAGAATTTGAAATGAAAATTGTCCTAAAAGTTGGATATATGTCCAAGGAAAAACGGCCAAATAAATTTAAGATTGTCTTCTAATAATCCCTGGAAGTATATTTTTTTAATCTGTCTTCCATCTATTAAGGATACAATTTTCAACCAAATAAAAGACAGCTTTTATTTAGAATCAAAAAGGATTTTACTATAATTAATGACAGATCTTACATCATGAATGATCAAATTGACAAAACCAAGACATAGGACACAGAAAGCTCTTCTAGCATTAGCTTGGTTTCAGAGACACCAAAGACACTCAAATCAACTTGTCCAAGATAGATATAATTGAGATTCAATTTATTTATTTATTTATACTGAAGAGAAAAAAAACTATCAACAGGCATTCTTAGGCTCAACTGACTTTCACTAGTAACCAACATTTATCAGTTTATCCTTGTGAATCCACAGATATGTAAGTATTGTTTCTCACCTAAGCATATATAAGCTTTTCTTAAATAAACATTCTAAATTCTCTCAAAAGTACCTTTTACTTGCCTTTCAATAATTATAAATCCATGTTTACATAGAGGGAAGAGTTATACCTCATCTTCACTATACCCTTGGCCACCTTTTGGAGTAAATAACATATCCCCAGTAGCAAGCTCATAAGCCATGCAAGCAAAGGACCACATGTCCGTAGAACAATCATATCCAGCACCAAGAATTACCTCAGGTGACCGATATTGCCTAGTCTGTATATCATCAGTTAACTTGTTGTTTGACCAACAAGCATTTCCAAAATCCACAATCTTGCATCTAAGATCAATCCCATCCAAGCTCCTTTCATTCATTACAAGACCTGCAGCTGAAGCTCTTCTCTCAGAGATTTTTGCCCTTGCCTGCTTTGCTCTCTCCTTTAGCCTCTTTTCAATCAAATTGACCACTACTCCCCCATTTAGGTTACCCTCTGGTCGCTCTAGGATTGGCGTAAATCCAGACCTAACTGGGTCTTTTGCAGGATCAATGGTGGAGACCAGAAGAACATTCTCCAGCTTCAAATCCGTGTGAATCATGCCTAATTCCCTGTGCAAATAATCAAGACCCACCAAGATAGACTTGCATATGTATTTCACCCTGTCTAGTCCAATGCCTTTGTAGCGGTTGTACTTCACCAGTCGAAGTAGGCTATCACCAAGGAACTCAATTACTAGGCAGAGATGCTGCCCGTTTGGCCCAGAATGCTTAAAGTGGTCAATCAGTCGAATTATGCACTTAGAATTCGAGGCATCTCCTTCTGCAATTGCTGAAAGAAACTCAATCTCATGGAGAGCAGCTTGAGCAAACTCTGGTGCACTTTTTTGGATTTTGAGAGCAACAAAAATCTGCAGAACAAAGAGACGAACATTATTAAATACTGCAACCAAAGGCAAGTGGATAGAATTTGGATTTTGGAACATGAAAAAAGGCAAAGGAAAAAAAAAAAGAAATTAACAAAGTGTAATAGTTATAGTGCACCATAAACTAGGGGAGAAAATTCAAAAATAGGAAAAGGAAAGCAAGATGATCAGATAGAGACCTAGTATCAGGTAGTATACAAGTATCCAGACTAAACAATGAGGAAAAGTTCATAGAGACGTAAACAGACGATGCAAACCATAGATCAGTCTTCACGCCACACGAGCAGGCAGATGTGGATGCTAAAGGAAATAAAAGGTTCCCGTTAAAAAATATCTGGTAATTAAACCAAACGAAGAAATTGAAGAAAATGAATGAAGCACAATCAGGAATAAATTCCTTTGACCATTATTGAACAGTAATTATTAATTCGTACAACATCGATTGAAGAAAAGTGCTGGAGAGAATCAAAGAGCAATGAAACAAAGATTTTCCGACGCAATAATTCGTAAATTGAACAAGTGATCGAGGAATTAAATCAGAGTCAAAAGTCAATTCGACAAGAGATAAGCGAATGGCCGAAATCAGATATAAAACCTCGACAATTGCTCGAAAATTTCGATATTTTGCGACTATTCACACAAGATCGGCCGTCAAAGGCGAGATCTTCGCGCACGGCACCATTCGTAGGCATACAAAAAAGAGAAAATCATGAGAAGAAAAGACGAGAGAACGATCGTAAGGGATGGTACCTCGGATCGGGTGTCGTAGGCGAGCCAAACGGTGGAGAAGTGACCCCATCCGAGCTTCCGCTGTGCGATGTACCGCCCACCGGCGAATTGATCGCCGACCCTGACCGCATGGTACCCTCCCTTGCGGTAGGCGTCGACGCCCTCGTCCTCCTCAGACCCCGACGACGAAGAGTACGACATATTCCTCCGCTGCGAAAGCTCTCGCCTTGATCGCTGCCTTGCGAACCCCCCAAGGATCCCAAATTTCCAGCGAGCTAAGAAGAAGACGACCGAAGAAGAGGGAGAGGAGAGACGAAGGGGGGAGGAGGAGGAGAGGAGGAGACGCGGATCTGAGGGGGAGGACGGAGGCGATGGCTACAATTGGCCGAATGCGGAGGAATGCATCACCTCTTTTACCAATAAAGGAACAGGAGACTAGTGCGAACCTGCGAAGGAAGCTCCTGAGAGCGCGAATCGCGAGGCGATGGAGACGACCGACGGCTACGATTGCATCCTGGTCCAAATGATTGCTTGGGCGAGATGAACCGATCAATTGGATGTGACGTATCATCGAATTGGATTTAGCAAAATCGGTCCATTCTCCTAATCTCGAACCGGATCGATTCGCGTCGAGTTGGATGGAAGTTTTTTTTTATTTTTTTTTAAAGTTGTTTGCGTGTCTTCTCTAAAGTGTGGGCAACAGATTCGACTAGAGTTCGATGACGTGCACCAAATTGGATTTGACTAAGTGGATCAGAAACAAAAGAAGAATTACCCATTATTGACCACGCATCCCTAAATATCCAAGTATCTGGCTCTTCGTGACAACTTGCCCGAGAGGTGACGGTCAATCCCACAGACTTAGAAAATATCCAATGTGAGATTTAAACTCTTGTTGCGATGTATGAAAATCATATTTCCTTCTTATACCGGGCAATTCCACGTAAGACATTCTCAAAATTACGGTATCTTCAATGATTTGTCATCTTCAATATCTATCTCAATATCATCCGATAATATTCCCACAAGATGAATATATGAATATTATGATTTTGAAATTTGAAAATCAAAATCTGACAAAATCAATATATTCGTCCTCTCCACGTATTAGGCTCAATTTTCGAATTAGTAGCTCCCATGATTTACTTCCTCCGTATTGATCTTGGGACGGGTTGACGGAGGTGCTGAGGGAGAATGAATCGCTTTTTGTCACCTCAATACCATAGAATAAAAATCTATCACTTCTCATAATAAAAAAATCTCCTTATAATTTTTTGACACAAATTTATGAGTTAAAAAAATACTAAACTTTGATATTTACTAAAAGATATATTCAATTTACTACTCTTTCCATTTTATCCCTCAATTATTTTTACCTTTCTTTTCCTCTCTCTTATGCATGCAATTTCTCTTCTGTTTCTCTCTCGTATACATGCAACCTTTCTTTTTTTCCTCTCTCTTTTGAATGCATGCATGCATACATAACGTTGGACTCGATATGATTTCATATCAGACTCAACGTGGGTATGATATTTTTCATATCAGATCCAACGTAAATGTGATATGATTAACAATTAAACTAAAAAATTTTGTAATTTGATTCATTTACAGGGTTTAACATGCAAATAGTGCATGCTTGGTAATAACATAGAGATGACACTATAATTTAAAAAAATTTAGTAGCTTGAAACGTCAAAACATCACTCACCGTACTAACTTAGTCTTAGGTGACCTTTTATGACTATCTTATGGCTATTTTGATATCTTCAAGTTAAGAGGTAATTTTCTTTAATCAAAATAGCTCAAATTGTTTTTTTTTTCTCTCTGCCAATTTGTGCCAAATTTACTTCACATTCTAGCAAAGCATTAAGCTTGTTCAGTTAGATAACTTACATGCCACCCACTATTTCCTTCGATCTACATTGATTGGCTTGGGATCTTGAGCAGCAGAAGACATTTATTCAAAAAAATAAAATAAAATCTTGGCATAGTAGAATAGTGAGTGAGCTAAAATCTATGGAATATAGAATCATTGTATTCTATTTCTCCGTCACAGATCATTGCTATTAGTTACTGGAACCAAAGTAGACCTGCTATGAAAAAAATATAAGGCCCACATTAGCCTTGATATAGATAAAGTGGCCCTGATATAAATAAATATCAGATCCACATTAGACTTGATATGATTCATATCAGACACACGAGGTTAGGGTTTAGTTGATTTTTTAATAACATTTAAATACTTCCGGAGAAGCTAAAATATATAATAGATGATATCGTTGGACTCCGTACATCCTAAAAAATCCACAGAATTTGAAATGAATCCAATCAAACATATTTAGGTCCATCAGTGGATTTTAGTCAAAACTCATTAATAGACCTAGAGACATCAGATTGTAATCATTTCAAGTCCTGTGGATTTTTGAAACTGCAAGGAGTTCAACGGTATCGTCTATTATATATTTAGACTTGTTCAGAAGTGTTAAAATTTTATTAGAAAAATCAACTAAAGAATAAACTCATTCATATCAAGCCTACGTTGGATTGATATTTTTCCATATCAGGTCCAATATAATTTTGATATTTTTTTATATTAGGGTCAATGTGGGCCTAATATTTTGCCAACTTGTACTTTTGTATATAGGATCGGATGTTATCATGATATTAATTGAATATTAAACTAATATCAAAATACTTCTACTTCATTAAATAAGAACAAATAACATTATATTTAACATGGTCCACGTGCTGATCTCCTCTCCAAATGTCTAAAAATTTCTTAAATCATTGTATATTGTCAAGCACCGATGTTTAGTTTTTGATAGGATCTCAGTCATTAGTGATAATTAATTTTATCCTCAATAGTCTACCACATTCTTCAAAATGCCTTAATTTCTTAATTTCAAAATTATCAAATGCTCCTATATATAGTTTTTAAACTGTAATCATTTTACACCCTCAAGTATTAACACTGAAACTTATACGTAACTGAACCTTGAAATGACAAGTTTTAGTTTTATAGAATAATCTAATATTTTTTTACCATAATTCCATTGGTAAAGTACGTGGGCATGATATATATCAGATTTACTTTGGTTCAGTAACTGGTAAGCAATAATTAGTGTGGAAAAATAAAATGCGATGACTCTCTGTTTCATAAAGTTTAGTAACAATTGATCCAGTCGATAAGTGAAGAAAGTCCTCGTTAGGATGACTCGGTCTGATCAAGATGACTCCGATTTACAATAGCGTGGGGGTCGGGGGTCAGGCTTGAGTGCTAATAGGACACAAGTGGCTTGGGTCAGACCAAAAACGAGAGCGCAAAGTGGAGCAGAGGTTTCAAATGGCAGCGATCCCTGTCTTTGGAGCCCCAAGGTGGTTTATATAAGGGAGGGGAAGCTCTCTGCCTTGTCAGAGCTGTCATGTCTAATTAAGGAATGGTCAGTTAGCAGACTGAACTAATGGCAGCCTTAGCTGCTTTGTGAGACTGTCACAGCCGCCTGACAGTCTGTCCAGGTTGTCCCCTCTGACCCCTATTAATGTTGGCGGCTTTGTCAGGTCATGATTATGTCAAAAATCCTTTTTTGGCAATGGGAAAATTCGAATGTTCTTTACTGTTGTTGCGACCCTTCGCTCACTCGGGTCTGCCTACCCGGGTCTGCCAACTTACGACCTAGGTTGGTCAGTCAAGCTCAGCCTCTCGACCACTCACGTTTTTAGGATGGTCTCAAAGTGCCCAACCCAGTGTGACCGATCTAGGATGATCCAGGGTGCCCGGCCTAAGGAATTGACCTAGGGGGCCCGACCCAAGATGACCGATCTGGGATGTCCGACCCGGGGGTAACAGACCCAGGGTGGCCGACCCAGAGTGACAGACTCAGGGTGGCAGACCCAGAGTGACAGACCCAGGGTGACCGACCCAGGATGACAGACCCAGGGTGGCCGACCCAGTGTGACCGATCTAGGATGATCCAGGGTGACCCAATCGGGAGTACGCACCCGGATGGCAATGGCTGAGCCATGACTCCACTTACCTCGACTTCTACTCCTCCTGGCCAAATCCAGGTCCGGCTCATCAGACCAAGCTTAACCCAGCTTAACCCTATTCGACCCAGGCCTAATCCGACCGCGCCCTTGACCCACTCTGAAAACTTACTCGCCCAGATCACAAGCCTCCCCTTCAAGTCTAGTCGAAGGAGGCGCAAAGTCTGACTGACTAGGCTACACGCCCGATCGGATAAACCCTACTTCGCACCCCTGACCCTCATTACGGCCTCAAGTTTTTTATCCTTAAATGTCGAATCCCCTGTTGAGTCAGCCATCAATGCATCTGCCATGCGTTTATCTCCCCGGATCACATATATCCCCTTCAAGTCTAGTCGAAGGAGGTGCAAAGTCCAACTAAGTAGGCTACATGCCCGGTCGGATAAACCCTACTTCGCACCCTTAACCCTCATTACGACCTCAAGATTTTTATCCTTAAATGCCGAATCCCCTGTCGAGTCAACCATTAATGCATCTGCCACGCGTTTATCTCTCCGGATCACATATCTCCCCTTCAAGTCTAGTCGAAGGAGGCGCAAAGTCCGACTGACTAGGCTACACGCCCAGTCGGATAAACCCTACTTCGCACCCCTGACCCTCATTACGACCTCAAGATTTTTATCCTTAAATGCCGAATCCCCTGTCGAGTCAGCCATTAATGCATCTGCCACGCGTTTATCTCCCCGGATCACATATCTCCCCTTCAAGTCTAGTCGAAAGAGGCGCGAGTCTGACTGACTAGACTAAATCTACTGGTTGGTCCTACAATATCTCCCCGGATCACATATCTCCCCTTCAAGTCTAGTCGAAGGAGGCGCGAGTCTGACTGACTAGACTAAATCTAGTGGTTGGTCCTACAATATCTCCCTGGATCATATATCTCCCCTTCAAGTCTAGTCGAAGGAGGCGCGAGTCTGACTGACTAGACTAAATCTAGTGGTTTGACTTATTCCACCCGTACTTTCCATCCTGAAATTAGGTTGGAACGGATCTCCTTTGATAGAAGAACAACCAATCAGAAGCTATAGGTTGGATTTTACCTAGTTAATCAGTATTTCCTCCCTCGGAATGTTGCCGCTGGAGTATTTAGTTATGTCAAGCGAGCAATTAGATCGTGTTGGACGAGTGACAGATCTGTGTATGGCAAACAACTAAGTATTTTTTCCGAACCAAGCAAATGGTTGCGGGTGCCACACATGTGGCATAGAGCCGAGCAAACGGCAGAGTAGCTGAGTGACGAGCAGAGCTGCTGAGTGGCTAAGTGCCAAGCTGAGCAACTAGGTAGCTGAGTGCCGAGCTGAGCGGCTGAGTGGCTGAGTGGCTGAGTGTCGAGCAGAGTGACTGAGTGCCGAGCAGAGCGGATGAGTGTCGAGCAGAGCGGATGAGTGCCGAGCAGAGCGACTGAGTGCCGAGCTGAGCGGCTGAGTGCCGAGCTGAGCGGCTGAGTGCTTGAGTGCCGAGTAGAGCGGTTGAGTGCCGAGCAGAGCGACTGAGTGGCTGAGTGCCTGAGTGGCTGAGTGCCGAGCAAAGCGGCTGAGTGCCGAGCAGAGCGGCTGAGTGCCGAGCTGAGCGGCTGAGTGCCTGAGGCGTGTGAGCAATCACCTTTATAACTTGCTGAAAAGCAAGTGTCTCAATGCCGCTCGGGAGACCTTAATGAAGCATGGGCAGCCACGTCCGGTCTGCCGCGAGGTCGGTGGTTGCGTGGGAGCATGCCCACTTATAATTTGCAAGAGCAAGAGTCTGGACACCGTCTGGTTTACCCTGACCGAACGTTGAGCGCCACGCCAGGCCGAGCCCAATCGAACGTAGAGCGCCACGCCCGATCGGCGCCGAGTCCGGTGGGTGCGTGGGAGCATGCCCACTTATAACTTGCATGAGCAAGAGTCTGGACACCGTCTGGCTTACCCTGACCGAACGTGGAGTGCCACACCTGGCCGGGCCCGATCGAACGTGGAGCGCCACTCCCGATCGGCACCGAGTCCGGTGGGTGCGTGAGAACATGCCTACTTATAACTTGCAAGAGCAAGAGTCTGGACACCGTCTGGCTTACCCTGACCGAATGTGGAGCGCCAAGCCAAGCCGGGCCCGATCGAATGTGGAGCGCCACACCCGATCGGCACTGAGTCCAGTGGGTGCGTGGGAGCATGCCCACTTATAACTTGCAAGAGCAAGAGTCTGGACACCATCTGGCTTAGGCTTACCCTGATCGAACGTGGAGCGCTATGCCAGGCCGGCCCCGATCGAACGTGGAGCGCCACGCCCGATTGGCACCGAGTCCGGTGGGTGCGTAGGAGCATGCCCACTTATAACTTGCAAGGACAAGAGTCTGGACACTGTCTGACTTACCCTGACCGAACGTGGAGCGTCACGCCAGGCTGGGCCCATTCGAACGTGGAGCGCCATGCTCGATCGACACCGAGTCCGGTGGGTGTGTGGGAGAATGCCCACTTATAACTTGCAAGGGCAAGAGTCTGGACACCGTTTGATTTACCCTGACTAAACATGAAGCGCCACGCCAGGCCGGGCCCGATCGAACGTGGAGCGCCACACTCGATCGTCGCCGTGTCCGGTGGGTGTGTGGGAGCATGCCCACTTATAACTTGCAAGATCAAGAGTCTGGACACCGTCTGGCTTACCCTGACCGAGCGTGGAGCGCCATGATCGATTGGCGCGGAGTCGGTGGGTGCATGGGAGCATGCCCACTTATATCTTGCAAGAGCAAGAGTCTGGACACCGTCTGGCTTACCCTGACCGAGCGTGGAGCTGTTGGGTTCTCCCGGCACCAAAACACAAAAACGCAGCGGAAACAAGAACCCACGAGCGATCCATGCGAAAGAAAACTCGTACAATGTTCATCTATCTAATAGATCTATCTACAGTGTATACCTTTGGAGCGTGCCTTTTGCTTATCCCGCTCGTCCAAGATGCGCCTGATCTCTTGCACGTTCAAGCGTCCGTGCCTCTATTCGTATTCACACGGACACAATCTCTCAACTTCGGGAGAACTACCTTAGTTGTGCTAGCAACTTGAGGTAGCTCGCAGAACACCAAGAACCCTATAATTGGGTTTTGGCCAAAAGAGGAAGATGAGGGAGGAAAGAGGATAGGGAAAAAGCCAAGGGAAGAATACCTCATCCAATGTCACAAGACCCTCTTTTATAATCATCTCATGAATATGAAGAGGTTTGTGTCTCTTTGGCTTCCTTCATTAATACCAATAAAGAGCACATCTTTTCATGTGGCTCTTTATCTTTTCCCATGCAAGAAAAGAATCTTTTCATCCAATGAAGAGAGACTTTTCTCTTTCCTTCATGCAAGTCCGACCGGGCCTCTCGGGCTTCCGACTCGGTCTCCGGACCAAGTCTCCCGAGTAAGTCTCCGAGCTCCCGACCAAGTCTGCCGAGCTCCGAGCTCCCGACCCATCTACCGAGTGCTGAGCTCCCGACCCGTCTGCCGAGTGCCGACCCAGTCTGCCGAGCTCCCAGCCCAGTTTGCCGAGTGCCGACCCAGTCTGCCGAGCTCCCAGCCCAGTCTGTTGAGTGCCAACCCAATAGGTTCTTGTGACGTTGGCAATGCGCCTAAACACTTTAGACACATAAGCAATGAGCGGCATCTAGCAATGCATCATTGCTACCCAAGTAACAAGAAAAGTCGAGATCCGACTAAACCTCCGTGACTATGATAATGTATGACCTTGTCCTTCTATCCTTGATATCTAGATTGACCAATGAGGTATAGACCGTGTCATCCTCAGTCAATCTTGTGTTTCTTGATCCCCGAGTAGACTCACTCAAAAAAATGAGCTCAATATCTCATATTGACTCATTCGAGCATGGTCATGCGTTTTAGTAGTCATACTCGATCAAGGGGCTCACAGATATCACTCCCGTCATATGGGAGGGATAGATCCCATCTACATCACTCACATCCCTCCGCATAATTCATTACATACCCAGTGATCGCCTTTATAGTCCACCCTGTTACGGGTGACGTTTGACGATACCAAAGTACATAACTCCTTATGTAGGGAACCGTAGTGACTTCAGGTCTAAGGACTATTCATACAAATAGTCACATGAGAAAGTTTATGACACTCATATGACAATCTATGAAACTTTCTCATGGCGGGTCAATTCAGTACACATTCTCCAATGTATACCCATGTGTCAACTTGATATCACATATCCATGACTTGTGAGCTCAAGTCATCAGTTGACCTACATGCTAGTCTCCATGCATTAATATTGTCTTTGAATATTAATGCTCAACTAGGAATAGTTTAGTGTAGTGTTCTCTACATTATCTCACTATCGATTCAACCAATCGATATGATATAGATAAGAACCTACTACACAAGGACATTATTATACTTAGTTATTTGGCACAAATACAAAGTAAGTATAATAACCAAACATGCCTTTACTAATGATAGAATATGACACAAAATGTCCCTAGTCAATCATCACATACTTGGCTCTAGGGCTCCCACTAACAGGAGCGTCACGCCAGTCCGGGCCCAACCGAACGTGGAGCGCCACGCTTGATCGGCACCGAGTTCGATGGGTGCGTCGGAGCATGCCCACTTATAACCTGCCAGAGCTGCCTTTTAGCTGCCTTGAGTTTCGCTATCATGTTTACGTGATACAATTACAAGGGTCACTCAACTCAACTTTTCTCACAATACAATTTTAAGTGCGTTGCACTCCAAGGCCTTCCCAGCTTCTTTCCTTGGGCATCTTGCAAATAATAAGCTCCCGACCCCAATATCTCGATCACCAGGAATTGTTCTCCCCATTGGGGCTTCAGCTTGCTCACCTCCCCGACTGGTTTGACTCTCTTCCATACACGGTCGCCGCCTTGGAAACTCCAGGGTATGACCTCTGGATTGTATCTTCACTGCATCCTTTGCCGGTAAGCAGGCATTCGGATCGATGCTCGATCCGGAATTTCCTCGATCAGATCCAGCTCTAGACACCTCTTCGCCTGCCACAACAGCAGATTCACCCTCGTCCTCTTCGATCAGCGAGGAACTCCGGCAACTCACGATCGCCGAGCCTGCGAAGGAGCAGGCTCCTTCACTGGCGGTTCCTCCAGTCGTCGAGCAAGAGCTTGAGGTGTCCAGATCGGGCGGATCTCGGCACTGTCGGAAGGAAGTGCTCCGTTAGAGCTAATCATTTCCTAGTCGAGGTTGCTGACAATACTCTTTTCCACTATGATGTGAGCAGATCGCCAGAATCAGTATCCGGCTGATACTTCTCCTTTTGAGTCAGAGGAGTTTACGATTTCGTCGCCTCAAGAAGTCATTCAAGCCCTTGATATTGTTCTCAGGGAGTCTCCTTATGTCAGGTATACTTCAGTAGGATGTTCCTTCTTCTCCTCGTGTTTTGGGGATCGGACACCCATTGGAGACGGCTTAGAATGCTGAACAGGAGGTTTGTTTTTTGACGTCTTTCGCTGCTTGCAAAATGCTGGGTGAAGAGTCTTTTGAATTCAGCAAACTCTCGCACAAACCCCTCCGGGAGTCTGTCGAACCAACGCTGAGCGGGCCCTGCCAGGGGGGTCAGGAGCGCTCGACACTTGATATCATCCGTGTATTCAGGCAGCAAAGTTGCATTCTCAAACTTCATCAGGTGTTCCTCTAGATCTATAGCTCCTTCATATTCCGGAATAGACAAGAGTCGGAAATGCTTTGGGGACTGGCTCTTGCAGCACTTGACTAGAGAAGGGGAATCCAATGCGCTCGACCGGAGCCTGGATAATTGGAGTCTTCCCTTTGTTGATTCTTGCTTGGCCGGAAGAGACTTCCACTGGGTCAGACTGTCCCGCACCCTCAGACGGGCTGATGAGCGCTTGATGGAAGTAGGGGCTCTCACCCGAGCGAACTCCACCTTCTATGCCAACGCGAGCTGCCGGCTCGGAAGGACCCTCCTGTGTCGAGCGAGCGGACCCTCCTGAGTCGGGCGAGCAACAGTCTTCTGCTCTGTTGCCAATTTCTGAGCTTTAGCGGCTACCAGCAGATCAAGGTCTTCTTGTGAGAGGGTAACGGTCACCCTGTTGGAGTCACTCATTTTCGTCTTTCGATCAGGCAGATTCCCACAGACGACGCCAAATTTGATCCTGTCGACAAGTGAAGAAAGTTCTCGCTAGGATGACTCGGTATGACCAAGATGACCCCGGTCTACAGTAGCGTGGGGGTCGGGGTCGGGCTTGAGTGCTAATAGGACACAAGTGGCTTGGGTCGGACCAAAAACGAGAGCACAAAGTGGAGCAGAGGTTTCAAATGACAACGATCCCCCTCTTTGGAGCCCCAAGGGGGGTTTATATAGGGGAGGGGAAGCTCTCTGCCTTGTGAGAGTTGTCATGTCTCATTAAGGAATGGTCAGTTGGCAGACTGAACCAATGGCAGCCTTAGCTGCTCTGTGAGACTGCCACAGCCGCCTGACAGTCTGTCGAGATTATCCCCTCTGATCCCCATTAATATTGGCAGCTCTGTCTGGTCATGATTATGTCAAAAATCCTTTTCTGACAATGGGGAGATTCAGATGATCTTTGCTGCTGTTGCGACCCTTCGCTCACTCGGGTCTGCCTACCCGGTTTGCCAACTTATGACCTGGGTCGGTCAGTTAAGCTCAGCCTCTCGGTCAGTCACGTTTTTAAGATGGTCCCAAAGTGCCCAACCCAGTGTGACCGATGTAAAATGATCTAGGGGGCCCGACCTAAGGGACCGACCCACGGGACCCGACCCAAGATGACCGATCTGGGGTGTCCGACCCGGGGGTAGAGCTGTCAATTTGGGTTGGGCCCGTCGGGTTGGCCCGTCCCGCCAATCAATTTAAGCGGGTTGGGTTAGAATTTAAGCAACCCAAGCCCGCCGCGGGCCAACCCGCACGGGTCGGCCCGCGATGGGCTTGGGTTGGCCCGCGGGTTGAGAATCACATGTTAGTTAAGTTTTATGACAATTTATTATCTTTCTTTGTTATTATTTTAAAATAAAAAATAATATTTTTCATCACATGAGTACTCGTTTGTATCCATTTATATTTAAAAAATATATTTCTTAATATATTTGATTGATGAAATCTAAATATATGATTTTTTTATTTTTTTTAATTTTTTAAAAATATTTTGATGGGCCCGCGGGTTGGCCCGCCTAACCCACGGCCCGCCTTGGATTGGATTGGGTTGGGTTGGGGATTTTCCAACCCGTCTAGATGACGGGTCGACCCGCCCCGCCCCGCCAAATGGTCGGCCCATGGGCCGACCCACCCTGCCACGGGTTGGCCCGTTTGACAGCTCTACCCGGGGGTAACAGACCCAGGGTGACCGACCTAGAGTGACAGACCCAGAGTGATAGACCCAGGGTGGTCGACCCAGGGTGACAGACCCAGGGTGGTCGACCCAGTGTGACTGATCTAGGATGATCCAGGGTGACCCAATCGGGAGTACGCGCCCGTATGGCAATGGCTGAGCCATGACTCCACTTACCTCGACTTCTACTCCTCCTGGTTAAATCTAAGTCCAGCTCATCAAACCAAGGTTAACACAACTTAACCCTATTCAACCCAGGCCTAATCCGACTGGGCCCTTGACCCACTCTGAAAATTACTCGCCCGGATCAACAATAATTAGTGTGGAGAAATAAAATGCGATGACTCTCTGTTTCATAAAGTTTAGCTCATTCACTATTCGACTATCCACTATGCCATGATTTTTTTTTAAAATAAATGTCCTTCTACTGCTTTAGGACCCATTTTAAAATAAATGTCCTTCTACTGCTTTAGGACCCAGGTCAATCAATGTAGAAGAAATCAGTAGATGCAGGTAAGCTATCTAAAGTTTAACGCTCTGCTGCAATGCACAAATTTAGCACATAACCAAAAAAAAAAAGATAATTTGAGCTTTAGTGATTAAAGAACATTGCCTTTTGACTCAGCATGGAGATATTAGAATACCAATGAGATAGACAAAAAAAAGTTCACCTAAGACTGAGTGTGGGTGGCATTTTGGCATTTCAAGCTACTAAATTTTCTGAAATTATAGTATCAACCCACTGTCATTATCAACTAGCATGCGCTGTTTGCATGTTAGACCCTATAAATGAATCAAATTATAAGATTTGTAAAATTAATTGTTAATCATATCAGGTCTATGTTGACATGATATGAAAAAATATCAAATTCACATTGGACTTGATATGGAACCATTGTAGGGATCAATCGATCGGCAGGAGCGGCGGGGGGGGGAGAGGTGAATTGTCCCTGAAAAAGTAAATTTGAATCTTTTATTTTCTTTACAAAGATAGTTAGTTAGCATAAAACAAAAATCATAAATCAGATTAACTTAAATGAAAAGAAGAATAAACAGATTTACTTAGTTCCAATCAGGAAGGTTGCTAATCCAAGACAATGATAGTGCAATCTCTAAATCAACTCCTTATAGTCGGAAAAGCCTCTTACAGAATTAGAAACTCAGAGAACTAGAGAAAACTAATAAGAAATTCATTACAGCTCGAATCAATGATTTGCTCTGAGTTCAGGGGTCTATTTATAGCTCCTGGGAAAACTTATCAGGCACATCACGGGCGCCCGAGTGCACATAAGTGCCTGAGTGCGGTCAATGCCTATCCATGTCGCAACGGCTGGAAAATGGCTCGTTTTGGCGATAAGTATCAGCTCTCGGGCGCTTGTATGAACTCGAGCGCTTGTATAAACGAGCGCCAGTGCAGGCGCCTGATTACCCAAGTGTTTGAATTCACTCGGGTGCCCGGGAGCTAATTGGCCAACTCTAATTGACCAGTCTTCTTCCAACCTCCTGGGTGATCTCTAACCATCAGAGTTGGGCTTACTCGAACTCATCTCTGATCTTCTCCTCAAGCAGACTTCCTCCTCGGCTTCTCGTCCCTCGGATATCGCACGCGTCCTCCTCGGCTTCTCATCTCTGACCTTCTCATCCCTCATATGCGCCGAGCTCGTTGGCTTCCTTCACATACCATCCTGCTCATCTGTTGCATCTTCCGCTCGACTTCCTGTGCTTTTAAGCTCCTACACACTTAGACACGAGATCAAATATCAACATGACCTAACATAACTCGGTTGACCACATCAAAACCATCCCAGGGTATTTAGAATCTTCTCTTTTTGATATGCAACAACCCGAGTTAAGTTAGGGTTAAACATAAACATAGACAAAAGAAATAGATAATAAAATATTATAATTAGATAAACAACAAATTTGAAATTTGAAACCTCCCTCTTAACTTAAGTTCTGATTTCTCCCCCTTTGATTTCACAAAAAAAAACTAATTAAGGGAAAAAACTAAGACTAAAACTCAACCGTTTATATAATTTTTTCTAAATTTGAAAAATTAGTTAAACATAGAAAGAAACATAAAAAAATTAAGGAATTTTAAGGGAAAAGAAAATGCATTTTCGATGAAAACAATAATAGAAAATTATCTAGTTTTTGAAAAAAAAAAAAAAAAAGTTGAGAATAGGTCAAACCTAACGGATAATCTCCAAAAAATATTTAGTTTTTTCAAAAATTGATGTTGAGGTATTTTTAAAATTAAAAATACAATGTTTGAGAAAAAAATTATAAAAAATCATCTACTAAAAAAAATTCTCAAAATTTTCTACAAAGTGTGAAAATGATAGGTTTGACTTTATAAAAATTTTCTCAAAAAAAAAAAACAATCGTTCTAACTATAGTTTAATATTTTTCATTACCAAACTTAGATATTTTTGAAAAAGTAATTGTTAAAATTAGATTTCAACCAAAAAAAAATAAAAAAATTTCTCAATGTCAAAATAGTTTATAGATCCTGAAATATCAAATTTTTGCAAAAAAATCTATCTATTTTTTAAAATTTAAAAATCAATTTTCGATCAAAAATCCATAAAAATTTAACTAACGAATTTTTCGAAAAAAAATTCTGTGAGATGATAAGAATAAAGTCTATCACAGAAATTTTTTTAAAAAATGAATATTGTACAAAAATTAAATATTCAAAATTTTTTTTAAAAATGTTAGACAAAAAATTTACAAGCATTAATTATTAGAAAAAAAATCTAACAATTCAATACAGCTTTGGGGTTTCAAAATAAGTTTCTACCTATTGAATTTACCAAAAATTTGGGCGGAATATAAATTTTTGGAATTCTCACAATTTATCCCTTATGATTACTAAGGTACCCGTTTAAACCATGAAAATTTCTAACATTTGCACAAATATAAGAATTTAGACATGTTGAATTCTTTTTCAATAAATCAATTTGTTGTTTAAATTTTAAATTTTCACTTTGAACTTTATCCTACATTTCAAGTGGTCATGCACTGGATAAATTTAATTTCACTTCCATATTTTTCTTTTTCAATTTAATGTACTTATTTCATAACTTATATAATGATCGACTTAGCATTTGTACAACATCATATAATTGATTGGGAGGGAGGTTACGTACCTCACTTACCGTGTCAGATTCACAGTCAAATGCTCCCCCTTTATTGATGCTTATATCGGATAAGCTTTTGTTGTCTTCTTTTTAGTAGCCCTCCATCAATGCAAGACTGACATATTCTTCTATGTCAGATTCTGAGGATGACAATTCGCTCCACATCGCTTTTAGGTTCTTTTACTTGCTTTAACTTGGTTACTTTTCTTTGTCTTTCTTCTTCAATCTCGGACAATTGTCCTTGATGTTGTAGGGATCGATAGCACTGCTAGAGGGGAGGGGGGAGGAGTTAATAATTTCTCACCCAATTCTTCGACTTCTTCCTATACGTGTTAGTTGCACTAGTGGAAATGAAACTTAACAATAAAAACAATGTTAACACTTATCGTTTACGTAGTTCGGAGATTGCTAACTCCTACTCCACGGCGTGCCCATGAGGTGGACGATCTCTCAATCCTTCAGTGGATTAGTCCTCGACAATCTCCGGCTAGAGCTCACTCCTTCTCAGTGGAGTGCAACCTTTAATAATGTCTCTCTTCCCTTTATAAAGTGAGAATTAAGGTTTGAGGAAGAGAGAAGACTTGGAAGCCTTGAGCACTTGATCAAGAAGGTTTCTTACTAAAGAGCTAACCATTCTCAAGTCTCAAAGCCCTCCCTTTAAATAGAGGAGATAACTGTTAACAAAACAGCTCAACCCCGACACCAGTCGACCGCGAACAAGCCCAGTCATTTGGTGCTCAGCTAACAGCTAGTTTTCGAACAGACCAGTCGGCTGCCACCAAGACCAGTCGACTGATCTGCCTATTTAAAACTCACAGAAGGTTCAGTCGACTGGTGTCCCTACCAGTTGACTGATCCTATTACACACTCATACTCATCTTCTCCGGAGTCGCCCTTTGAAGCTTTCTTCCTTTGGCTCTCGTCCCTTGGATGCATCCAAGCCCTTGGCTCGTCCCGATGTCATCCTTCGCGTATGCCTTGAAGTCTGCATCCCACGGCTCCACTCTATTACTCCTCGTCCAACGGTCCTTCGGATGCGCCATCCTTCACCGACTCAAGGACCCGAGTACCAGGATGAGATCTCCCATATGTGTATTGCACCAAGTCTTGCATGACTCAAACACACATCAAACCAATATGAAAACCTAACTTAATCATATTGACATACACATCAAAACTCATGATCTATCCGATCAAACCTGGGTTGATTGCACCAACAGATGTGTTCTTTGATAGTTGTAGCAGTGGACCTTCCTTTTGTTTCTTAGTAGTTTTGATGTTTGTGACTCATTAAATTTTTTAGTTATAAGGAATTTAGAAAACTTCCTTACCATATATGCTTTTTCATCCTCGTTAAGTGATGTGTCTGAATCTGATCCATCCTTTAGGCCTTCTTGTCTTTTTGAGACTTCAGCGCTAAGGTCTAACTTGAGCTTTCTTTTCTCATTTCTGCACATCAAGTTTCGTGTAATTCCAAAGTAAAAAAATAAACTTTCTAAGGTACTTATCTCAAGATCTTTAAAAAATAAACTTATCGACGTGCTGACGTGACACATCACTTGCGCTTGAGTGCGCACGGGCACCTGAGTGCGGTCAATGCCTATCCACGTCGTAACGGCTAGAAAACGATTTGTTTTGCAGATAAGTATCAGATATCGGGCACACATATGAACTCGGGCGCCTATATAGTTGGCCGCCCGTATCCATGCAGGTGCCTGATTACTCGGGCACTTGAATTCACTCGAATGCTCGGGAGCTAACTAGTCAACTCTAGTTGACCAACCTTCTTTCAACCTCCTGGGTGATCTCCAGCTATCTAGAATTGGGCTCACCTGAACCCGTCTCCGGCCTTCTCTTCGAATAGACTTCCTCCTCGGCTTCTCGTCCCTCGGACATCACACACATCCTTCTTACTCCACCGGTCTACTTTTCCATAACCTTCGCGTCCCTCAAATGGGTTGAACCTGTCGGCTCCCTTCCCACTCCATCCTTTTCGTTTGCTGCGTCTTTCGCTCGACTTCCTGTGCTCCTGAACTTCTTGTATACTTAGACAAAGGGATCAAATATCAATAAGACCTAACTTAACTCGGTTGACCACATTAAAATCATCCCAGAGTACTTACAATCATATCAACCCAACGTTATGCATACAAGCATGCATACAAATTAAAGAGAGAGGTAAGAGAAGAGGGGAGAGAAAAGAAGAAGTTGCATGCATATGAGAGAGAAATGAAAAGAACAATTGCATGCATAGGAGAGAGAAAGAAAAAGATAAAAATGATTGAAGGATAAAATAGAAAGAGTAAAAAATTGAATACGTCTTTTAATAAATATTAAGATATAATTTATCTTTAGTCAATTTATAAATTTGAATACGTCTTTTGATAATTTTTTTATATTCTAAATTATTGATCATCCATTTCGTTAATTTTAAGATGAAAGAAGAGATTTCAAATTTAACTATTGCTCTTATGACAAAATATTACTAGATGATTAAATGAGACAAAAGCTCTACTATTTCGTAATTAGATATGATAAATTTTTTTTTGACAGATTTAGGATCTTATGGGGAAAATCTAAAATGAAGACGAATTCGAAAAATACTTTTGGATATATATTCAAATTTGGAGATTTTTCAAATCTCCATATTTGAACCGGGACATGTACGAGGAGGCTACTCTCATCCTTGAACCCGTCCCGTGGTCGGAAAGTAAGAATAATTATTTTTTTGGATTTATTCTCAGAATTTCTGAGAATAGAAATTTAATTCCCACTAAATCGGAAATGAAAATTCTCCAACTACACCGAATCAGAGACCGGGACGTAAGATGACAAAACCCGTCCCGCTCTATGCCATCGTAACTCAGTCGCCTTTTCCACCTCTATGCCATCATCGTAACTCTAACAATGAAACAAAACGTTTTTTTTCATGTAACTAGAGGATTAAATGCGCATGTTAAAATGTGAGGAAGTCAGGAATTTGCTCCTCGGATTCCAGCGATAGCCATCAAAAAGATATTTGATGTTATCACGAAGCGAAATGGACTTTTAAGAGCACATGATATCCTAAGAATCACGAACTGCTAGTGATGGCTCAGTGCTAGCTGCGATCTATAAGGTAAAGATCATTAGGACCTGTCGGAAAAAGTCCCCGGCAAGACACTCTGACGGTCAAGTCAGTCCCTGATGGTGGAAGAGCAGCAAAGACAATAGAACAGTAGCAAACCACTATTGCGCGTACCTAGGGGATATGGAATAGAGAGGCATATAGCCAGGGGAGCTGACAACTTCTGCCCAATCTGTCACCTTTTGTCACGTAGCGAGGACAGGGTAAGGTTTACCCAGAGGTGGTAGGGTAATGCGTCTCATACCGGAATAAGGAAATAGACGCTGTCAACTATGGGCGGGCGCCGTCAGGCGCCGCTCGGCCTGACACCAACTTATGTGGTCGCAGTACAGGGGGACAGGGTATGACAGGGAGATTATGGCGTCAACGAGATACTTGCGATTCGGGCCGGAATGGTACCTGACCTGCACCGACCCCATACAACTTCTGCGAGTATTATGTCAGGGAGTGGATGTTCTGATAAGTCACGACAAGAATCTTAGACAACTTGGCTTCCTGAGTTAAGGAAGGCTTCTCGAGTGAAGGTATGCTTCCTGAGTCGTGGTGTGCGTGGTTCGGGATGAACGCCCGAACTCAGCTGACTCGGGGATAGTTTGGTCAATGACCGAGTACTCTTCTAACTCTAGGTGTTCTTGACTCGGGGATCTCATGATATGGTGACACTCTGAGTGAAGACTTCTCTGGTTCGGGAGGACCTCAGGAGCGTGGGTCGCCACGCGTTCGGCTGGGCCTCGAGCCGAGAAGTGTGTGGGGGCATGCCCGCTTATGGCTTGTACGAAGGTGAGAATTCAGACCATCGGTCGGGATGCGCCCAGGGAGCGTGAGCCGCCACGCGTCGGACTGGGAATACCGAGCCGAGTGGTGTGCGAAGCTGGTCCGCTTATAACTTTAGGCTACTTTGATTTGAGACTCCCCTGACCCGGGAGTGTTAAAACTTAGTGATGTTGTGAGTCGGGACTTTTCTGACTCGGACTTCTCCTGACCCGACACTTCCCGACCCAGGACTTTCTGGACTCGGGGGCCTTCGGGGCTTCTGACCCTCTTTGCCTTGGTCAGGGACAATATTTCCTCGCGTTCGTGGGAAAGATGATCCGCCTATATTGCCCTATATTCGACGGGCTCCTAGGGCCCGCTAACCTATCTCCTCCTGACGGGTTGCCAAGCTGTCGAGCCAGGCTACACCTAAGCTGGCCCGGGATCATAAGCATCCCCCTCGAGTCTAGTCGAAGGAGGCACGCGGTCCGACTGACTGGACCACTGTTCTGACAAAAGCCTGGTAGCCCCGAATAGCACGCCCTTGCGCCTGATTTCCGTGGTCGACCCTGAGTCAGCGACCCAGCTGACCGATAAACCTCCTCATCAAACGTCTCTTCTGTTGGTGCTTGGATGACTATAGATGTAACGCCCGCCCCTTACCGTTAAGGCGGCGCGTTATCTTTTTCCTACGTAACTTAACTTACGCATATTATTGCATATGAATCTAAAGCATTGCAGCGGAAATAAAACATAAGTATAGCACATGCAACAAGAAGGGGTATGAAGATCACATAGTATCTAGTAGCATCCATGCATTAAATAAACTCCTAAAGAGCTAACAAGTATCAAGTATAAGGTAGTAAAACATGTTTTCTTATAAAGATAAGTGCTAAGTCTATAATGACACTAAATGGATCGATCAGCCAAGTCACCACCATACACACGAGCCCTTCCTGCAGCTTCCCTTCCTTTAGAAATTTCTATGTTGATCTGCAACATAAGAAATCAACTATAAGTATGAAACATAGTAAGCTCTTTCCTATTCACTAAATTCACATGTCACGTATATTTGAAAGACATATAACATCTCATATATAGCATAAAACTCATAAGGCACATAAGGTACCTGAATGCATACAAACATAAAACATATGCATTGCAAAAACATTAGGATGCTCTTTAGAAAACATAATAAGTAATACTTTAATATAAGCATACATCATCTTTATTGGGGTCCCCGGCTTGTACCCATTCTTTCTTTGCGCGCATCCCTAAATAGATGCGAGGTAGCTAGTCTCGACCTACTAGGGTTACTAGACCTACTTTCTTTCAACCTAGGGACAACTTCGGTAGTCCAGAACCGTGGATCTTTTTCAAGATCCGGTACAAGCCATACTTTAAAGTAAAATACATATATGCATTCTTTCCTTTTTCTTTCTTTCATAATGAATGTACTATAGACATTCAATCATTTATGAGTATAGGCACACTTTCGTGGCACAATCATTCACATAAATAGCATGATAATGTAGGATCTTTCTTTAAAAACATGCAAGTGAAGTAAACATCATGCTAGTCTTATCAACACATCATTCATGTAACATATTTGTCTTAATCAAGGCAAAACATTGGTTTTAGCTTTCTTTTCCTATCTTAATACATGCTGGCCGAAACTTCATAGGTAGGGTTTCATAGCATAAAATTCCTATAACATTACAATAAGTGCACACTTCACACAAGAGATTATTTACAAGTACAAGGGTAGTCTAAACTTCACTAAACATTAGTTTAGGCACATGATTGTAGTTTGGACCTATTTTAGTCCTCATTCTAGATGCTGGCCGAAATTCATAGTTAGGGTATTATAGCATAAAAATTCATGTAACATGGAAACAATTACATAAGAGATCATTTACAAGTATAAGGGTAGTCTAGACTTCTCTAAACATTAGTTTAGATACATGATTTGTAGTTTGGACCTATTTTAACCCTCAACCTAGTTGCTGGCTGAATCTCACAGGTTTAATAAGGCATAGATTCCATAATTTTCTTGACCTAAAACATTACATAAGCAAGGGAAATTCACATAAGATCAAGCCCTAGTCCATACACATGCATCTACCCATCTCCATCACTTGGCCGAGAGGTTCTAAGTCCTTTACATCATGGAAGGCACTCAAACATCATGTATTCATCATTCATCCACTATAAGAAAGTAGCAATAAGCATGTAGAATCATCCTCTAAACTTAAACATAACAAAAGAGGAGAAAACCTTCTTTGACCGTAACATACAACATGACTTTTCTTCCATTTTCTCTACACAACATCACAAGCAAACATAAGGGATCATAAATACACATTCAAGGCTATTATGTTGCAGGTGAGGGAGTCTTACCTCTTGCGCTTAAAATTCAAAAGGTGTTCTATACTTTGGAGAAGAAAGGGGGCTCTTAGGCTTGGTACTCCTCTTGTTCTTCTCCTTTTCTTCTTCCGGTTTGTGGGGCTCGGTTTTGGGGTTGCAAGGAGACCCTAGGTCTCGGTGAGGGAGAGGAAGAAGAGGGAAGGCTTGGTGAGAAGAGAGGGGAGAGCTTGTGGCCGAAAATGCCTTGGGCATTTCTCTCCCCATGCTCTTTTATAGGGAGTGAAAAGGTAACCACCCCTTTCAATGGTGCCTCTTCATTTTCATGTGTCTCTTCACTTATCTTCTATTCATCTACGATTTTCCATCTCCTCCTAATATCACTCCCTTGCTGGGTGAATTGGTTACATATGCATTCTTAAGGCTTGGCTTTTCTTTGAGATCCAAGGTTCAATCCTTGCCACCTCCTCTTCTTTTTGCTTTCTCTTCCTTTTATTATTTTTTCCAAGCCCGCATAACCAAAGCCCACCTAGAGAATACTACTTATTTAATTCATACACATGCATATGCATATCATTATTCATTCATACATGTGTAGGATACTTAAGCATAACATTAAATATAATACCTAAGCATAATTATCACACATCCACTACGTGTCAAGATAATGCCTAACATTTCTTTATTCACAACTTTTCCCCCTAAATTCATAATATTATTCTTGGCCACATGTTCCATTATTACCACGCTAGAGCGGAAAATTTGGGGTGTTACAATAGAGGGGGGGGGGGTGAATGTAGCCAGACACTAAACTACTTGCGCTTTGAAATCTTTCTGCACTTAAGAGATTAGCAGCGGAAACATACACAGCAGAAAGAAAAAAATAGAGAAAGAAAGCAAACCAAACCGATGCTAACACAGCGATGTACAAGGTTCGGGGATAACTTGCCCCTACTCCTTGGCGTGCCCGTGAGGTGGGCGATCCCTTGATCGTCGGCAAATCAAGCCCCGGTGAACCCCGGATAGTAATAGCCTCCTTCTCGGTGGAGCAACCTCTCCACAATCAAGTCTCCAGATGATATAAGTTAAGCACACGAGACAATCAAGAAGGAAGACTTTCAGAAATCTCACAGGAATGCTTAAGCAAGAAAACTACAGAGAGCTCAATAGCAGCAAACACTTCTCAAGTTTTTCTGCCTGTCCGTCACCCGCTCCTCTGCATCGTTGTTTCCTCTTAAGCCCTGCTCGCCATTGCCAAACTCCATCAGTATCCACTGAGCCACAGCCTGACCCACTGACTCCACTGAGCACTCAGTCCACTGAAGACCTCTTCAGCTGAGCCTCCGTCAGTCGTCAGCCGCGCCAGAATCCGTTGAGACCTGGAAACAGAAAACAACCAAACTGACGAGAAGAAAAATCTCCAGTTGACCCTCCTCCATTGTTTGAATCCTTCCTGTATCACTTGCACACTTAGTAGATACTTAGCAAAGCATATCAAACTATATCAAACAATATCAGCAAGGTAGCAGAGGAAACAGAAGCGATCAGAAGTCTGACAGTGTATTTGAATTAAAGCTATCAGCTACTGATCGGTCCACAGACCGATCAGAGAGGACCCTGATCAGTCACCAGACCGATCAGGGAAAGTCCTGAAAGATCAGACACCATCCTGATCGGTCCAAGTTGGGAATAGAGGGATCGCGGACTGACCCTGATCGGTCACTTGACCGATCACAGATCAGGGATCGGTCACCAGACCGATCCAGCAGCTTGCTTCCCACAACCCGCAGAAAAACACCCTCCTGATCGGTCACCTGACCGATCAGGGTGTGCCCTGATCGGTCTGGTGACCGATTAGGTCACTCCCTGACCGATCAGGAGCCATCCTGATCGGTCAGGGTGAGAAATGTTGCGACAATTTGATCGGTCAAGCGTCCGATCCAAGTTTCTCATAGAAACCTACTGACCTCTCCCTGATCGTTCACCAGAACGATCAGAAACCCAATATAAGCATTCTGTTCTCTCCCTAATCGTTCACCAGAACGATCAGGAGCCGAACAGAAGCATTTGGCTCTCCCTCTAATCGTTCACCGGAACGATCAGACTTCTCTGTATCGGTCACCAGACCGATCCACAACATGGAGTTCGTGCCAACTCCCTGATCGGTCTCCAGACTGATCCAGCTCCGTCCAAATCAGCCCTAAGTCCAGAGAACAGGCTCCCTAGCCTTCTCTAACTCGTGCTCAGTCCCCCAGACCAAGACTCCGTGCCCAGCTTCACTCACCGGGACTTCATTCAACCTAGCTTCACTCACTAGGACCTGGCTTCACTCACCAGGGTTTCGGTCACCTAGCTTCACTCGCTAGGATCCGGCTTCACTCACCGGGATTTCAGTCAACCTAGCTTCACTCACTAGGACCTGGCTTCACTCACCAGGGTTCTAGGACCCGACTTCACTCACCAGGGCTCGGCTTCACTCACCTGGATTTCAGTTAACCTAGCTTCACTCACTAGGACCTGGCTACACTCACCAGGGTTTCGGTCACCTGACTTCACTCACCAAGACCCGACTTCACTCATCAGGATTTCAGTCAACCTAGCTTCACTCACTAGGACCTGGCTTCACTCACCAGGGTTTTGGTCACCTGGCTTTACTCACCAGGACCCGGCTTCACTCATCGGGATTTTAGTCACCGGACCCGGCTTCACTCACCAGGACCCGGCTTCACTCACCGAGATTTCATGTCCAGTCCTAACCAAGACTTAATCTGAATTCACTCAACCAAACTTAAATCGGTGTCAACACCAAAACAACAATCGGGCCAGACTGCATCAACATCTTCGATCTCCCCACGCCGAATCATTCCCATATCTCCTCATTAACTGCCCATTAATTGCTGGGGGACATGTGTCCCCCGGTCATTTGTCTTCCGAGCTGCAATGCGCTTGCCGCCCATCCTTGCGAATGTCCAACTCGCACGTGCGCTCTGTTGCTTCGGGAGTCACCTTGAGCCTGATCGGACAATTCAAGCTCAATCCCTCCTCTCTTCCTGCATGTCATCGGACGGCTAGCGTCGTACCCTGGACCTTATAAATAGGTCTTTTACTCCGCAGCTTTTACCATCGCGTTTTAACTTCGACACCGTTTTGCTGTTGCTTCGAGCTCTGCTAGGGTTTCGACGAGTTCCTTCTTTTCGACTTTCTTCTCCGGCGGCCTTTCCTTTTCCCGATTAGTTTCTTCGCTTTTCTTTTTCACATGGATTCACCTTCTTCATCCTCTTCACCCACCGAACCATGGTATTCCACCATGGTAACCGACTTTCACGCCCATGACCTGGATCAACTCCGGTCGGACTACTTAATCCCTTTCGACCATAGACTCCGCTTACCCAAGTCAACCGACCGACCTGATTCTGCCCCTTCGGGCTTCATTACCCTTTCCCGAGACCACCTACAGGCTGGCCTCCGCTTCCCTATCCATCCTTTTATCTTTGTTGTTTGTATATACTTCCGCATTCCTTTGCCCCAATTAGCTCCGAACGCCATCGCCTGATGTGCGGCTCGGTTATCATTTTTTACTTTGTAGAAAATTCCCCTCCAACCTGAATCCTTCTAATATTTCTACTACCCTAAAAACAAGAGTTGGGTGATTTCTTCTTTCAGACTCGTGCTAAAACTTCCTTCCTGCTGAAGCTTCCTTCCTCCAATAAAGGTTGGAAGGAACACTATTTCTTTGTGAAGCCTACCCCGACCCCGAGTTGGCCCACGGCCTGGGTCGAGGATCTTCCTACCTCCCCTCCTATTTCCAAGTACTACCGTACCTCCGCGACCTACCAGTCGGCGATATCTAAGCTCGGCAGTAGGCACTTCCACGGAGTGCACTTGCTGAAGGAGGAGCTCCTTTCTGCCTTCGACCTCAGCCCCATGCCAATTCCCCCGTCGACTTCATTCGGTAAGCATTGTGATATTTTTTTCGAATATTTTTTAGCTCTAATTAAGGTCGCATTGTTCTTGTAGCTCTGATAATGTTGGTCGCAGCCTTAACAGAGGGCTTCGTCTTGGATGACGCTGAGCTGGAGGCTCAGGTTGCCGCCCAGCTGCAAGAGAGGGAAGGCACTTCGACTGAAGTTGCCCCTGTGGGCTCGGTTCTCGTGGCCCTTGAGCCAGCGCCTGTGTCGCTATTCCCGAGACGGAACCATCGACGACCAACAAACTGCCCGACTGGGGATCCTGCCTGACCTTCCCCCAGCAAACGCCAGAAGAAGAAGAAGAAGAAAGCGGCTCCCGACTCGGGAGCTCCATGAGCAGCCTCCACCTTGGCTCCGGCTGCCGCCCCCTCAGTCTCCTCAAACGCACCAGACCTCCCACTACCAGAGAGGTCGGGAGCCCCACCTGCGGAGGGTCAGATCAACCGACCCCCCATGCACCTCCTGGCACCGACTCGATCTGACTGTCGCCTGGGCATCCCTCAAGACGAGCTTCCCGATTGACGCCAGGAGCTTTGCATGTACGAGTCGGTAGCTGACGGCTATGTGCAAGGACTCGAGGGGTCCTACTTTCGGGGGTCTAGTAGCAAGGCTGATTCATTTTTCCTCGAGGCCACTCAGGTAGGTGTAGGATCAGCTTTTCCTTTTATTTTCTTATCACTTAGTTTTAGGATCTCATGATGTTTACCTTTTCTGCAGTTTTGGGGGTCATGTCATAGTCTCTCTATGGCACTCCTGACCCACGCCACGACTCGAGAAAATGCCGAGAGAAGGGTGGAACTCCTGGAGACTCGAGTCAAACATGCGCAACTCGTCTCTAGCGAGCCCATCCTGAGCGGCCTACGGGCCGAGGTCGCCGCCCTTCAAGACCAGCTAGCTCATTGTGAAGAGCAGCTGGGGGCTGTCCACAGCCAGGCTGAGATGGCGGACTTAGCTGTCACCCAATCGAACGTCAGGATCTACACATTGGAGTATAATGAGTGGAAGGCTTGGGCTCTTCAGGCGAAGACTCAGGGCCAATTAACCAAAGCCCAAGCCGAGCTTCTGAAGTCATCTGGTGCTGTCGAATCCCTTAAGTCCCAGCTCGAGGCCAAGGAGGGAGAGGTGGCAGCCCAGGCAAAGCGGGCGGAGGAGTTGATGGTCGAGCTGACCTCCTGGGACCAAGAACTGAATGATCAGAAGGAGGATCTCGAGCAGCTGAGGGCCGAGAAGGCCGAGTGGGAGGTAGCTCAAGTGGAGCTAGGGGAGCTGCGCTCGTACAAGGGGGGGGGGAGACCAGTAGGTGGGACGCCCGCAGGGTTGAGTACATCAACTCTGCGGAGTTCACCCAACAAGTCTCTGAGCAGATTCGGGTCATATTGAAGCATCAGATGCTCAACATGTTCGAGCAGCTCAGGCAGGGCAGGCATATTGCCTCCGACCTACCCCTCTCGGCGATCAAGATGTCAGGCATATCCGAAAACCTGCCCGAGGAGGTTAACCGACCCTTCAAGTAAGGGTCGAGTTTTTGTCATTTCCTCTCTTCTTTCTTGTAGAGGCTTGCCTCTAAATTTTGTAATGCATTTGTTTTTCTCGAATGTGATTGCCTTTCGACTCGAATGTGCCTGGCTCAGGCGATTGTTAGCGAGAGCGACTCGAGTGAGAGAGCGATCGATTAACTCAACTTCACAAGTGATCGAGTTAAACTCCTGAGTGTGGTGGTTATGTATTGACCACTCAGGTGAGAGCATGTTGGAGTGGTTCGTCCTTACGAGTGACTGAGTTAGACACTTGAGCGCAATAGCTTCTAAGTATTGGCCGCTCGGGGTGATCGCCAAAGAGTCCGACGACCAGAACTAAGCTGGGCGAGTAAGGTTGCCAGCTCGGGCAGTTCAGAGCATTGTCATTGAGTTAGTTTGATCTTGAGAAGCGTGGGTTGCCACGCGCTCAGCTTAGGAGTTAGGTCAAGGAAGTCGCGAGGACATTCCTACTGGTAGTTAGCACGAATGCGCGAGATTAGACATTCGGTCGGATTGATTTCAGGGAGCGTGGGCCGCCACGCGTCCGACTAAGAGCTGAGCCGATTAGTTCGCGGGCGCATGCCCGCTTATAACTCGTATGGACGAGAGTCTGGACACTCGGTCAGGCCGATTCTCAAGAGCGTGGGCCGCCACGCGTCTGATCGGAGACACTGACCTGAGTGGTGCGTGGGGGCATGCCCGCTTATAACTCCCTAACAAGGCGAGAGACTGGACACTCAGACGGATAGTACCCAGGGAATGTGGGTCGTCACGCGTCCGACTGGGAGCCAAATCGAGGGGTGTGCGGAGCTGGCCCGCTTATAACTCGTGAGGACGAGAGTCTGGACACTCGGTCAGGCTGATTCTCAGGAGCGTGGCCCGCCACGCGTCCGATTGGAGACACTGACCTGAGTGGTGCGCGGGGGCATGCCTGCTTATAACTCGCTGTCAAGGCGAGAGTCTATGTTGGGGCAATCGACCCTAAGATGATCTGGAGGATCATGGGGTTTTGATGTGTGTTGGTCAATATGGTTAAGCTAGGATTTGTTGTTGGACTAACATGTGTATGTGAGTGTGCAGGATTGCAGGTACACATGGACTTGGTTGATGTCTTCAGGTGAAGGGTGGCATGGAGGCAAGCTGGAGGCTTGCGTGTGCATTCGAGGGACCGTGGATAGTAGGGACGATGAGCCGAGGGACGTGGACTTCGAGGTGTACGTGAAGGATGACATGGAGGCAAGCTGGAGGCTTGTGTACGTATCCGAGGGATGAGGGCCGAAGATGAAGAGGGCGTGAAGGCAACAGTCGAGACTGCTGGTGAAGAGTCGACCAGGTTGTGAGGGTCCTAGTGTGAGTCGTTGTACTCGGGAACTAAGCCGGGAGGGTTCAAGTGCGGAGTGAAATATACTCGGGGAACTAAGACTGGTGTCGACTGGAACAGCTGTCGGATTCGAACGTTATACTATAACGGTCGAATCTGAGTGGGACCAGTCGACTGCCCCAGGGGCAGTCGACTGGTAGCGGCTGTTTCAGACTTGAGCCCTAGGCCTTTCTTGGCTGGCGAAACTTGCTTGGTCAAAGGTTGTTAGTAGCATGTTGTGGTCAGATATTGTTGAGGTGTTGTGGCGAGGTTTCTCCACCCACAAGGAGCGACAAGGGCTAGCCGAATGTCATCCGGGGAGTGATCCACCGAAGGATTCTTGGATTAGTCACCCTTAGGGGTGGATACCAAGTAAATCAGTATTGTTAGCATTGTTCTTTATTGTTAGTTTTGTTTTTATTGTATTTTCACTTGCACAACTAACAACGTAGGTAGAAGAAAGCCAAGATTTGTTATTCACCCCCCTCTAGCAACCGTACAAGATCTAGCAAGTGGTATCAGAGCTTGGACCGCTCTTGATTGGACTAATCGCCAAAGGAGCAAAGAAAGCTAGAGGAAGAACAATGGAAGATAAGGTAGGGGATTATATCAACTCACCACCAACATATGACCATGAAGATTTTGCCTATTGGAGAGCAAGGATGAAAATGTGGTTCGGTAAGGATTGGGAATGCGTAATGGTGCTAGAAGAACCATTTGAAATCCCTAAGGACAAGCATGGAAAGAAGCTCTGACCCAAGTATTGGACCAAGGAGCAACAAGAGCAATCTAGGGCAAATGAGAAGGTAATCAATATTTTGATTAATATTTTGTCTAACAATGTGTTGAGTAGTGTAAGGACATATACAAATGCATATGAGTTGTGGAATAAATTGGAAGAAGTTTATAAGAACCCTACACAAAATCAACTAGTAGAAGAGCCCGAAGAAATAAGTTCAGGTGTCCAAAAAGATCAAGAGAAAGAAGAAGTGTCAACCTCATCAAGTGAGGTGGCACAAGTAAGTGAAGAATCATCAACTTCCTCAAAAGAAGAAGAAGAAGTATCAATTTCAAGAGTTGAGGGGGAGGAGAGATCCTCATCCGTACAAGAGCAAGAGAAAGCTCCAACCTCCAACAAAGCCAAATCAAAGGAGCATATCATATGCTTTGGTTGCAACAAAAAGGGGCACTACAAGGATAAGCGCTCACTAAGTAAAAAAGAAGTAATTTCTAAGCCCAAGTCCATTCATTTAAATTCTAATATGGGTTGTAGGAATGAGGAATCTCAAAAGAAAAGAAAGAAGATTCAATGCTTCACATGTGGTGAGCTAGGACACTACCATACAAAGTGTCTAAGAAGTAAAGAGCTCAAGAAGATGGAGCACCTAAGAAAATGGGAGAAAGAAGAAAAGAAGAAGAGGAGCTCACATCAAGGGGGAACCTCAAAGGTAAGGGAGGTAATCCCTAACTTTACTTATGCTTCAAATTCTTCCATGAATGCTAGAAATGTTAATAATTGCTTGCCTAGATGTAATTTTGGCTTTAAGTATCATGATAAAACTAAGAACACTATTGCGTGCCAAAATATTTAAAAATCTATGATTTGTGATAAAACTAGGATTTCTAGAACTAAGAATCAAGACATCAACCCTAAGAAAGGGAGACATATGCCTAGGAAAATGGGTAGATCTAGAAATGAACAAAATAGGCATGATGATTCTAAGGTTAGGAGTTTGGAAAAGTAAAATCAAGTGTTAAGAGCAAAACTTGATAAGTTAGAAAAGAACCTAGATAGAGTCATTCGAGGGTCCAAGAGATTGAATGTACTACCAAAGGATCAAAATCATAGAAATCGTAGGCCGGGTCTAGGGTACCACCCTAGGAGGGCAAATGTTAGTAAAATATCATATTCAAGGATGCCCTATAACTATGGTAGAGAAAAGATCAAAAATGGCAAAGAAAAGCCATTTAAAGGAGAAAAGAAGGATTTGACCAAGGAAAAGGTCTATAGAGTTAAGAGAGTAATAGTGGAAGGTCAAGAAGCACTGGAGGAGCACCGGTGTGGTCTTACATTTGTAGATAAGTTACCTAGGGAGGTAACTAGGCCTAGGAGCTCAAGGGAGAGCTCTAGAAGGGAGAGCTCTAGAAGTCAAAATGGGATCTATGGTCAATGGATCTCAGGAAGTTTTCTCCTAGGGGATTAGATGGTCTATGGAATGTGCCAAAAGGGTTGGAAGACTAAGATGAGTCTTAATCCTAGGGAATTGACACATTAAAATAGATTTGCGGTGAGGAAAGATGGAAAATGGGAGCATAATTGAGAGAAATTGGTTTTAATGTGTAAATATCATATAACTTGATGCTATTAGTGTATTATGAATAAGTATGGGAGGAAGCATCAAGAAAAGGTCCAAATTAGAACTTCTATTTAAGTTTAAATGGCCCAATTTGGATAGTTTTGAAGTTTGTACCAATCTTGAGATCCGGAGTGAATTTATTTGAAAACATATTTTTCCCAAGTAAACATAGGATCTACAGATCTCTCCAAAAAATTTCAGATTTTTTTGGAGATTTATGGAATTAATTAGGCATTTCTGAATTTAGGATTGGAAAACTAAATTTTCAGTATCAGTCGACTGCCCTCATGGCAGTCGACTGATCCAGAACACAGAAACATTCTGTAGGTTTTATCAGTCGACTGCCCCTGGGGCAGTCGACTGATCTCGGTTGGAAAACCATTCTGTGAACTTTACCAGTCGACTGCCCTTGGGGCAGTCGGCTGGTCCGCGGGATCTATAAAAGAACAGAGCGCACGGGGGGCCAAAACCTAGGGTTTTGCTTGCCACCCCCTGCGAAAATCTCCTTCTCCCGAGCTCCTCTCGTGTTCTAAGCCTCTCCCAAGCTCTAAAATCCTTCCCTAAGCCTTCTCCTACCTCCGATCTACCACCTAGGGTTTGAAAGACTTCTCCTCTCAAGTCTAGATCACTCATTGTCATCATGCAAAGATTGCGCAAAAGGTAAGACTTTGATAGTTCAAATTTTCCCATTTAAACTATGATTTAGGGACTAATGTGTCTATTTTTGCATGACTTTCTTTGTTTTCTTCCTTTGTGGGATGACTTGGGATACATGCATGTGTATGTCTTGATCTAGGTTGGCTTCTAAGAGGTCTAGGGGTGAGGGATCATCCCGACAAGGTCAGGGAGAGTCGGGGATGTCTAGATTTCGATCAGTAGAGTGTCGGAAGAGGTTTGATGATAATGAATTCATTGTAATGAATTGTCTATACCTTAATAGGGCCTACTTTTAAGAAAAATCTCCACAGCTTGCTGAAATAATCACGCATTTTGGTCTAGACCAGTTAGTCTATTGTCAGCATGATATCAACTTAGATTTGTATAAAGAATTTTATGCAAATCTCACGTGCATTGATCCTAACATTAGTCTTTATGAGTCCATGGTCGCAGGAGTCATCATTCCTTTTTCCTCCACTACGTTAGGTGCATTTTTAGGATGTAGGGTATCAAATAATGCATCCATATATTTTCCTACAGTTGTTGAGCCGTTTACCTTTCCTGGTGCGACCATTGATCAAATCCATATGCACTATTTTAGGAGGCATCAGCATGACACAGAGCACATTTTTTATTCCAAGCATATGCGTCCATTCAGTCATGTGTTGTACAAAATTGTCATAGAGTGTCTCTTGCCCATTGTCACCAAGGGGCGGGCTAGGATTAGATTGCCTCATTTGGTGATGATATATGCCCAAGAGAGGAGATTTGATATTGATGTCTCCCTGCATGTTTTTACATCCATCTATCACTTTCCCCATAGTGTCAATGGGAAAATTTACATGTCCTTTTGCCACGTCCTGACCGAGTTCTTTGAGTCTCAGGGTATCCGTGTGTCTAGCGGTCAGGTCTGGCACCTGTCCAAGGCTTACGATCAGATTGTCACACGCCAGCTATCCTTGGCAGGCATAGAGTGAAGGCAGGGGGGGTTCGTGTGGAGGCAGCGTCCGGAGTCCTCCAGCTATGAGGAGGAGCCAGTTGATGGAGTTACATGCGAGGAGTTCTCCCAGCTCCGTGCTGATGTTCACGACCTTCGGGAGGACCTCCATAGTTATCAGCAGCAGCAGTTGGGCTTCCAGCAGACGATTCAGGTGGAGGTTCATGGGTTTAGCAGCCGGCAGGATGAGATGTTCGAGATGATACGGCAGCTGCACCTGATATATCAGGCCCCCCTCCTCCGCCTCCTCCGGGCGATGGCATGGAGTAGATGTTCTTTGATGAGCTTAGTGTTGAGAGTGCTTTATTTGATGTATTGTTATCTCTCAAACACTTTTTATTCTGGGATTGTACTATTTTGATACTTCAGGGCTTTAGCCCCTGTGACTTTTTCATGTTTTATTTCATGTATGATACACTTGCTTTATGTTCAGTTATAAAATGTTATGTTATGAATTAATATTGTCTTATGAAATTTATGTCATGAATAGATATGGCCTATATGGTTTGAAACTCATGAATTGTTATCTTATGGTTTGACTTATGCCTTCATGATATATTATGAAATGTTATATCATGATTTCATATGTTTATATTTCTTAAATTCATTGGTTGATATTGAATGATAAAAATTTTTCTAAATAAAGGCATAAGAGAATTTTTCATGTATGATTATCTAGGATTAAGAGATAAAGAGGGGGAGTCTTTGTTAACATGAAAAATCTATAAGAAAAAGGAGAATTGAGAACAATTCTGCGTGCAAAACAATAAACGATGGGTTGAGCAAAAGAATGGAAACATATATAGGTTTGAAAGTTGATACAAATTGTCATTTTTGAGAAAATTTGGGTTTGTACCAAAAGTTAAGCACGGTTGTTGTTTTTCATGAAACCATATTTTTCTAGGATAGAGTATATCCTAACAAACGTACTTGTAAAATTTTACATTTTTTAGAATTTTCTATGTGTTTCTGAAATTTGGCTGAAAAATCAGAAACAGGCGTATCAGTCGACTGCCCTGGGGGCAGTCGACTGATGGTTCGGGCATAGTGTGTTTTGGTGATTTCTGAAGGGGTTTTCAGAAATCTGATGAGTTCTATTTGGCACCAGGGGTAGGATTGCTTGGGGCAATCTTTTTGATGGTGTCAAAGGGGGAGAACTTGGGAGTTAAGTTAGGTTTGGTGTGGAACTTAACTTTGGATGGTTTATGAAACTTGTGTGTTAAGTTGGGAGAACTTAATTGGTGTTGAGTGATGTTGAGTTGGGTATAACTCAACGTGGTGTTGTGCTTATGGAGTTAAGTTGGATAGAACTTAACGTAGTATTGGCAATGAGAATTGAAAATTGGGAGAAAGCATAGGTTAAGGGGGAGGTTGCCTCTTGTTTGTTATGCTTTGATTTTCAATTGCTATTGCTATTGTTATTGCTACTATTGTTTATGTTTACCTAACTTAACATATTGCCACACATCAAAAAGGGAGAGATTGTTGGGGCAATCGGCCCTAAGATAATCTGGAGGATCATGAGGTTTTGATGTGTGTTGGTCAAAATGGTTAAGTTAGGGTTTGTTGTTGGACTAACATGTGTATGTGAGTGTGCAGGATTGCGGGTACACATGGACTTGGTTGATGTCTTCAAGTGAAGGGTGGCATGGAGGTAACCTGGAGGTTTGCGTGCGCATCCGAGGGACCGTGGATAGCAGGGACAATGAGCCGAGGGATGCGGACTTCGAGGCGTACATGAAGGATGGAATGGAGGCAAGCTGGAGGCTTGCGTGCGCATCCGAGGGACGAGGGCCGAAGATGAAGAGGGCATAAAGGCAACAGTCGAGGCTGTTGGTGAAGAGTTGACCAGGTTGTGAGGGTCCTAGTGTGAGTCGTTGTACTCGGGAACTAAGCCGGGAGGGTTCGAGTGCGGAGTGAAATGTACTCGGGGAGTGTAACCCTAGGCTTAGGTTCGGACCAGTCGACTGCCCTAGGGGCATTCTACTGGAGTCGACTGGAACAGCTGTCGGATTTGAACGTTGTACTGTAACGGTCGAATCTGAGTGGGATCAGTCGACTGCCCCAGGTGCAGTCGACTGGTAGCGACTATTTCAGACTCGAGCCCTATTTAAAAGAGCTCGTTTCAGGCCTTTCTTGGCTGGCAAAACTTGCTTGGTCAAAGCTTGTTAGTAGCCTGTTGTGGTCAGATATTGTCGAGGTATTGTGGCGAGGTTTCTCCACCCACAAGGAGCGATAAGGGCTAGCCGAAGGTCATCCGGGGAGTGATCCACCGAAGGATTCTTAGATTAGTCACCCTTACGAGTGGATACCAAGTAAATCGGTATTGTTAGCATTGTTCTTTGTTATTAGTTTTGTTTTTATTGTATTTCCGCTTGCGCAACTAATAACGTAGGTAGAAGAAAGCCAAGATTTGCTATTCACCCCCTCTAGCAACCGTACAAGATCTAACAGTCTGGACACTCGTTCAGGTCGATTCTCAGGAGAATGGGCCGCCACGCACCCGATCGAGGACACTGAGTTGAGTGGTGCGTGGGGGCATGCCCGCTTATGACTTGCTAGCAAGGCGAGAGTCTGGACACTCGGTCAGGCCGATTCTCAGGAGCATGGGCCGCCACATGTCCGATCGGGGTCACTGAGCTGAGAGGTGCGCGGGTGCATGCCCGCTTATAACTCGCTGGCAAGGCGAGAGTCTGGACACTCGCTCAGGCCGATTCTCAGGAGCGTGGGCTGCCACGCGTCCGATCGGGGACACTGAGCTGAGTGGTGCACGGGGGCATGCCCGCTTATAACTCGCTGGCAAGGCGAGAGTCTGGACACTCGCTCAGGCCGATTCCCAAGAGCGTGGGCCGCCACGCGTCCGATCGGGGACATTGAGTTGAGTGGTGAGCGGGGGCATGCCCGCTTAGAACTCGCTGGTAAGGAGAGAGTCTGGACACTCGGTCGAATAGTACTCAGGGAGCGTGAGCCATCACGCATTCAACTGAGAGCCAAACCGAGGGGTGCACGGGAGCTGAGCCCGCTTATAACTTGTGTGGAGACAAGAGTCTGGCATACCTGCAGGTTAAGTGAGGACCTTATTTTTTCACTATCCTTACAGCCAGGCAGTACACTTGTATTACAAATTTTCACTCTACCTCCCAAGAGGGCTGGAGGTGGATCGCACTCCATGGCCGATCCATCCTCTTCCCCTTGTCATTTTCCAAGTAATAAGCACCAAAGGCTAGCATCTCGACAACCTTAAAAGGTCCTCCCCACTGCGGCTCCAATTTACTGACGTCCCCAACCTGCTTGATCCTTTTCCATATGAGTTCCCCGACCCGGAACGTTCTTGGAAGCACCTTCTGATTATATCTCTGTTTCATCTTCTGGTGATACGCAAACATTTACACGGTTGCCTTATCTTGAATTTCTTCGACCAAGTCCAGCTCCAGGTGCCTTCTCTCGGGGTTATATTTGTTGATGTAGTCTGACCTTGATTGTTGTTTTGGTGTTGACACCGTTTTTAGTTTAGGTTGATGATTATGATTATGATTAAGTCCTGGTCGTGGACTAGGCATACCTAGTGAGACTAGGTTTGATGAAATCCTAACTTGGAGGGTTAGGTGTGGAAAATCCTAGCTTGGAGGGCTAGGTGTGAAAAGTCCTAACCTGGAGGGTTAGGTGTGGAACATCCTAGCTTAGAGGGCTAGGTGTGGAAAAGTCCTAACCTGGAGGGTTAGGTATGGAAAATCCTAGCTTGGAGGGCTAGGTGTGAAAAGTCCTAACCTGGAGGGTTAGGTGTGAAAAAGTCCCGGTTTGGAGGGCAAGTCCTAGCTTGGAGGTCTAGGTTGGATGAAATCCTGGCTTGGAGGGTCAGGTCCTAGCTTGGAGGGCTAAGTTGGATGAAACCCTAGCTTGGAGGGCTAGGTTGGAGTCCCTGGATCGGTCTGGTGACCGATCAGGGAAGTTGGCACGGTGCTCCTTCGTGTATCGGTCTGGTGACCGATCCAGCGATAACTGATCGGTCTGGTGACCGATCAGGGAGTATGCGTTTCACTCACTGCACGGCTCCTGATCGGTCTGGTGGCCGATCAGGGAGCCCACAAGTGAGTTGAGTTCCCCTGCTGCTCTGCTCCTGATCGGTCCGGTGATCGATCAGGGAGCATCCAGTAGGTTTTTGGGAACATTACTGATCTGCTCCTGATCGGTCTGATGACCGATCTGGAACACTGTTCAGACTGTTCTGGAGAACGATCAAGTGTCGTGAGTTCCTCACTATGACCGATCAGGACGGAGCATGATCGGTCTGAGCATGCCCTGATCGGTCTGGTGACCGATCAGGAGGGTTGGACTGCGAAGCTAAGGAATCACTCTGCAAACGGGTGAATCGGTCTGGTGACCGATCCATAACCTGGGATCGGTCTGGTGATCGGTCCCAGAGAGTCCCAGAGAAATCGCGATTTCTGATTGAGCGTTGGGGACCGATCAGGATGGAGCCTGATCGGTCTGAACCCAACCTGATTGGTCTGGTGACTGATCAGGAGGATCTCTGATCGGTCTGGTGACCGATCACTTTAATTCAAAATGCACTGTTAGACGCTCTGATCGCGTCTGAACACATTTGATTTCTCTGCGCTTAATCTCTGATACTTGATTTGCTGCTGATTTGCTGTGCTAATATTCTGATTAAGTGTGCAGGTGACAGGGATGGATTCAAACACTCAAGGAGAGTCAATGAAGGCCTTTCCTTGGAGCAGGTTTGTTCATTTGCCATCTCAGGTTGCAACGGACACTGGCGCTGGCTGGAGCTGCTGACTGGGGCTAAGCTGAGGGAAGCTCAGGGAGTCCAGGAGAGCTCAGTAGGCTGGTGGTTGCAGGTGAGCAGCTAGAGGCTGCAGTGAGATGACCTGGCAATCAGTGGAGGGACTTAAGGGCTCGGTGGCTGAGAAGTCTCAAAAAACAGCAACTCAACGAAACTACTCTGCGACAACTTGTGCTTGCAACAACTCTGTTCCATTATCTTGAGCAAGCAACTGCGATCTCTGAAGCAACCTCTGTTACTTGAGCATTTGGAAGAAGAACCAGGAAGCTTGGTGAGTCCATTAGCGAGAAGACACGAAGAAGGGAGTTCTTGCGTGAGATCTGTGCTGGGTGGAGCTCGGTGAGAAGTTTGCTTGGGTTCTTGCTGTCCTAAGTGCTCTGTAAGATCCTTCTTGTGTTTCATTGTGCTTAAAACTCTATCTTTGTTGAAACGCTGTGGAGAGGTTACTCCACCGAGAAGGAGGTTGCATTTTATCCGGATTTTTCGGGGCTTGATCTGCCGACGATCAAGGGATCGCCCACCTTAAGGGCACGCCAAGGAGTAGGGGCAAGTTATCCCCGAACCTTGTAAATCCTCTTGTTAGCGTTTTGCATTTGTGCTTAGCTTAGGGTTTAGTTTTCTGCAACTCTGTTTTGTTTTTGCTTCCGCTGCTGCCTAACGTTTAAGTGCAGAAAAATCGATAAGTGCTAAAGTTGTCTGGCTACATTCACCCCCCTCTCTAGCCATCCAAGTTCCAACAATCTTCGTCATAAGTTTTCCGCCGATCCAACTCGCACCCGACCTCGACCGGCACCACAGCTTCACATCCATAGACCAGCTGGAAAGGGATATGACCCATAGTTTCTTTGGGTGTGGTTCGAAGAGCCCACAAGACACTCGGCAGCTCGTCCACCCAACTTCCTCCTGGATGGTCCAGCTTGGTCTTCAGCCCTCTCAGTATTTCCCGATTGGCCACTTCTGCTTGACCATTGCTTTGCGGGTATGTCACCGAAGTGAAAGTCTGCTTAATGTCGTAGGCCAAGCACCATTCCTGTATTTTCCGGCCTTGGAATTGCCTCCCATTATCTGAGACGAGTTTATGAGGAATCCCATACCGACATAAGATGTTCTGCCATAGGAACTTGATCATGGCCTGCTCGGTGATGCGCACCAGGGCCTCGGCCACTAGCAGGAACTTCTTCTATCCATTTGGAAAAATAGTCGACGGCCACTAGCAGGAACTTCTTCTGAGCCGCAGCGGTCGAGAATGGTCCCACTATATCCATGCCCCATTGATCGAAAGGGCAGGAGACTGCTGATGCCTTCATTGTTTCCACGGGTCGGTGAGGAAGATAATGGTGCTTCTGACAAGACAAGCACGTGGAGACCATTTTATCGGCGTCCTTTTGCAGGGTCGACTAGTAATAGCCGCCCAGTAAGGCTTATCGGGCCACAGCCCGAGCTCCAGCGTGGCTTCCACAGACTCCCATATGAATCTCCCTCAATACATAGTCTGCGTCCTCCTCGCCCTGACACTTGAGTAGAGGCCGAGCAAAGGACCTCTTGTAGAGTACATCCTCGACCATAGTGAACTGAATTGCCCGCTTTCTAAGCAATTGAGCTTCCTCTCGGTCAGCTGGGATGACCCCTTCTGTCAGGTAGGCAATGAGCAGCGTCCTCCAGTATGATTCTAGCTCCAGCTCGGCCTGCCGCTCAATGTGCATAATCATCAAGACTGGCCCACCTGGCTGAGGAAGTACCCAAGAGCTGACCGAGCTGGCCAATTTAGCCAGCTTGTCCACCCTCAGATTGCTCTCCCGAGGGATCATCTGAATTTGCACCTATTGAAACACAACCTTCAGCTTCTCATAGGCTTCTATGAAGGCCTGAAGTCGGTCGCTATTGACTTCAAACCGACCGGTGACCTGCTGGGTGATCGCTGAGAGTCTGAGTATAATATCACCCGGGTGGCTCCCACATGCTTAGTTGCCTGCAATCCGGCTATCAGGGCCTCATACTCGGCTTTGTTGTTTGTGTCTTTGTACTCGAGTCAGACGGATAAATGTAATTGTTCCCCCTTCGGGGAGACCATTAGGATGCCGATCCCGCTGCCCGACCGAGCCGACGAGCCATCCACGTATACTTGCCAGGCTTCTTCGGGCTCCTCCAAGTGTAACTCGCTTAGAAAATCTGCTAAGACTTGTACTTTAATGGCAGGGCGAGTCTGGTATTGAATGTCGTACTCGCTCAACTCAGTGGTTCACTTGATCAGTCGGCTTGACGCTTCTGGATTGGAAGCCACCCTACCCAGATTACTGTTGGTCAGGACCACTATCGGGTGCGCTAGAAAGTAAGGCATGAGTCGTCGAGTGCCTAACAACAATACGACGCCAATTTCTCGAGTGTTGTGTATCGACACTCCGCTCCTTTTAGTAGGTGGGCGAAAAAATACACTGGTTGTTGCTCGGTTCCCTCTTGCCTGACCACGACCATGCTGATCGAGTCAGCGAATGCAGCTAAATATACAGACAATACCTCCCTGACCTCGGGCTTGGCTAGCACCGGCAGCTCGACCAGGTATGCCTTCAGCTCCTCAAACGCCTTGTCACAGTGGGCATCCCATTGAAATTTGGTGGCCTTGTGAAGGGTTTTGAAGAATGGCAATCCCCGCTCAGTCGACCGGGAGATGAACCGGGACAGGGCTGTGATCCGGCCGGTGAGTCGCTGCGCCTCTCGGAGGTTTCTTGGTGGGGGCATATCTAACAGGGCCTTGACATTGCTTGGATTGACTTTGATACCCCGCTCGGTCTCTATGTACCCGAGGAACTTCCCACTTAGAGCACCAAAGAGACATTTAGCAGGATTCAGTTTGAGCCCGTACCTGCGCAGGGTTTGGCAAGTCTCCTCCACGTCTACTACCAGGTCTTCCGCTTGGGTGGACTTGATCAGGATATAGTCCACGTATACTTCAATATTTCACCTGATCTGAGCTCAGAAGACCTTATTCATCATCCGCTGGTAGGTGGCTCCAGCGTTCTTTAACCCGAACGACATGACGGTGTAGTAGTAGGTACCATCTGCCGTGATGAAGCTGACTTTTTCTTGATCCTCAACGGCCAGGGGTACTTGGTGATACCCTTGATAGGCGTCCAGCATTGAGATGAGCTCGCTGTCGGCCGTTGAATCGACCATCTGATCGATCCGGGGCAGGGGTAAAAATCTTTTGGGTAGGCCCGGTTGAGGTCTCTGAAGTCAATGCAGACCCTCGACTTATTGTCGGGCTTGGCTACCAACACTACGTTGGCCAACCAAGCTGGGAACTGGACTTTCCGAATGTGACCGGCCTCCAGCAGCTTCTAGATCTCGGCCCAGATCACTTTATTTTGCTTGGTGTTGTAGTCCCGCTTTCTTTGCTTGATGGGTCGAGCATTGGGATATACATGGAGGTGGTGCTCTGCCACCTCTGGTCGGACGCCTTTCAGCTCTTTGTCCGACCAAGCAAACACGTCCTAATTCCGAGCCAAGCGTTCCAGCAGGGGCTCCTTCAACTCGCTAGGTAGCCTAGCCGTATTTTTGACTCGGGGTACCTCCCGATCGGGGAGCAGCTGGACCTCCTCCTTGTCGTCGTGTAGTTTGGCCCAGGGCGAGGCTTGGACCATATTGTAGCTTGAGAAGGGACGGGGGGCCTTCTGGCTTTCCACCTGGGCGTCGTCCACGTAACATCTCCTGACGACCCTCTGGTCCCCTCTAACCTCTCCTACATTGTCCCTGACTGGGAACTTAATCTTAAGGTAGAAGGTGGAGGTGACGTCTCTGAATTCGTTGAGGGTCGGTCGAACAAGAATGACATTGTAGGCCGAGGGAGCGTCGACTATAAGGAAGGTGGGCCTTTGGTCCTCTTCAACGGCTCCTCACCTAAGGAAATGGCCAAACGAATTTGGCCGATTGGCTGCACCTAGTTCCCTGTGAACCCGAACAGCTGTGTTGCCACTAACTCCAGCTGGGACATCTCGATCTTCAGCTGATCAAAAGCTTTCTTGTACAATATGTTGACTGAGCTGCCCGTGTCCATGATGGTTCGGTGGACCTGGTAGTTGGCAATGACGACGGTGATGACCAGGGCGTCATCATGTGGGACCTCCAGTCCCTGTAGATCTTGGGTCCCGAAACTGATCTGGGGCCCTTGTGCCTGAGCGGCACTCGTGCCACCTTGGTGAATCTCTATTCGGCGAACTTGTGATTTCCGAGCTCGATTAGAGCCTCCCCCGGTCGGTCCGCCCAAGATGACGTGCACCCCTCCTCGGGCAGCGTTTTGCCGATTGGCTTGTTCCTCCTCCATCTCCTTGGCCCTAGCTCGGTCCTCCTGGGGGAATAGATTGTGGACGACCGGGGGTTCCTTCAGAGCTCCTCGGCTGCTGGGTCCACCGCCTAACCACCTCGGCCAGAGCCACGCCCGGGAGAAGCTTGTCGCCCATGCCCTCGAGGAGCAGGAGCCTGGCCCCTGCCAGCTTGCCGGCACTCCTCGGTGGCGTGGGTGTTGGTCTGATGGAATGTGCAGTATGACCTCCAACGGGCCGGCATGCATCCCTGAGCCACCTGCTGCATGTGGCGTCGCTCCATTTGCGCTCGGTCAACGGGTCCGTGTGGGTTGCGGATGGGCCCGCCCAGGGATCTGTTGCTTTGGGCGGGGTTGGGAGCCGTCGTGTTGACCTACTCCCTCTTCTTGGCGGTCTGCGCCTCTTCAACATTGATATATTTGACAACCTTGGCCAATAGGCTGTCAAAGTCCTTCGGAGGCTTCCTGATCAGTGAGTAGAAGAAATCTCCCTCTTGTAATCCTTGGGAGAATGCGTTGATCAGGATCTCGGGTGTGGCTGTTGGCACGTCCAGCGCCACACCATTGAATCTTTTGATGTAGGCCCGGAGAGATTCCTTTGGGCCTTGCTTCAATGCGAACAGGTTGAGGCTCGTTTTGTGGTGTCTCCGACTGCTCGCAAAGTGTTGGAGGAAGACCCTCCTGAGCTCCTCAAAGCTCGTTACCGACCCATTGGGAAGTCGGTCAAACCATCTCTGGGGCGGACCCGAGAGGGTTGTTAGTGTTGGGAACGAGATGGCTATAGAGGGGGGTGGTGAATATAGACAACCACTTGCTCCTTCAAGACTTATCACGATTTCTGCAACTCAAATATCAGTAGCACAGCAGAAAGAGTAGAAAACAAAGTGTGCAGAAAAAACAAAACGAAAGCAAAACAAACACGACTAGCAAGATCGCTAACAAGGAGGGTTTACAAGGTTCGGGGATAACTTGCCCCTACTCCTTGGCGTGCCCTTGAGGTGGGCGATCCCTTGATCGTCGGCAGATCAAGCCCCGGTTAACACCGGATATGAAGCAACCTCCTTCTCGGTGGAGAAACCTCCCCACAGTGTGTTTCAAACAATGATATAGAATGAGCACAATGAAACAACAACAAGAAGGATCTTACTCAAACACTTAGCAAGGACAAAAAACAGCAAGCTTCCCTGAGCTCCACCCAGTGGCGATCTCACACAGACCCCTGCTCCGTGTCTTCCCACTGTCGGACTCCAAGCCTCTTGTTTTCTCCTTCAAGCGCTCAAGTATGATGATTGCTCCTCAATAGCTTGCTTAGAATGGTTGAAGAACTCAAGAACAGCAAGCTTGTAACACAGGAACTCAAGAGCACGAAAAACTCAAGAACTGATTTCAAACTCTCCTTCTCGCGTTCCTTTTTGTTTCTCCGCCAAGCGACAAGTGACAACATCTCTGTAGCTCCCAGCTACTCATCTGCCAACGCCAGCCTCTACTGAGCTATCTCTGGACTCACTGAGCTCCCCTCAGTCAAGCTCCAGTCTCAGCTCCAGTCTGCAGCTCGCCGTTGCAACCTGAGATGAGAAAGAGACAAACCTGCTCCAAGGAAAGCACTCTTTGACTTCTCCTTGAGTGTTTGAATCCTCCCCTGTCACCTGAAACTCAATCAGAGCATTAGAGCAGCAAATCAAGCAGCATATCAAATATCAGAAACATACATCAGCAAATCAGATACGATCAGACGCTCTGACCACGTCTGACAGTGAAATTTGAATTAAAGTGATCGGTCACCGGACCGATCCAGGGTGTGTGGATCGGTCACCAGATCGATCCACTGCTTCGCTGGGATTCCCAGCTCTCGCAGCTATACACGCCTGATCGGTCACCAGACCGATCAGGGTGAAGCCTGATCGGTCACCAGACCGATCAGAATGGATCCTGATCGGTCACCCAGATCGATCAGGGCAGATGAACAGTTATTTTTTAATCAAATCCAAGATCCCTGATCGGTCACCGGACCGATCCAAGACTTTGATTAGCAAGGGAACTCACTCACCGTTTGCTCCCTGATCGGTCACCAGACCGATCAGGAGCAAGACAGCAAGGAAGCAGCCTGCTCCCTGATCGGTCACCGGTCCGATCAGGAGCCACACAGTAGATTCCCAATCTCACTGTGCGCTCCCTGATCGGTCACCAGTCCGATCAGACATAGCTGGATCGGTCACCAGACCGATCCACTAAGGAGCAGCGTGCCAATGTCCCTGATCGGTCACCAGACCGATCCAGTGACTCAACCCTAGCCCTCCAAGCTAGGAATTCAATCCATCTAACTCTCCAAGTGGGAATTTTCACCTAACCCTCCAAGTTAGGACTTTTCACCTAGCCCTCCAAGCTAGGACTTTTCACCTAGCCCTCCAAGCTAGGACTTTTCACCCAACTCTTCCGAGTTAGAACATCATCCAACCTAGCCCTCCAAGCTAGGCACCTGACCCTCCAAGCCAGGACTTTTTCACCTAATTCTCCAGGATGGGAATTTGCACCTAACCCTCCAAGTTAGGACTTTTCACCTAGCCCTCCAAGCTAGGACTTTTCACCCAACCCTTCCGAATTAGGACTTTTCCAACACCTAGCCCTCCAAGCTAGGATTTTCCACACCTAACCTCCCAGGTTAGGATTTTCCATATCATGTCTAATCCTCGATCAGGACTTAATCATAATCATCATAATCATCACACCTAACCTCCCAGGTTAGGATTTTCCATATCATGCCTAATCCTCGATCAGGACTTAATCATAATTATCATAATCATCACACCTAACCTCCCAGGTTAGGATTTTCCATATCATGCCTAATCCTCGATCAGGACTTAATCATAATTATCATAATCATCCTCCTAAACTAAAATCGTTGTCAACACCAAAACAACAATCAGGGCCAGACTGCATCAACAATCTCCCCCTTTTTGTTGTTTGACAACCCGATTTTAAGTTTAGGGATTCTCAATCAATATTCCAACTTTAGAATCATAGGGGAATCCAGATCCTCCCCCTACAACATGATCATGCTAAACTTAACCAATCCACACTCTCCCCCTTTGTCGAACACCGAAAAGGGACAAGAGGGACTGTCAAGATTAAGATGAACTCCCCCTCAATCCTAGAGGTATCCCAACTCATCAAAAATGTGATAGTTTGTGGAATGATCATACGAACACATGTGAAAAATTATAGCAAGACATAGCAATCACATGCATCATATGAGTATGAAATATAGACTCCCAAAGCATGCCATAATATTCATAAGTATCAAATAGACATGGCAATGTAAGCATGAATATGGCAATCGAACAATCATGCAGATAACAGGTACATAATCAACATGGCATCAACAATAGTAGATAAGCATGGCAGGTAAAAATATATAGGTCAAGGCATGAAAACATCCGAACAAGTAGCAAAATATGTGTGACTCAAGGTCACACCAACAAAGTCAGAGGGCATACAGCCCAAAAGTATCATAGTCAAATACACAGATCATGATAAAACAGCAGATATCCGAGCTCAAGTGTCAGTAGGAGGGTCGTCATCGCGCATAAGGTCGTCCATCGTGGCATCATCAGCAGCAACAGCTGGTGCACCCTCGGCATGAACCGCTAGCGGCAGCTCCCCCCACTCGGTTGCGATCCTTCCACTGTAGCCCCTCGGTCCCGAGAACAATGCCGGACTGAGCAAGCATACGACGATCCAGGCGACAGTCTTGTCGATTCATCGGCACGAGTTGGCCCTGTAAGACGTCGATGCCAACCGACTCCAGCCAGGCAGTGATGATATGGCCGAATGGCATGTAGATCGTCTGACCAGACCTCAGACCATGAACAATGATGGAGGAATAGATGGACGGTGCTATGTCAAAATCGAACTGCAGATGCATCCCGTAAAGCATCAGGCAGTGAGATGAATGGATCGCATCAAGATGCTTGGACGTAGTTGGAAGAAGACAAGTTGCGATAATTTGAAACAGAATATAATCAATGGGAGATAGATGAAGAGCAGGAAATGTGGGAAAGTTATAGATGTCCGCACCAGAACCCCGTGGCCTGGGGTGGCCTAGAAAATGCTCATATATGGAGTCAGGAGTGACTCCAGTAAAGGGAACAGGAAGAGGAACAGGAAGATATGGATAAAGTGAGAAATCATTCTTGGAGCGACGACAACCCAGAAATATAGTGAAGGATGATAGGGTAAAGTCAAGATCGACACCGGTGACACGGGTCCGCCACCCCGTGCCCTCCCCATTGGCCAGATTATTGTAGAATTCAGAGACCAAGTCAACATTGATCGGCCTTTCTAAGAAAAGGATGTTTTGAAGCCCATAGTACTCAATGATTCCTTTTACCGTAGGGCAATGTTCATAAACAAAAGTTTGGTCCACTGATCGACATGGCATTAGTTCGAAGTTGTGCCAATGAAAGTCTAGGGCATAGAGAATGTTCTGAAATCTAGGATGCGGGGGAGATGGAGGCCTCGGAGGAGGTGTAGATGACAAAGGATTTTTCCCCCTTGAACTGTCCTCGAAAACCTCTTTTCCCTTAGCAGATTTCCTAAGGAGGTTTGAATTGATCATGACACATAGATTGAAGCACAAGAATTGATCATAAGATGAGACCCAATCAAAAGATAGATATAAAATTTTTGGTCATAAGATGAGAAAGAGGGTCACGGCAAAGGCAAAAAGGATCAAGACATCACAGCAAGAACAAAAACAAAAACATGGTTAGCTTCACAAACATATATTCTAAGAGCTGTTGTGAAAGGAAAACTGAAATCAAATCTTACTTAGGCGCCATTGAAGTTTGTTTGAAGAGATTGCAAGACTGAGAAGGAACTTGCGATAGAGAGGGAGACTTCGAGCACGCAAGAACTTGGAGTTCGGAGAAAACGCCCGTAGAAGTCGCAGAAGAGCTCGCACGCGCGTGAAGAAGGGAGACGCAAGGACTCTCTCGCTCGCTCGCACAAGGTTGCGCAGAGTGTTTCGGCGCTAGGTTTCGGGAAAACGAAGGTTTGGAGAGAGTTAATCGGTTGGTGGATCGGTCCACCAACCAAAATTTAATGCGGTTGATCGGATCACCGTTCGATCTGATCGCGTCCCGACCGATCAGGATACAGCCTGATCGGACTGGAATGGTCCTGATCGGTCGGATGACCGATCAGACGCGCTCCTGATCGGTCGGGTGACCGATCAGGATTCGATCAGTAGGGTCCGGAGAGAAAACTCTGAGCTCCCTGATCGGTCTGTGGACCGATCCCCACAGGGTGCCAGATCGGTCGGGAGACCGATCCAGGCTAGCTCAGAACACTTAGTCAGATTTCGGGAGATCACGGCTTGCCTCGCAGATCGGTCTGTGGACCGAACACCACAGGAAGGGGTCAGATCGGTCCAGGGACCGATCAGCCCGATGCCTGATCGGTCCGGTGACCGATCAGGGTTCCTGATACGAACTGAAATGTTCAGTTTCAGAACTTCTGAAATTTTCAAAAGAAATCTGATGAACTTTGTCGAACTTAGACATGATTTTCTGACTAAAATTGATCCCTGAACAAGAATCAAAAGTCCTTATAGGTTCAACAAACACTTTGACCCATCTTAATGGAGTCAAACTCAACCATCAATCAATCAAGCAAATTCAAACAAGTTTTTACTCCAACTTCAAGTTTCCAATCAAGTTGCCTTGATTGGAATGTCCAAGTATGATCATGGAGCCATATACACATATGTTATGCAATGGTTTTCCCCATACTTGGTCACCACCGTGATTATTATCTCGTCAACTTAATTTCTCAAGTGATGCAATGACATTTTGAGAAATTGAGTTGAACCTAACATCTCACCCCATATCTAGCAAACAAAAACATTTTGGTAACCCTTATAGTTTGTGTGAGATGTTCCCAAAGTTACCCAATTGTTCCCTAACAATTTGAAATAATCATGAAGGGTTTTGAATACAATTTGAGGATCATGAAGCGCGACACATTCCCAATTCCCGTCTTAGGAAACTAAATTCACTCTCGGGAAGTGGTTTAGTGAAAATGTCAGCTAGGTTTGACTTTGACTCTACATGTGAGAGTATGATGTTCCCCCTAGCTACATGATCTCTAATGAAGTGGTGTCTTACCTCAATATGTTTTGTCCTAGAATGATGGACCGGATTCTTGGTTAAGTTAATTGTGCTAATGTTATCACATAACACTTGCACACCCTTGTAACTCAATCCATAGTCCTCTAAGGTGTGGATCATCCACAACAATTGTGATATACTCTCTCCCATGGCGATATACTCTGCCTCGGTAGTGGAAAGAGCAACACAATGTTGCTTCCGACTCGACCAACTTACTAGAGACGATCCTAAGAATTGGCAGCCCCCACTAGTGCTTTTTCGGTCCAACTTACATCCAGCGTAGTCGGAATCCGTATAGCCCATCAAATCAAAAGATTCGGTACGGGGATACCAAAGACCTACACCAATTGTGCCCTTGAGATATCTCAAAATTCGCTTAACAGCAATTAGGTGAGATTCCTTGGCACAGACTTGATACCTAGCGCACATCCCTACAGCAAATAGTATATCTGGTCGACTAGCTGTGAGGTATAGCAAACTACCTATCATGCTTCGATATTGAGTTAGATCAACGGGTTTACCACTCTCATCATTATCTAATCTTGTGTTTGTAGCCATGGGAGTGGTTACCTCTTTCGAATCACTCATATTGAATTTTCGAAGCATTTCATGTGTATACTTTGATTGGTGCACATGGATACCATCGCGAGTTTGCTTGATTTCAAGTCCGAGGAAGAAAGTCAACTCTCCCACTAGACTCATTTCAAACTCACTCTCCATGTGTCCGATAAATTCACGTAAATAGCCCTTGTTGTTTGAGCCACAAATTATGTCATCGACATATACTTGGGCTACAAATATATTGTCACCATCTCTTCGTAGAAATAGTGTAGGGTCTATTTGACCTCTAACGAAACCCTTTCCAATCAAGAATGTCGACAACCGCTCATACCAAGCCCGGGGTGCTTGTTTAAGGCCATAGAGTGCCTTCTTGAGCTTGTACACGTGGTTCGGATATTCGGTACTCTCAAACCCTGGAGGTTGTTCGACATAGACTTCTTCCCTAATCAAACCATTTAGGAAGGCCGATTTGACGTCCATTTGAAATAATTTGAAGCCTCGATGTGCTGCAAATGCAAGCATCAATCGGATGGACTCTAATCGTGCCACGGGAGCATAAGTCTCATCATAATCAAGACCTTCAACTTGACTGTAGCCCTTGGCTACCAAGCGTGCCTTGTTTCTAATGATTTCTCCCTTGTGGTTTAATTTGTTTTTGAAGACCCATTTAGTTCCAATAATGGTGGTCTTCTTAGGCCTAGGGACTAAGTCCCAAACCTGACTCCTCTCAAATTGACCTAGTTCATCTTGCATCGCGATAATCCAATCGGGATCATTTAATGCTTCATCAATTTTTCTAGGTTCAATTTCGGAAATTAGAGCAACTTCATTAGCCTCATTCCGGAAGAATGATCTAGTCCTAACCCCTTGATGGATGTCTCCAACAATTTGGTCTTGGGGATGACTAGAGGCTAGTCTCGTTTGCCTTGGTGTTGGTGGTGCTTCTTGAATAGGTTCACTAGACACAAATTCAGCCTCAGGATCCGGCTGATCAATGAGTTGTCTAGGCTCACCGTCATCAGACTCATCACCATCAACAACACTTGGAGTTTCTTTCAAACTTAGTCTCCTAAGTTCAAGTTGAGCTCCTCCTACATTTTCTGATTGGTCAATTGATTTTGGAATTTCCTCAAAAACCACATCAGAAGACTCTTCAACTAGTCTAGTTCTCTTGTTGTAGACTCGGTAGGCTTTACTAACGAGGGAGTACCCGACTAGTATCCCTTCATCAGCTTTTGCGTGAACTTTCCAAGGTGATCCTTGGTGTTTAGGATGAACACCTTACAACCAAACACCCTAAGATGTTTAACCGTAGGTGGTTTCCCAAACCAAAGTTCGTGGGGGTCTTTCTAAAAACCTATGGATGAGAACTCGATTTTGCACATAGCAGGCTGTATTTACAGCTTCAGCCCATAAGTAACTCGGGAGTGAGTACTCATTAAGCATACTTCGTGCAGCCTCTTGAAGAACACGGTTCTTCCTCTCTACAACACCATTTTGTTGTGGTGTTCTAGGAGTAGAGAACTCATGCCTATAACCCTTATCTTGACAAAATTCTAGAAACCTTTGGTTTTGAAATTCACCTCCATGATCACTTCTTATTGTCA